>CM068385.1:37869122-38054948 GCA_034770075.1 Aralia elata
CACTCGTAGTCGGTGCACTTAAACTCGTACAGTCTTGGATTTGTACATTTATTAAAGTTCCGTAATTCACGAACTATTTAAGATTGAGTCTGGGCCCTTGTTCGGTCAGGCAAATATATGAGAATTTATAAAAGCTATCCGGACAATCAATGGTATGGATTCTTAGACTGGAATGAACATCCCTTTTATTATAGGGAGTACCCCATGTATCTAATATAAGGTACAAACAACAGAGTTGAATATTATACATATACATAGCGTACACGAGGCTGATCCCCTCAAGTACATATTCTGTAGCTAGTAACCAAAGGGTCAACCAGCTATTGACTCCCTTGGAAGTTATTGTTCAAAGTCTACTTGACTATCAATTGTTCTAAAAGCAATTATTGTTCTTGCTTCCGATATTTATATTGTTGAATCCCCTCTCTATATTCTGTTCATCATGATATATCCTTTATTGTTATATTTAAACTTGTTGAGCAAATTAGTTGTTCATTCTTGCTATATCATGACTTTCATTGCAGTTAAACCCGAGACTTCAGGGAAGGACAAGGGTAAAGAAAAGATGAAGCGATAGGCTTCACGTAGCTGGCTTTATTATATGCTTAGTTTAAATTGCTATCAATGTAATTTGAACACTGATTACTATTTAGGGCATGTTTGTGTTATGTATTACGGTTATCGTATCTTGGGACTAGTAACACCTTTTGAATGAACATCATATGTTTGTTATATTCCACATTTAGTTATTGTATGTTATTGGAGGTGAATGTTTGTATTGGATCGTGATGACCGAATCCGGGTATTTGGAGACCCGAATTTGGGGGCGTCACAGGTTGGTATCAAAACTATAGGTTATAAACGTTAAGATCGCGAAACCTAGGTTATGCCCTTAGTTTTAAACTCATATTGAGTACGCTAGGATGTGAATCGAGGAGATTCGGGTGATGGTCATGTTTGGGGGTGGATTGTGGAAATCTGCCTAGCCGAGTTGTACATGATAAAATATCATTTTATTTTATCAATGAACATATTTTATTATGATACTGACATCTGGTTATTTGTTGTCTCTGTCTGTGGCTGTAGGATGCCTGACATAGGAATGCCCAGTCCTGCTGGAGAGGTGGAGTTCACAGACATTCATGTGGACACAGTGGGTTTAGTCGAGGTGCAGCCAAGTGAGCCAGAGATGGACACTGGGATGAGGCTGAGGCCGAATATGGTTCTGAGGAGGAGCCGGTTACTGGGAGTGTGCTGAGACAGTTAAGTGATGACGGGGAAGATCCAGTGACAGAGGATGATGAGCCACCTGCGTATGCAGACGGCATGGGCACTACTGCTGATGATATCATTGAAGGGTTGTCAAGTAGAAACGAGGAGCTCGAGAATCGGGTAGCCCATTTGGAGGAACAGAACCAGACCCATCAGGTCATGGAAGACCAGTATAAAGAGTTAGCATATCAACTATAAACGAGGAGCTCGAGAATCGGGTAGCCCATTGGGAGTGCTGAAGGTACAACTACAGGGGTATGAGGCCTCAGCACAGCAGATCGGACCACTACTACAATAGTTGGTGGCCAGGAATGCCGAGCTGAGAGAGAAGTTAGAGCGGAAAGAAGTGGAATTAGCTGAGCTGAGGGCCAAACATGAGGCTATGAAGTTCGAATTCAATCTAGAGATTGCTAAAAGGATTCGGGTTAAAGACGCCTGGGTCAGGGCAGCGAGGAGAGTTGATCAGCTGGAGAACAAGTTGGAGGCAAGAGCTGTAAGGATAGAGACCTTGGGGTTAGCTCTAGACGCAGCCTATAAGAGGCCTCGTAATGAGGTAGGAGAATCTAGTCGCTCGGTTCGTCGCCGAGTCATGGGTGGAGTGATTCCATCAAGTCAGCAGGAGCAGATTCGTCACGACATGTAGTGACATGTTAGTTTGGGTGTCTTGTTATGGTTATAGATGCAGTAAGTCCCACTTTTTGTTATAATAGGGGCATATTCGTGTTGTAAACCCCTATTCTTTGTAGCATGTATGGGATAGTGGTTAAATCCCGACTTTTGTTTTGGTAGAGGGGTGGAAAGTTATTATTCCCCACTTTTTGTTTCTAGGGGATGGTTAGTGGTCGGTAGGACGTGCCATTACACATTTATAGAAGTATGCCACAGGTTGAGTCTGATTGTATTAAAACAGTGGTATATGAATATAAATGCAGTTGTTTTATTTAAATCGAATGTGTTCGATAGATGTTTTTACTCTTAATTGCTGACTTTAATGGCATATTGCGTAAAATATAAAGCTATAAGTAAAGGTCAGTGGTTTTCCTTTATCAGATCATGCCGCCGAGAGGACGACCGCGTAACCAACGGGTTGAGGAGTCAGAAAGTGAGGTTGGGGATCAACCCAATCCAATGAGAGTGTTCGCAGAGATGCTGGCGGAAGCCATGTAAGCGAGACCGCCACCTGTAGGGACCCAACCAGCACCCCAGCCAGCGCATCATTTGGCCAACTTTAAGGATTTCAAACTGGTTGGACCACCCGAGTTCAAGGGAACTCTCAAACCAATAGAAGCACAAACTTGGGTCGAAGAAATAGAGAATGTCTTTGAGGTCGCACGGGTGGCCGAGGAACAGAAAATCGGATTTGCCACTTTCATGCTGAAGGGCGAAGCTAACTATTGGTGGAAAGCCAATAAGGGCCGAGCGGGCGAGGGGGTCATTCCATGGGACAGATTTAAAGAGCTATTCTTCGAAAATTATTTTCCGGAGAATACACAGCAGGATATGGAAGTTAAGTTTCTGGAACTGAAACAGGGGAGTATGACTGTCGCAGAATACGCGACAAAATTCAGTGAGTTGGCCCGATTTGCTCCACATCAGGTGGACACAGAGGCTAGGATGGCAAGAAGATTTGAATTGGGATTGAAGCCATGGGTACAGAAGTTAGTCGCGATATTGAAGATTAAGAACTTCTCGGAACTGCTAGAGAGGGCTATCATTGCGGAAGGAGGCAATGAAGCGGTGGCACGATTCAACCAAGACAGAAAGAAAAGTCAGGAAGTAACAAAAGCGGGGAGCAGCGGAGGCAGCAACCCCAATAAGCGCAAATGGAATGAAAGCCAATCGTCGGGGGGCAATAAATCCGGAGGAGAGGCTAAGAAAAGTGGGAAGTGCAGCAACTGCGGGAAGAATCACTCGGGGGAGTGCATGAAGGGGAGGAGCGTTTGTTACCGTTGTGGACAACCGGGGCACATGGCTCCTCAGTGTCCGAACAAACAGAAATGGGAATGTTTCTCTTGTGGAGCACCCGACCACCAGATCAAGGATTGTCCGAAGAGGAAGGGCGACGTCGGGAGTGGCAACAGAAGCAACAACAACAACAGCAACAATAACAACCGGCTGAGCTACGGGGGCCAGCCAGTCAAGCCAACAGGCCAACGACACACACGTTCAACATGATCGCCCGGGATGCGGTGGAATCCAAGGACGTGGTGTCAGGTATCATCCCAATCAATGATATAAATGCATATGTGTTATTCGATTCGGGGGCTACCTGCTCTTTTGTATCCGAAGAATTTGCTAATCAGTTAAATTTACCGTGTGAGAAGTTAAAACACCCTATTAGCGTAGAAGTAGCAAACAAAGAAATTATCCCCGTAGAATGCATTCATAGGAACTGTTGTGCCGAATTGCGAGGATTTAAGCTCAACGTGGATCTGATACCGATTCGTTTGGGGGAATTTAATGTAATCCTTAGAATGGATTGGCTATCGATTCACGGAGCAGTTATTGACTGTAAGGAGAAGTGTGTACACCTGAAGACTCCTAATAAGTCGAAGGTGGTATTCTATGGTAGTAAATCACCGAGACAATCTTGTTGTCTGACGATGATGCAAACAAAGAGATTATTTAAGAAAGGTTGCGTATGTTATTTGGCTCACGTGGTTGATACTCGACAGGTCGAGAGTGAACTGAGTCAAATACCAATCATGAGGGAATTCGCCGATGTCTTCCTAGATGAGATTCTGGGGCTGCCGCCGGACAGAGAAATCGAGTTCGTAATTGACTTGGTACCGGGAACCGCACCAATATCGAAGCCGCTGTATCGAATGACACCTTTAGAAATGAAAGAGTTGATGGTTCAACTATAGGAACTGTTAGACAAGGGATATATTAGACCAAGCGTGTCACCATGGGGAGCGCCAGTTCTGTTCGTAAAGAAAAAGGACGGTTCGATGAGGCTTTGTATCGACTATCATGAGTTGAACAAAGTTACGATTAAGAATAGGTATTCGTTGCCCAGAATTGACGATCTGTTTGATCAACTCAAGGGAGCGAAATACTTTTCAAAGATCAATTTAAGAACAAACTATCATCAGCTGAAGGTGAGGCATGAAGATATCCCGAAGACGGCATTTAGAACTCGTTATGGACATTTCGAGTTATGGTAATGTCATTTGGATTAACAAATGCACCAGCGGCGTTCATGGATATGATGAACAGAGTATTCAAGCAGTACTTGGACAAATTCGTGGTCGTATTCATCGATGACATCTTGGTGTATTCAGAGACGGAGGAGGAGCATGCTGAACATTTAAAGATTGTATTGGAGGCTCTCAGAAGAGAGAAACTGTATTCGAAGTTCTCTAAGTGTGAGTTTTGGTTGCAGAGAGTGCAATTTTTAGGCCACGTCATCGATAAAAATGGTGTTTCGGTGGACCCAGCAAAAGTAGAAGCGGTTATCAATTAGGAACAGACGAAGACGCCAACAGAGGTCAGGAGTTTCTTGGGATTAGTGGGATACTATCGGAGATTCATCCAAGATTTCTCAAAGATAACATCACCGTTGACCAATCTCACCAGAAAAGCAGTTAAGTTCGTTTGGACAGAGAAATGCGAAGAAAGTTTTATGGAGCTGAAGAAGAGACTTAGTCAAGCACCGGTGTTGACCTTACTAGACAACACTGGAGGTTTCGTAGTATATAGCGATGCATCACACAAAGGTCTTGGTTGTGTGCTGATGCAGTACGGCAAGGTCATTGCGTACTCATCACGTCAGCTGAAGGACTATGAGAAGGGTTACCCGACTCATGACCTGGAGTTAGCCGCGGTAGTTTTCTCTTTGAAGATTTGGAGGCACTACCTATACGGGGAGAAGTGCGAGATATACACAGATCACAAAAGTCTAAAATATATCTTCACTCAGAAGGAGCTGAACATGAGACAGCGCCGATGGTTAGAATTGATCAAAGATTACGACTGTGAAATTCTGTACCATCCGGGCAAAGCAAATGTAGTGGCCGATGCCTTAAGCAGGAAAGGCAAAGCGAAAGGGATGAAGCTAACAACTTAGGAGGAATTGATAAAGGACCTTGAACGTCTGGAATTGGAGGTTAAGTATCCGATGGAGAGGGACGGAAAATTGTTTACCGTGACAGCAGGTCCGACTTTACTTGATAAGATTAAGGAGGCTTAAGAATTTGATGAAGAATGTATCGACATTGAGGAGCGACTATCGGGTGGAGCAATGTTGAAGTACAAGATTGACAGTACCGGATTGCTGAGGTTTTAGGGAAGGATCTGGGTACCGTACGTACCAGACCTAAGAGAAGAAATATTGCAAGAGGCCCATAATACGAGATTCTCGGTACATCGAGGTAGCACCAAGATGTATCAAGATCTTCGTCAGCATTATTGGTGGCCACATTTGAAGAGGGAAGTCGCAGAATACGTCAGCTGGTGTTTAACTTGCCAGAGGGTCAAGGCAGAGCACCAGCGGCTGAACGGATTGTTGCAGCCGTTAGAGATTCCAGAGTGGAAGTGGGAGCATATCACAATGGATTTTGAGGTAGGACTTCCAACGACACAGAAGGATGCCATCTGGGTGATTGTAGATCGTTTGACCAAGTCTGCTCATTTTCTACCGATCAAGATCAGGTACAAATTAGAGCAGTTAGCGAAACTTTACGTAAAAGAGATAGTATCGCGGCATGGAGTGCCGGTATCTATTGTATCTGACAGAGATCCGCGCTTCACGTCAAATTTTTGGAGAAGTCCACAGGAAAGAATGGGAACGCAGTTAAGATTGAGTACAGTGTATCATCCTCAGACTGATGGCCAGAGCGAGCGAACGATTCAGACCTTGGAAGACATGCTGAGGGCTGTCGTAATGGACTTAAAGGGCAGCTGGGACGATCACTTGCCACTGGTAGAGTTCGCTTACAACAACAGTTATCACGCTAGCATCGGCATGGCACCGTACGAAGCGTTATATGGAAGGAAGTGTCGAACGCCGTTATGTTGGGATGAGGTTGGTGAGCGGAGATTGTTGGGACCAGAATTGGTACAACAGACCAAGGAAATTGTTAAAGTAATAAGACAGCGTTTAGTAGCAGCCCAGGATCGCCAGAAGAAGTATGTCGACTTACACCGTCAGAAGCGAGACTTTGAAGTTGGTAGCTTTGTGTTTTTGAAGGTATCTCCCTGGAAAGGGAAGATCCGTTTTGGGAAGAAAGGAAAGCTGAGCCCTAGATTCATAGGACCGTTCGAGATTTTGAGGCGAATAGGTGAGGTGGCATACGAGGTAGCGTTACCTCTTGAACTTGAGCACATTCACAACGTGTTTCATGTATCATTGTTACGTCCATATAAACCAGACTACAAGCATGTTATTTCCTATGAGCCAATTCAAGTCGAGAAGGACTTATCGTACGAGGAGATTCTTGTCCAAATACTGAATAAGAAGGAGCAGAAGCTGAGGAATAAAATCATTCATTCCGTTAAAGTTCTCTGGAGGAATCACGCGGTGGAAGAAGCTACGTGGGAACTCGAAGAGAAGATGAGAACGAATTACCCGCAATTATTTGAGTAATCTTAGGTTGAAATTCCGAGGTCGGAATTTTTATAAGGGGGAGAGGATGTAATGCCCGAGAATTTTAAACCTCGTTATCAATTAATTATGATATATGAATTTTTTTTAGTTATTTAATTTTACGGATTTAATTAGACCTATGTGGATATTATTATTTAATTGTATAACTATACAATCTAATAATTTTCCTTACGTTAAAGAGTTCACTAATGGTCCGAATAAATTAGTGGTTCAACCCTAAGATCTGAATGGCAAGAAAATTTGGGGGAAAAAAAATTAAATAAGTGATTTCATTTCATCATGATGTTGCATTCAATTTATCGGATTAAATAATTTGAATGAGAGATTTATTGTTAAAATAAATATTTTAAGCAATTAAATAATTAAGCTAAATATTTAGTTGTAATGCAAGAAGTAGAGTTATTATTGTTAATTAAACCCTAACTAGTTATTTGGACCCATTTTCCCTTTTCAGTTCGGATGGGTTAACATTGTTGTTTTGGGACCAATTCTTTTTTTTTTCTTTTCATTTCCAGTTGGGCCCAAACCAAATGGGTTGGGGGAAGTCTGTACTAGTTGAACCGAATGGGTGCAGAGGAAGGTTTGAATAACCAAAGCCTCATGCCCTAAGCCCTCAATCAGATGGAACGGGTGAAGAGGGGCAGGGGTCACACCAGTCATGCGTCGGCGTGTTGAGGGTCGGGCGTGATAGCGTGAAGAGACCGGCGGCTTGGACTGGGGAAAGAGTTCAGCGACCGGTGGCTAATCGAAGTCCAAGCAGGAGGAACGTGTAAGGGCATGGGCGACCGAGCGCTAACCGATCGGACCAAGGGGTTAAGGAGCGAGGCGATTACCCGATGGGCTGGCACGGCGTGAGGGTCGGTGAATGGCGTCAGCAAGCGGCCATAGGCCTACTTTTCCTACTAACCACACGAGGGTCTGCCGACTAAACATAGCTGGGCTCGGATGGGGTTTGATGTAGACAGTCGTCCGCCTACTCCTCTCTAACCCTTGGATAATGCTTTGGTCAAGTGGGGTATTAACCAACAAATGGGGCATATGTCCTCCTATAAATTGGAACCCATAAACCCTTAGCGAAGCTGCCGAAATTATGAGTGCTAATTAGAGAGAAAATCATAGAAAGAAGAGGGAAATAGGGGAAAGCCAGCCGCGGGTTGCGATTCCAATTCGGGGGTACTAGCTGTGGAGCGAATGTTCCCAAATTTCATCAATTATTTTGGGAGAAGAAGGAGAACAGCAACTCGGACCCCTTTCCAACTCAATTCGACCTCAAGGTATAACAATGGTTCTATGTTACACTGAGCTGTTGTGACAGTTCTTCTTTTGGTTCTGTTTTGCTTTTCTTTTCCCCTCTTTGATGTTTTTTTTTGGGTTATGTTGTTACAATGCTGGGCAATCTGTGTATGGAAGGCCGGCGGTATAAGGGTGAATTTTAGATTGTGGAATATTATGTGGTTACTGATTCTTGAAGAACCTTAATGTGCACACTAACTATTTATTGTAATGTCCATAAGAATCTGTTCGTAAATTTTTCCCTATAGTGTTGAGTAGTGATCTGGTTAGCTTGAAATAAAATCGCAGGAATTAGTTATATTATGTGATAATGTGTTGTTGTTGGTTGCGGCATACTTATAAAGAAATAAATTGCGTTTGCATAATAGTTATTAGACCGAAACTTGTGTCATGGATTTTTTTTCTTGGTGTGGATATTGTGTGTGTGGTTGTTCGCAAGCCTTGAACGCGCCGCAAATGCAATACTATCACCGTTATTTTTTTTTGTAATACTATGAAGCGATTAAATCAAAGCTGCTTAATAAAACTATTTTCAGAAGGAGGGTAATATTAATCAATTAGTGTATTATTACTAAGTGTTAGTAATAATAATTAAGCCCCAAAATTCTATTTGCAGGACTAGATAATAATTACTTAATTATTATTTTATTAATATCAAATAATAATTAAGTATGAGTAAAGTTAATAAATTAATTATTTATTATTTAACATTAAATAATAAATAAAGATAATAATTACTTAATTATTATTTAATTAATATCAAATAATAATTAAGTATGAGTAAAGTTAATAAATTTATTATTTAAGTATTTAATTAAGATTAAATAAGAAATAAGTGTTGATAATTACTTAATTGTTAGCTAATTAATTCATCAGCCTAAAAATCAATTAAGTGTCTTATAGGATTGAGGATGTTCTATTAACTTATGTGCTACGTGATTCGTCTAATTGCTAAATAAATAGCATAAGTGAGTATACCGATATACAGTTATGCAGTACTAATTGATAGATCGACTTTATCAATGTTAGGTCATTCAAGTCCGAATAGATAAAGCTAGAATTAATTGTAGCTGAGCAGACAGGCAAGTCCCCTTCTCCTGAAACTTTACCCTGTGAAATTTTCCTTAATCCTACTTAATTATATTCGAGCAGGCTACTATTGTATTGTAGCATAAAATTTTATTTCCAAGAATGCTTAAGTGGTTTAATCAAATTACAATTAATCCACATCGATATTATTGACACTCGTACTCGGTGCACTTAAACTCGTACAGTCTTGGATTTGTACATTTATTAAAGTTCCGTAATTCACGAACTATTTAAGATTGAGTCTGGGCCCTTGTTCGGTCAGGCAAATATATGAGAATTTATAAAAGCTATCCGGATCAATCAATGGTATGAATTCTTAGACTGGAATGAGCATCCCTTTTATTATAGGGAGTACCCCATGTATCTAATATAAGGTACAAACAGCAGAGTTGAATGTTATGCATATACATAGCATACGCGAGGCTGATCCCCTCAAGTACATATTCTGTAGCCAGTAACCAAAGGGTCAACCAGCTATTGACTCCCTTGGAAGTTATTGTTCAAAGTCTACTTAACTATCAATTGTTCTAAAAGCAATTATTGTTCTTGCTTCCGATATTTATATTGTTGAATCCCCTCTCTATATTCCGTTCATCATGATATATCCTTTATTGTTGTATTTAAACTTGTTGAGCAAATTAGTTGTTCATTCTTGCTATATCATGACTTTCATTGCAGTTAAACCTGAGACTTCAGGGAAGGACAAGGGTAAAGAAAAGATGAAGTGATAGGCTTCACGTAGCTGGCTTTATTATATGCTTAGTTTAAATTGCTATCAATGTAATTTGAACCATGATTACTATTTAGGGCATGTTTGTGTTATGTATTAAGGTTATCGTATCTTGGGACTAGTAACACCTTTTGAATGAACAACATATGTTTGTTATATTCCACATTTAGTTATTGTATGTTGTTGGAGGTGAATGTTTGTATTGGATTGTGATGACCGAATCCGGGTATTTGGAGACCCGAATTTGGGGGCGTCACAGGTTGGTATCAAAGATGTAGGTTATAAACGTTAGGATCGCGAAACCTAGGTTATGCCCTTAGTTTTAAACTCGTATTGAGTACGCTAGGATGTGAATCGAGGAGATTCAGGGGATGGTCATGTCTGGGGGTGGATTGTGGAAATCTGCCTAGCCGAGTTGTACATGATAAAATATCATTTCATTTTATCAATGAACATAATTTATTGTGATACTGACATCTAGTTATTTGTTGTCTCTGTCTGTGGCTGTAGGATGCCTGACATAGGAATGCCCAGTCCTGCTGGAGAGGTGGAGTTCACAGACATTCATGTGGACACAGTGGGTTTAGTCGAGGTGCAGCCAAGTGAGCCAGAGATGGACACTGGGATGAGGCTGAGGCCGAATATGGTTCTGAGGAGGAGCCGGTTACTGGGAGTGTGCTGAGACAGTTAAGTGATGACGGGGAAGATCCAGTGACAGAGGATGATGAGCCACCTGCGTATGCAGACGGCATGGGCACTACTGCTGATGATATCATTGAAGGGCTGTCAAGTAGAAACGAGGAGCTCGAGAATCGGGTAGCCCATTTGGAGGAACAGAACCAGACCCATCAGGTCATGGAAGACCAGTATAAAGAGTTAGCATATCAACTAGAGAATGAGCTGGGAGTGCTGAAGGTACAACTACAGGGGTATGAGGCCTCAGCACAGCAGATCGGACCACTACTACAACAGTTGGTGGCCAGGAATGCCGAGCTGAGAGAGAAGTTAGAGCGGAAAGAAGTGGAGTTAGCCGAGCTGAGGGCCAAACATGAGGCTATGAAGTTCGAATTCAATCTAGAGATTGCTGAAAGGATTCGGGTTAAAGACGCCTGGGTCAGAGCAGCGAGGAGAGTTTATCAGCTGGAGAACAAGTTGGAGGCAAGAGCTGTAAGGATAGAGACCTTGGGGTTAGCTCTAGACGCAGCCTAAAGGAGGACTCGTAATGAGGTAGGAGAATCTAGTCGCTCGGTTCATCGCCGAGTCATGGGTGGAGTGATTCCATCAAGTCAGCAGGAGCAGATTCGTCACGACATGTAGTGACATGTTAGTTTGGGTGTCTTGTTATGCTTATAGATGTAGTAAGTCCCACTTTTTGTTATAATAGGGGCATATTCATGTTGTAAACCCCTATGGTTTGTAGCATGTATGGGATAGTGGTTAAATTCCAACTTTTGTTTTGGTAGAGGGGTGGAAAGTTATTATTCCCCACTTTTTGTTTCTAGGGGATGGTTAGTGGTCGGTAGGACGTGCCATTACGCATTTATATAAGTATGCCACAGGTTGAGTCCGATTGTATTAAAACAGTGGTATATGAATATAAATGCAGTTGTTTTATTTAAATCGAATGTGTTTGATAGATGTTTTTACTCTTAATTGCTGACTTCAATGGCATATTGCGTAAAACATAAAGCTATAAGTAAAGGTCAGTGGTTTTCCTTTATCAGATCATGCCGCTGAGAGGACGACCGCGTAACCAACGGGTTGAGGAGTCAGAAAGTGAGGTTGGGGATCAACCCAATCCAATGAGAGTGTTCGCAGAGATGCTGGCGGAAGCCATGCAAGCGAGACCGCCACCTATAGGGACCCAACCAGCACCCCAGCCAGCGCATCATTTGGCCAACTTTAAGGATTTCAAACTGGTTGGACCACCCGAGTTCAAGGGAACTCTCAACCTAATAGAAGCACAGACTTGGGTCGAAGAAATAGAGAAGGTCTTTGAGGTCGCGCGGGTGGCCGAGGAACAGAAAACCGGATTTGCCACTTTTATGCTGAAGGGCGAAGCTAACTATTGGTGGAAAGCCAATAAGGGCCGAGCGGGCGAGGGGGTCATTCCATGGGACAGATTTAAAGAGCTATTCTTCGAAAATTATTTTTCGGAGAATACACAATAGGATATGGAAGTTAAGTTTCTGGAACTGAAACAGGGGAGTATGACTGTCGCAGAATACGCGGCAAAATTCAATGAGTTGGCCCGATTTGCTCCACATCAGGTGGACACAGAGGCTAGGAAGGCAAGAAGATTTGAATTGGGATTGAAGCCATGGGTACAGAAGTCTGTCACAATATTGAAGATTAAGAACTTCTCGGAACTGCTAGAGAGGGCTATCATTGCGGAAGGAGGCAATGAAGCGGTGGCACGATTCAACCAAGAAAGAAAGAAAAGTCAGGAAGTAACAAAAGCGGGGAGCAGCGGAGGCAGCAACCCCAATAAGCGCAAATGGAATGAAAGCCAATCATCTGGGGGCAATAAATCCGGAGGAAAGGCTAAGAAAAGTGGGAAGTGCAGCAACTGCGGGAAGAATCACTCGGGGGAGTGCATGAAGGGGAGGAGCGTTTGTTACCGTTGTGGACAACCGGGGCACATGGCTCCTTAGTGTCCGAACAAACAGAAAGGGGAATGTTTCTCTTATGGAGCACCCAACCACCAGATCAAGGATTGTCCGAAGAGGAAGGGCGACGTCGGGAGTGGCAACAGAAGCAACAACAACAACAGCAGCAATAACAACCGGCTGAGGTATGGGGGACCAGCCAGTCAAGCCAACAGGTCAACGGCACGCACGTTCAACATGATCGTCCGGGATGAGGTGGAATCCAAGGACGTGGTGTCAGGTATCATCCCAATCAATGATATAAATGCATATGTGTTATTCGATTCGGGGGCTACCTGCTCTTTTGTATCCGAAGAATTTGCTAATCAGTTAAATTTACCGTGTGAGAAGTTAAAACACCCTATGAGCGTAGAAGTAGCAAACAAAGAAATTATCCCCGTAGAATGCATTCGTAGGAACTGTTGTGCCGAATTGCGAGGATTTAAGCTCAACGTGGATCTAATACCGATTCGTTTGGGGGAATTTGATGTAATCCTTGGAATGGATTAGCTATCGATTCACGGAGCAGTTATTGACTGTAAGGAGAAGTGTGTACACCTAAAGACTCCTAATAAGTCGAAGGTGGTATTCTATGGTAGTAAATCACCGAGACAATCTTGTTGTCTGACGATGATGCAAACAAAGAGATTACTTAAGAAAGGTTGCGTATGTTATTTGGCTCACGTGGTTGATACTCGACAGGTCGAGGGTGAACTGAGTCAAATACCAATCGTGAGGGAATTCGCCGATGTCTTCCCAGATGAGATTCTGGGGCTGCCGCCGGACAAAGAAATCGAGTTCGTAATCGACTTGGTACCGGAAACCGCACCAATATCAAAGTCGCCGTATCGAATGGCACATGTAGAAATGAAAGAGTTGATGGTTCAACTATAGGAACTACTAGACAAGGGATATATTAGACCAAGCGTGTCACCATAGGGAGCGCCAGTTCTGTTCGTAAAGAAAAAGGACGGTTCGATGAGGCTTTGTATTGACTATCGTGAGTTGAACAAAGTTACGATTAAGAATAGGTATCCGTTGCCCAGAATTGACGATCTGTTTGATCAACTCAAGGGAGCGAAATACTTTTCAAAGATCAATTTAAGAACAGGCTATCATCAGCTGAAGGTGAGGCAGGAAGATATCCCGAAGACGGCATTCAGAACTCGTTATGGACATTTCGAGTTTCTGGTAATGTCATTTGGATTAACAAATGCACCAGCAGCGTTCATGGATATAATGAACAGAGTATTCAAGCAATACTTGGACAAATTCGTGGTCGTATTCATCGATGACATTTTGGTGTATTCAGAGATGGAGGAGGAGCATGCTGAACATTTAAAGATTGTATTGGAGGCTCTCAGAAGAGAGAAACTGTATGTGAAGTTCTCTAAGTGTGAGTTTTGGTTACAGAGAGTGCAATTTTTAGGCCACGTCATCGATAAAAATGGTGTTTCGGTGGACCCAGCAAAAGTAGAAGCGGTTATCAATTGGGAACAGCCGAAGACGCCAACAGAGGTCATGATTTTCTTGGGATTAGCGGGATACTATCGGAGATTCATCCAGGATTTCTCAAAGATAGCATCACCGTTGACCAATCTCACCAGAAAAGCAGTTAAGTTCGTTTGGACAGAGAAATGCGAAGAAAGTTTTATGGAGCTGAAGAAGAGACTTAGTCAAGCACCGGTGTTGACCTTACCAGACAACACTGGAGGTTTCGTAGTATATAGCGATGCATCACACAAAGGTCTTGGTTGTGTGCTGATGCAGCACAGCAAGGTCATTGCGTACGCATCACGTCAGCTGAAGGACTATGAGAAGGGTTACCCGACTCATGACCTGGAGTTAGCCGTGGTAGTTTTCGCTTTGAAGATTTGGAGGCACTACCTATACGGGGAGAAGTGCGAGATATACACAGATCACAAAAGTCTAAAATATATCTTCACTCAGAAGGAGCTGAACATGAGGCAGCGCCGATGGTTAGAATTGATCAAAGATTACGACTGTGAAATTTTGTACCATCCGGGCAAAGCAAATGTAGTGGCTGATGCCTTAAGCAGGAAAGACAAAGCGAAATTGATGAAGCTAACAACTCAGGAGGAATTGATAAAGGACCTTGAACGTCTGGAATTGGAGGTTAAGTATCCGATGGAGACGGACGGAAAATTGTTTATCGTGACAGCAGGTCCAACTTTACTGGATAAGATTAAGGAGGCTCAAGAATTTTATGAAGAATGTATCGACATTAAGGAGTGACTATCGGGTGGAGCAACGTTGAAGTACAAGATTGATAGTACCGGATTACTGAGGTTTGAGGGAAGGATCTGGGTACCGTACGTACTAGACCTAAGAGAAGAAATATTGCAGGAGGCCCATAATACGAGATTCTCGGTACATCCAGGTAGCACCAAGATGTATCAAGATCTTCGTCAGCATTATTGGTGGCCACATTTGAAGAGGGAAGTCGCAGAATACGTCAGCCGGTGTTTAACTTGCCAGAGGGTCAAGGCAGAGCACCAGCGGCCGAGCGGATTGTTGCAGCCGTTAGAGATTCCAAAGTGGAAGTGGGAGCATATCACAATGGATTTTGTGGTAGGACTTCCAACGACACAGAAGGGTTTAGACGCCATCTGGGTGATTGTAGATCGTTTGACCAAGTCTGCTCATTTTCTACCAATCAAGATCAGGTACAAATTGGAGCAGTTAGCGAAACTTTACGTAAAAGAGATAGTATCGCGGCATGGAGTGCCGGTATCTATTGTATCTGACAGAGATCCGCGCTTCACGTCAAATTTTTGGAGAAGTCTGCATGAAAGAATTGGAACGTAGTTAAGATTGAGTACAACGTATCATCCTCAGACTGATGGCCAGAGCGAGCGAACGATTCAGACCTTGGAAGACATGCTGAGGGTTGTCGTAATGGACTTAAAGGGCAGCTGGGACGATCACTTGCCACTGGTAGAGTTTGCTTACAGCAACAGTTATCACACTAGCATCGGCATGCCACCGTACGAAGCATTGTATGGAAGGAAGTGTCGAACACCGTTATATTGGGATGAGGTTGGTGAGCGGAGATTGTTGGGACCAGAATTGGTACAACAGACCGTGGAAATTGTTAAAGTAATAAGACAGCGTTTAGTAGTAGCTCAGGATCGCCAGAAGAAGTATGCCGACTTACACCGTCAGAAGCGAAACTTTGAAGTTGGTAGCTTTGTGTTTTTGAAGGTATCTCCCTAGAAAGGGAAGATCCGTTTTGGGAAGAAAGGCAAGGTTAGCCCTAGATTCATAGGACCGTTGAGATTTTGAGGCGAATAGGTGAGGTGGCATACGAGGTAGCGTTACCTCCTGAACTTGAGCACATTCATAATGTGTTTCATGTATCAGTGTTACGTCCATATAAACCAGACTACAAGCACGTTATTTCCTATGAAGGACCTATCGTACGAGGAGATTCTTGTCCAAATACTGGATAAGAAGGAGCAGAAGCTGAGAAATAAAATCATTCATTCCATTAAAGTTCTCTGGAGGAATCACGCGGTGGAAGAAGCTACGTGGGAACTCGAAGAGAAGATGAGAACGAATTACCCGCAATTATTTGAGTAATCTTAGGTTGAAATTCCAAGGTCAGAATTTTTATAAGGGGGAGAGGATGTAATGCCCGAGAATTTTAAACCTCGTTATCAATTAATTATGATATATGAATTTTTTTTTAGTTATTTAATTTTACGGATTTAATTAGACCTATGTGGATATTATTATTTAATTGTATAACTATACGATCTAATAATTTTCCTTACGTTAAAGAGTTCACTAATGGTCCGAATAAATTAGTGGTTCAACCGTAAGATCTGAATGGCAAGAAGATTTGGGGAAAAAACAAATTAAATAAGTGATTTCATTTCATCATGATGTTGCATTCAATTTATTGGATTAAATAATTTGAATGAGAGATTTATTGTTAAAATAAATATTTTAAGCAATTAAATAATTAAGCTAAATATTTAGTTGTAATGCAAGAAGTACAGTTATTATTGTTAATTAAACCCTAACTAGTTATTTGGACCCATTTTCCCTTTTCAGTTCGGATGGGTTAGCATTGTTGTTTTGGGACCAATTCTTTTTTTTTTCTTTTCATTTCCGGTTGGGCCCAAACCAAATGGGCTGGGGGAAGTCTGTACTAGTTGAACCGAATGGGTGCAGAGGAAGGTTTGAATAACCAAAGCCTCGTGCCCTAAGCCCTCAATCAGATGGAACGGGTGAAGAGGGGCAGGGGTCACACCAATCATACGTCAGCGTGTTGAGGGTCGGGCGTGATAGCGTGAAGAGACCGGCGACTTGGACTGGGGAAACAGTTCAGCGACCGGTGGCTAATCGAAGTCCAAGCAGGAGGAACGTGTAAGGGCATGGGCGACCGAGCGCTAACCGATCGGACTAAGGGGTTAAGGCGCGAGGCGATTAACCGATGGGCTGGCGCGGCGTGAGGGTCGGCGAATGGCGTCAGCAAGCGGCCATAGGCCTACTTTTCCTACCGACCGCACGAGGGTCTGCCGACTAAACATAGCTGGGTTCGGATGGGTTTTGATGTAGACAGTCGTCCGCCTACTCCTCTCTAACCCTTGGATAATGCTTTGGTCAAGTGGGGTATTAACCAACAAATGGGGCATATGTCCTCCTATAAATTGGAACCCATAAACCCTTAGCGAAGCTGCCGAAATTATAAGTGCCAATTAGAGAGAAAATCATAGAAAGAAGAGGGAAATAGGGGAAAGCCAGCCGCAGGTTGGGATTCCAATTCGGGGGTACTGGCTATGGAGCGAATGTTTCCAAATTTCATCAATTATTTTGGGAGAAGAAGGAGAACAGCAACTCGGACCCCTTTCCGACTCAATTCGACCTCAAGGTATAACAATGGTTTTATGTTACACCGAGCTGCTGTGACAGTTCTTCTTTTGGTTCTGTTTTGCTTTTTTTTTTCCCCTCTTTGATGTTTTTTTTTGGGTTATGTTGTTACAATGGTGGGCAATCTGTGTATGGAAGGCCAGCGGTATAAGGGTGAATTTTGGATTGTGGAATATCATGTGGTTACTGATTCTTGAAGAACCTTAATGTGCACACCAATTGTTTGTTGTAATGTCCATAAGAATCTGTTCGTAAATTTTTCCCTATAGTGTTGAGTAGTGATCTGGTTAGCTTGAAATAAAATCGCAGGAATTAGTTATATTATGTGATAATGTGTTGTTGTTGGTTGCGGCATACTTATACAAAAATAAATTGCGTTTGCATAATAGTTATTAGACCGAAACTTGTGTCATGGATTTTTTTTTCTTGGTGTGGATATTGTGTGTGTGGTTGTTCGCAAGCCTTGAACGCGCCGCAAATGCAATACTATCACCGTTATTTTTTTTGTAATACTATGAAGCGATTAAATCAAAGCTGCTTAATAAAACTATTTTCAGAAGGAGGGTAATATTAATCAATTAGTGTATTATTACTAAGTGTTAGTAATAATAATTAAGCCCCAAAATTCTATTTGCAGGACTAGATAATAATTACTTAATTATTATTTTATTAATATCAAATAATAATTAAATATGAGTAAAGTTAATAAATTAATTATTTATTATTTAATACATTAAATAATAAATAAAGATAATAATTACTTAATTATTATTTAATTAATATCAAATAATAATTAAGTATGAGTAAAGTTAATAAATTAATTATTTATTATTTAATATTAAATAATAAATAAAGATAATAATTACTTAATTATTATTTAATTAATATCAAATAATAATTAAGTATGAGTAAAGTTAATAAATTAATTATTTAAGTATTTAATTAAGATTAAATAAGAAATAAAGGTTGATAATTACTTAATAGTTAGGTAATTAATTCATCAGCCTAAAAATCAATTAAGTGTCTTATAGGATTGAGGATGTTCTATTAACTTATGTGCTACGTGATTCGTCTAATTGCTAAATAAATAGCATAAGTGAGTATACCGATATACAGTTATGCAATACTAATTGATAGATCGACTTTATCAATGTTAGGTCCTTTAAGTCCGAATAGATAAAGCTAGAATTAATTGTAGCTGAGCAGACCGACAAGTCCCCTTCTCCTGAAACTTTACCCTGTAAAATTTTCCTTAATCCTACTCAATTATATTCGAGCAGGCTACTATTGTATTGTAGCATGAAATTTTATTTTCAAGAATGCTTAAGTGGTTTAATCAAATTACAATTAATCCACATTGATATTATTGACACTTGTACTCGGTGCACTTAAACTCGTACAGTCTTGGATTTGTACATTTATTAAAGTTTTGTAATTCACGAACTATTTAAGATTGAGTCTGGACCCTTGTTCGGTCAGGCAAATATATGAGAATTTATAAAAGCTATCCGGACCAATCAATGGTATGGATTCTTAGACTGGAATGAACATCCCTTTTATTATAGGGAGTACCCCATGTATCTAATATAAGGTACAAACAGCAGAGTTGAATGTTATGCATATACATAGCGTACGCGAGGCTGATCCCCTCAAGTACATATTCTGTAGCCAGTAACCAAAGGGTCAACCAGCTATTGACTCCCTTGGAAGTTATTGTTCAAAGTCTATTTGACTATCAATTGTTCTAAAAGCAATTATTGTTCTTGCTTCCGATATTTATATTGTTGAATCCCCTCTCTATATTCCGTTTATCATGATATATCCTTTATTGTTGTATTTAAACTTGTTGAGCAAATTAGTTGTTCATTCTTGCTATATCATGACTTTCATTGCAGTTAAACCCGAGACTTCAGGGAAGGACAAGGGTAAAGAAAAGATGAAGTGATAGACTTCACGTAGCTGGCTTTATTATATGCTTAGTTTAAATTGCTATCAATGTAATTTGAACCCTGATTACTATTTAGGGCATGTTTGTGTTATGTATTAAGGTTATCGTATCTTGGGACTAGTAACCCCTTTTGAATGAACAACATATGTTTGTTCTATTCCGCATTTAGTTATTATATGTTGTTGGAGGTGAATGTTTGTATTGGATCGTGATGACCGAATCCGGGTATTTGGAGACCCGAATTTGGGGGCGTCACATTCAATTCAAACTATGTATTGGTTTCCATTGAAATCTTAGAAAATTAGTTCTAGTTCATGGTAACTACAAATAACATCATATTCAATTTATACATCATGTTGGATTACCAAATAGAAGAGAAAACTAGAGATAAAACTACTTTTGTAGATTTTCATATGATGTTTGATGGGTTGATGATGAACAGTAGCTTCTCCTCCTTGATTTTGCAATCCTTGATATTTTTGCTCTTTGGCCTTGCTTGATGTAGCTTGATTTTAACACTTTGGCCCTCTAATTGGATGTATTTGGTAGCTTTCTCTCTCTAGATTTGATGTTAGAAGGTGTTAGATGGAGTTAGTATGGTTAGAATATGA
Organism: Aralia elata; assembly: GCA_034770075.1. Taxonomy (NCBI): domain Eukaryota; kingdom Viridiplantae; phylum Streptophyta; class Magnoliopsida; order Apiales; family Araliaceae; genus Aralia; species Aralia elata. The sequence continues at coordinate 37,889,221 of CM068385.1, forward strand.
GTTCCAGCCGCCCCCTGGATGTTATAAGAGATGGGTGTGTGAAACCCTAGCTTAGATATCAAAAATTGGCCAAAAATCTGGAGTGCATCCAAGGAGTTACTGCCCCGGCGGTGGAATAGTGCTGGAATTTACCGCCCCGGCGGTAGAATAGTATAACCCGAATCAGTTTCGATGTCTGTTGGAAAAATAGCCATAATTTCTTCGTCTGAACTCGGATTAAGGCGATTAAGTAGGCTATTGAAAGCTAAGACGTAGCTCTACAACTTTCATAACTGGAGCTCGTCGAGATAATGGCCGGAGCAAGGCTCAAATTGAGCCCGAAGCAACTGTTGTGTAAAATTCATGCAAAATCCGATGGTAAAATAACCATAACTCTCTCATACAAACTTCAAATTGGATGATTCCGGATATTCTAGAAAGCTAAGACAAAGATATACAACTTTCGTTCTTTGAATTTTGAGAGATTCGGATTGCATCATGGGTCAAATTGAGAAACAAGCAGCTGGAATGCCAAATTCGAGCCAAAAACGCAACGATCCAAGGGGCCTTTATTTCAATTCCTACAAAACAAAGTAAAAACACATAAAAGCACACAAAAACATATAAAAGTAATACAAAACTACATTACACAACAATAAGATGAAAACACATAAAACCAAACGAAATGACTTAGGATTTACAAATTATCAAGCTCAAAAGCACTTAATTTGTGTGTATAAAACACACTCATCAAATACCCTCAAACTTAAACATTTGCTTGTCCTCAAGCAAAACACACAAACTATAAAAATTAAATATTTCTAAATAAACTAACTTGAGCAATGAATTAAAAAGCTAACCAATGGTCTGAAAGCATAAACACATGAAAACTCAAGGAAACTTTCAAAACGTTGGAAGTTTAAATTTATAATTAGCTAGTCATAGTTTGCTCTAGGTCCCTTCCGTGTATGTATGTAAGTACCCAATAGCACTAAACCAATCAAGCTCGGATGAAGCTATGCAACCACATTACCTTATGAAATAATCAAAATAAACCACAAAAACTACATGCTTAACACATCACTCAATACAAAGGTATACAAATCACAATTTCCAAAAATATGAAATCAAAGGACTCTAGGTAAGTGCATTTTATGCTCCATCTTATCCTAAGTCCACTCTTGTGGGTGAGTGCATTTTACGCTCTATCTCAACCCAACGCAAGATTTGATAAACATAGATGTCTTACTTTTATCATTATTATAAGAGAGTGCGTTTTACGCTCTATCTCTCCTACGCATGTGTCCATGAGTGAGTGTGTTTTATGCTCCATCTCAACTCACCACATGACCATCAATTCAAACGCAACAAATTTGGACACCATGATTCGAGTGATGTTTAAACGAGTTCTAGAGTTTATAGATATTTCCCACAAGCATTCGGTTATAAAAGCCTTCAATAAGCATACAACTAGCTCAATACTCATGGGTAGGTGCAAAAGAATGAAAGGACGCATAAGCAAAACAATAACCACAATAACGATTAAGCACAAGGACTAAGCAACATTTATCCATTTTCTATGAGATAGAATCAATTCAAATAAGTTCTTATCATAGACCATGGATTGTAGTTCGAATCAAATTAAAACAATGCTCAAGCGACACATCCTAAACATATTTTTTTTTAAATAGCAAACAAAATTAAAATGCACAAATAACTAACACATGCTATGTAGCTATGATGCCAATGCTATATGATCCACCCCCAAACTCAAAGTGAACAATGTCCTCATTGTTTATAAGATAAAGAAATGAAAACTGAGAACTTCCCTGATTGGCCAAGCGTTATGCTTGACCATAGCCTTCTAAACATTTGAGTCTGATGGTGGATAAACTGGTAACGGTTATGGCTCAGGAACATGCACTGGGCGGCATTCGGATAATAACTAAGCAATTCCTTACCAAACAATGTTCAATCAAGCCAACATTCTTTTAGACAATTCATTGACTACGTGATGTGTGCTGACTAAAATTCTTCATTAAATACCTCCCCCAAACTCAGTTTCAACAAAAAATGCTAAGTTATTATAATATTCAATCAAATCATAGCAATGAATAACCCAAAATCCTCCAATTGAGCCAACACAAACTCAATTGGGCAACCAATCTAAATTTATCCAAATTTGATAGTGCATGATTACCCAATACAAATCCAAGTACAACAGTTTAACTAACCAAGAATACCCATCACAATTGACAAATTTATTTTACTTGTATGCAAAAATTGGAGTGAGTACCTTGCTTTGTGTTGGCAAAAGAAGTTGTTTATTTAGTACCTTCAATTTGGAGATGAATCCTTTTGAATGCTCAGTGGGTTAAGATGAATCCATGTGAGAGAGGGGAAGAATGAGTTTGGAAGTGTGAATGACAATACAATCCGGCTTGGGAAGAAATATTTTTTTTTTGGCTCGTCGGGGCGAGAAAATCCTGCCTTGTGAGCTCACCGGGGTGGGAAATTGTACTGCGTTTTACCGCCGGGGTGAGCTCGCGCCGCGGCGAAAATTTTGTTCTTCAATTTGCCGTCGGGGTGCCAACCCCCTGTATCCCAAAACTTGATTTTTCACAATTCAAAGCAATGGCCATCCTCAACACACCCAACTTGATACAGTGCAACATACCAAGCATACATTAGACAATTTGAGCGAAGAATGGTCCTAAATAGCAAATCAAAGTCACAAGCTAAACTAACAAAAACACATGCATTGAAATTTAGAAACTTGAAAATTTAAAACTTGCGAAATTGAAATATAACAACTAAACATAAAGGATACGAATAGAGATAATGGGTTGCCTCCCATCAAGCGCTTGGTTTATAGTCCTCGGCTTGACTAACTTCCTGTTTTTATCCAATTCCCCTTCGATAATTGAGGAACCCACCATCCATTGATAGCCATGTAATATTTGAGGGTTTCTCCTCAGTAAGGGTCATTGTTCTAAAGTCACCTAACTTGCTTTTTATAGATAAGTTCTCAATTTCAAATGCCAAAAAGCTAGGTGCTTCATCCGTTGTATCTGTGATAAGATTGGGGCATTGAGGCTTGTCAAGCACAACGGGCTCTTCTTCTATCTTCATTTCCTCGGCCCACCATGGTTCCACATTCATACTAGCTCCATCGTCACATAGAGCCTCGCCTAAGAAATGACTACCAAGTGGACACGGTATTACAAAACCGCCTGAATCCTGTGGAGAAGGTGTATGAGGCACTATCAAAATTGGCTCATCATCATTGGAGCTCAAGGCTAGATCTTCCTCGGCCTCCACTTATTGCTCCTCACATGTCTTCTCCCCCATAGATTCCTCAAAAATCAGCTCGGGCACTCCATCAGTTTCGAGAACCGAGTCATTGGGCCATGCTTCTTGATAGTTATTATTGAAGGCAATGACAAGCTATCCCACCTGGTTCTCGAGATTTCGAATCGACATCTCCTGACTTTTCAACATCTCCTCATTCGAAGCCATGATCTTGGACACAAGTTCCTCGAATTTTGACATTCCTTCTTCTTGAGTAGGAGCTTGATTCTGAGATTCAAGAGTGTATGATGGGCTTGGAGCATAACATTGAACATCATAATTGTAGCTCCATGTAATATCCGGGTGATACCCCCAATCTTGATGATAATTGGTATAAGCATATTTATTGAAGTAATCGCCACCGTAATGTACCGGTCCAAAACTAACGGTGCATTGATGACTCGGGTGATTGTCAGCACAATAATCACATGTCACTGCTATACCTTGAGTGCTCTCTACTACTAAAGCATCCAACTTCCTTGATAGTGTTTAAAATTGTGCTAACAACGCAGAAAGTACATTAAGCCCATCAATCCCAGTTTCCCTTGGTTGGGTCATACTCGTGTACGGCTATTGATAAACAAAGTCATCCATGGCGTACCTCGTAAAAGCATTAAAACAGAAAAAAAAGTTAAAATAAAGTAAAAACAAATTTATATACAAGTTTAAAGACTAATTTGATTGTAATTAATATTGAAAAAACACTATAAAAATAATTCCCCGGTAACGGCGCCAAAAACTTATTGTCCGATTTATATAATGACAAATACGTGCAAGTATACGAGGTCAACAAGTAATAAAGAGTAAGTAGAGTATCGATCTCACGAGGAATTATTACTAATGTTTTCCAAGTACTAACCTTTTATCATCTCAATCTTATTTAAACAAATGACAATTGTTTTTGTTGTTTTGCATTAATAACGATAACAAATAGTCCAAGAACTATAAAAAGCTTTAAGATAATGAAATCTAATATTAATAAGTCTAAGATTGCAATTTCCCCCAACACTTCATTTAAATATCCTAACTCTCTCTTTTCAACTAGTTAAATCACAAGAATTGTTATCCGAGAAATCAAAAGTATATACAAGCCTCTCTCGATAGTCAAATACATATTTCTCAATGCAGTGTATAGATATATTTCTATTATACACACTAGCAAGAATCCAATATCAAGAATAATGAACAAGACACGCGTCACCAAATCTCATTAATCACCCTATCAATTATCAACTTTCGCAATAGAAATCATTAAGCATGGATTCTCAAATGGATACATGTGGTATTTAGGTATATGTCTATCCTAAATACAATCAAATTATCTATTCATGAGGGTAATAAATAAAACACACTTCACTTAATTTCATAAATTACTCATAGGAATATCTAATTTTCACATGATATCATAACAAAGTCTTAACACTATAATCCATTTCTCAATTTCATACAGGTTCCCAAGGTAATTACTAGCTAGGTAATTAATACATAAAGCATAAATTATGATATTCAATCACAAATAATTAACCAACATCAAAGAGAGAGCATTCAATTCAAACTATGTATTGGGTTCCATTGAAATCTTAGAAAATTAGTTCTAGTTCATGGTAACTACAAATAACATCATATTCAATTTATACATCATGTTAGATTACAAAATAGAAGAGAAAACTAGAGATAAAACCACTTTTGTAAATTTTCATATGATGTTTGATGGGTTGATATTGAACACTAGCTTCTCCTCCTTCATTTTGCAATCCTTGATGTTTTTGCTCTTTGGCCTTGCTTGATGTAGCTTGATTTTAGCACTTTGGTCCTCTAATTGGATGTATTTGTTAGCTTCCTCTCTCTAGATTTGATGTTATAAGGTGTTAGATGGAGTTAGTATGGTTAGAATATGAGTTCCAGCTGCCCCCTGGATGTTATAAGAGATGGGTGTGTGAAACCCTAGCTTAGATATCAAAAATTGGCCAAAAATCGCGAAAATCTGGACTGCATCTAGGGAGTTACCGCCCCGGCGGTGGAATAGTGCTGGAATCTACCGCCCTGGCGGTAGAATAATATACCCCGAATCAGTTTCGACGTCTGTTGGAAAAATGGCCATAATTTCTTCGTCCGAACTCAGATTAAGGCGATTAAGTAGGCTATCAAAAGCTAAGAAGTAGCTCTACAACTTTTATTAGCTAGAGCTCGTCGAGATAATGGCCGGAACAAGGCTCAAATTGAGCCCGAAGCAACTGCTATGTAAAATTCATGCAAAATCAGATGGTAAAATGACCATAACTCTCTCATACGAACTTCAAATTGGATGTTTTTGGATATTATGGAAAGCTAAGACAAAGATCTACAACTTTCATTCTTTGAGTTTTGAGAGATTCAGATTGCATCATGGGTCAAATTGAGAAACAAGCAGCTGGAATACCAAATTCGAGCAAAAAACGCAACGATCCAAGGGGCCTTTATTTCAATTCTTACAAAACAAAGTAAAAACACATAAAAGCACACAAAAACATATAAAAGTACTATATTACACAACAATAAGATGAAAACACATAAAACCAAACGAAATGACTTAGGATTTACAAATTATCAAGCTCAAAAGCAGTTAATTTGTGTGTATAAAACACACTCATCAAATTCCACCGACTAAATTCCTTCGCTTGATCAACGTTAGCCACCCAAGTGTTTGGCCTCTAGAGGTGATCCACCAAGGAAGAATGGTTGTTCAAGAAGATGGGTGTTGGCAAAACCCTAGTTTCTATCTCTATAGAAATTGCAAGTACTCTCCACAATCTAATGCAAGAGTGTGCAACCCTAATCTATGATAAGACTTCTCTTATTAATAGATGTAGGTAAATCCTTCCCTAAACTATTTAGGTTTAGAGTTTCTATTATAATTAAACTCCTTTAATTAATTATGCTCCTAATCCAATTAGGAATTCATGAGAGAGTACTTCTATTAATTAATTCTCAATCCCTATTAGGAATTAAATAATAGTAATAGTAATAATAATAATAAGACTCCTCTTATTAATTTATATTTAATATTTCCAAAATATTAAATATTAAATAATAAATATTAAGCTATTTAATTTATTCTATCTCCACAGACTAAATTAAATACACTTAACTTATTATTACAATTATGTCATTTACTTCTTAAATAAATATTTTTCTATTGCGGTGTGACCCTTTAGGTTCTCTATATTAAACCGGTTGTGAATAAATCAATTAGAACAATTCTAATTATATTTAAATAAATAAATTAAACTATTTAATCCATTTAAATAAAATAATATTTATTCTACAATAAGGGTAAACCCCCTTAGCGATCAACGACTTTCCAGATAATATAGATTTCAACATTAATCACAAAAGAACCTTTCAGTGCATAGTTACTATACAATTCAATCCTTCTACCATACAATGTCCCAATTTAATTATATATATTTCGATTCTCAAATGTACAACTTTAAATAATGCAAATTAAAAACTCCTTTCTAATTTTATTCTTCCTTGGCCAAGGACTACTAAGTTGTCATTTATCGAATCACATAGGACATTCACATCTTTTACTACATGTGGTAGATTCTTTGTTGATCATTCACCTATCTCCATGTACAACTTATTATACCCTTTGATATATCCTAAAGGTCTTAAGGGACATGTCAAAGTATAACTCATCATACACAAGATACTATGATGATCTCAAGTCCAATGATCACTTGTACTACTATCACTAGAGGAATTCCTATTTACATGCGAGTAAAACTCCATTAGGTATTCCTTATCGAGCCACGTTCAGTGTACTTATTCTCCAATAAGCACCTACATACTTGCTTTAGTGTCTCCACATAAATGATTATGAGATCAATCATCCTCTTCCTAAGAGCAAGCAACGTATGTACTAATCTATCCGGATTTACTAATCCCGTTTTTAGTAATCCAATGATTAGGAACGATTTTAGTTTGTGAGCTATCTTGAATTTAGATCTCATTAGCATAATCACAATCATGATTCTAAAAGCATTGCTCAAAACTATGGGTTTATCACATTTTAAATAACATGACATCATGTAGATAATGAAAATGCCTTTAATAAACGAATAAGATTACAAAGTATATGCTATATCATATCAAATATGAATGGCTTGTGTGCATACTACTTTCAATCTCCCACTTGCACCAAAGTCAATCACCATGGTTTCTAATACCCTTCTTCTCTAAGTGACGATCATCCTGCTGTTGGATAAAGCTTCAGTAAATATATATGCAATGTTGTTCTTGAGAGTCCACTATCTCTATAGTGACTTTTTCTTCTTTCAATGATTCCTCTAATCAAATGGCAGTGCCGCAACACATGTTTGAATCCAAGATGAGACTTAGGAACTATTCCTAGTTCTGTAATGAACTTTTCATTCAAATAATCAACTTGCAGCTTCATTTACAGCTATATATTTTGTCTTTGTAACTAAACCAGCAACTCTTTGCTGTTTGGAACCTTTCCAATTCATTGCATCACCATTCAAGGTAACGATTTACCCTAAAGTGGATTTGTTATTGTCTTGGTCAGTCTGAAAAACTTGAGTCTGTTTAACCCTCTAGTTTTAATTCAGACCTACCATGAATCATGATCACATCTTCAGTATCGGTTAAGTACTTAAAGATGTTTATCACTATCTTACAGTTATCTTCTCCATAATATGACTGATTAACATCAGACCTTGTATATTCATTGCATATATGATAGTAACTCATGCGATCTCTTTTTTATTGAGGGCAATTTAAAGAGATACACTTCATGGCTCATCATCATGAGACCTCTCTTGGACTTTGCCATGCTAAACGCCTTTATCATCGAAATATACATTCCTTGGGTTAAGCCGATCATCCTTTTAAATCTATCTATATAGATTTATATCCCCAATTTATAGGATGCTCCTCCCAAGTTATTCATAGAGGAATATTTAGACAATTTTATCTTTACTGATTGTAGCAATGGTGTGTTATTCCTTATCAGTAGTATATCAACATATAATACTAGGAATGTCACAGTGCTCCCACTAGCCCTTTTTCTTCGTTTTTACATACATAAACATAATCAATTATCAATTTAACCGATTAACTTGCAACACAGACATCAATTTTATACATATAGTTCATATTCATATGTAACTACTCTGTAACTTTTAGAACTTCAATTAAAACATGATTTCATGGATTTAATTACTCTAAATCACATATACATCATATAAAATACGTTTATACATGCTTTCAAACATCTAATCACTAATCTATAAAAATTTAGCCATAGAATTTAGTTTACAGAAAACTCAAAAACATACGTTCATGGAAGAACTTCAAGAATATAAATTAAAAACTTAAATTAGAAGAATTACCTTGAATAATGGTTTAGATTATGCAACAAATGAATGAAAATCTTCTCAATTCTCTAATTCTCTCAAATCTCTCTCTTTTTCTCTCTGTGCCAACTCTTAGAAACTGATGACAATGATCGGTACGTGAAAATTAAATGGCAGAACATGGTGTCAGTTAATAACTGGTACCAACTCTCACTAAGGCCATTTTTGGTTACCCATTTATTCTTCATTTCTAATTTATTTTAATAACTTACTTATTATATAGTTAATGTCACATATTTAATCAATTGAATAATCTTACTAAAATCAATTAAATAAAATAGAATAATTCTACATTAAATCACATAGTCACATAAATAAAAATTCTCCTTTATTAGTAATGACAAATTATTAAATCTCTAATTAATATTAAATTAATTAGAAATAATATTATACTTATTTAAATTAAGTTACAAAATTCTCGTTTGTCATATCTCCCCCCCCCCTTAAAAGGATTCTGTCCCCAGAATCACGACTCAATTAATTCGTCCCATTACATTCTCCCCCCTACAAAGATTCTGTCTCCAGAATCGCTACACATAGATTAAGCAAATAGCTGTGGATAATTTCTCATCATCTGATTTTCGAGTTTTCACGTAGCTTCTTCAGCGTTGTGGTTTCTCCAGATCACCTTAACAGAAGGTATAATTTTATTTCGTAGCACTTGCTCTTTCCTGAAAACTATCTGAACAGGCTCTTCTTCATAAGATAAATCTTTCTCAACTTGCAGGGGTTCATACTCTATGACATGTTTCTAGTCGGGTTTGTATGGTCGTAACACCGAGACATGAAAGACATTGTGGATGTGTTCCAGCACTGGAGGTAAAGCTACCTCATACGCGACCTCTCCAACTCTTCTTAACACTTCAAAAGGTCCAATAAACCTTGGGCTCAGCTTTCCCTTCTTACCAAAATGAATCTTCCCTTTCCAGGGAGATACCTTCAAGAAAACGTAGCTATCAGACTCAAACTCTCGATTCTTACGATGTTGGTCAGCATATATCTTCTGCCTATCATGAGCTGCTATCAATCTTGCCCTGATTATTTTTACGATTTATGCAGTCTGTTGTACCAATTCTAGTCCTAGCAATTGACGTTCGCCAATTTCATCCCAGCGTAATGGAGTTCTGCTCTTTCTGCCGTACAACGCTTCGTAAGGCGGCATGCCAATACTTCCATGGTAACTGTTATTCTACCCGGATTGATTATGGACTTTTATTCTAGTTTGGTTCACCAGAGCCACCAAGTGAACCAAAAAGTCAAACCTAGGGTGCAAGAATTAAATTTAAATATAACTATTATATTTAAAACCCGGGCTCCATTACAAACGGGTCTTCAAGCGCTCCTTCCTCCTTGGTCTCCAATTCTTCAAAATAATTCTAACTAATCCTATTACATAAACTATTTAAAATAAATAGAAACCTTGATCAACAGTCAAGGGGAAGTACATAGGAGGAAGATAGAATTTACATTAAGAAAAACAAGAGAAGACGAGGTACGCAGACCCCATTTATAAAAACTCATTCATTCAAGCATCCTCTAAAATAATTCCAATCACACATTGGTCAATAATCCATAATCAATCCCTATTTATTATCATACATATCTCCATATGCATCAATAAATAATATTCATCTCATGAATAATAAAACCATTCCATATATGCATTGATATCAATTAATGGGCAAAAGTTTTGCTAATATTTAGTTTTTGAAACAAAATAAACTCTTTTATTTTAATCAAAAAACCAAATCCAAATTAAACTCCTTTAATTTTAGCAATCTAAAATCATTTTTCAGATAAAATAAATATCTTTATTTTAAATTTTTATCAATTAAATAAACCATTTATATTAATTGAGAAAAAGAAAAATTTTCAAACTCTGCATACCGGCGTGGTCGCGCTACAAAATGAACTAGGAGTGGCGCGGCCGCGCTGCACCCCTAGAAACGATTTCTGGGTTCAGGCGCGGCTGTGCTCCAGAATGAACTGGAAGCGGCGCGACCGCGCCGTGAAGCAGAATAAAAAAAAAATTCAGCCCAAAAAATCCGATCGTATCGCATATCAATTCATACATGGAATTACCAAAATCAATAATTAACACAAGGATTGGCTCTCATACCACTGTTAGGTTTGTATATAACGCAAGCATGCAAACAAATTATATAAATAGAGCGGAAGCGTGATAAAACGGTTTTTTAAAAAAATTTATACAAACCATCTCCATGATCTTTCCTTGTGTTCAACTATCAATTAACGAAAGAGATGGAGATAGAGAATTATACCCTCGTGAATCAAAGCTTCCTCGGGTACAAGTTCACCTCCAATTCCTTCGCGTTCTCCTTGAATTCCACCGACTAAATTCCTTCGATTGATCAACGTTAGCCACCCAAGTGTTTGGCCTCTAGAGGTGATCCACCAAGGAAGAATAGTTTTTCAAGAAGATGGGTGTCGCAAAACCCTAATTTTTATCTCTATAGAAATTGCAAGTACTCTCCACAATCTAATGCAAGAGTCTGTAACACTAATCTATGATAAAACTTCTCTTATTTATAGATGTAGGAAAACCCTTCCCTAAACTATTTAGGATTAGGGTTTCTATTATAATTAAACTCCTTTAATTAATTATGCTCCTAATCCAATTATAAATTCATGAGAGAGTACTTCTATTAATTAATTTCGAATCCCTATTAAAAAATTAAATAATAGTAATAGTAATAATAATAACATTCCTCTTATTAATTTATATTTATCAATTAGAACAATTCTAATTATATTTAAATAAATAAATTAAACTATTTAATTCATTTAAATAAATAATATTTATTCTACAATAAGGGTAAGCCCCTTAGCGATCAACGACTTTCTAGATAATATAGATTGCAACATTAATCACAAAAGAACCTTTGAGTGCATAGTTACCGTACAATTCAATCCTTCTACTATACTATGTCCCAATTAAATATAAGACATAGATTTACTGTCAAGTCTTTTATTTAATTATATGTATTTCGATTCCCAAATGCACAACTCTAAATAATGCAAATTAGAAATCCCTTTTTAATTTCATTCTGCCTTGGCCAAGGACTACTGAGTTGTCATTTATCGAATCACATAGGACATTCACATCTTTTACTATACGTGGTAGATTCTTTGTTGATCATTCACCTATCTCCATGTACAACTTATTACACCCAATTATACCTTTTGATATACTCTAAAGGTCTTAAGGGACATGTCAAAGTATAACTCATCATACACACGATACTATGATGATCTCAAGTCCAAGGATCACTTGTACTACTATCACTAGAGGAATTCCTATTGACAGGCGAGTAAAACTCCATTAGGTATTCCTTATCGAGCCACGTTCAGTGTACTTATTCTCCAATAAGCACCTACATACTTGCTTTAGTGTCTCCACACAAATGATTATGAAATCAATCATCCTCTTCCTAAGAGCAAGCAACGTATGTACTAATCTATCCGGATTCACTAATCCCCTTTTTAGTAATCCAATGATTAGGAACGATTTTAGTTTGTGAGCTATCTTTTACTTAGATCTCATTAGCATGATCACCATCATGATTCTAAAAGCATTGCTCAAAACTATGGGTTTATTACATTTTAAATAACACAGCATCATGTAGATAATGAAAATGCCTTTAATAAACGAATAAGATTACAAAGTATACGATACATCATATCAAATATGATTGGCTTGTGTGCATACTACTTTCAATTGGTATATATATATATATCCATACTCATACAAGCATTCTATATTAGTCATACTAATTAATCATTTAATGATCATTAATGTCTTCATTTGCCGTTCAAGGCCAACATTCAAGCTATGTTAATTCATAACATAAGCTTATCTTGATTTTCCTTAATCAACTTAGTTAATCATTCATCTTGGCTTCTTTTTCATTCCTTAATCAATATAAAATAAATTGACTAGCCTTGTAACGCCCCCGAATTCGAGCACTGACCGCCCGAATAAGGGTCGACGTTAACTCAACATCTTTCGTAACTTAACCAATGATCCCATAATATTATTGGTTGAACTTGTCTATTACAGACACTTACTAAAAAAAATTCTTTTACTTCATCCCTGGATCGCAACTTGGTTTCGATCTCAATCTTTCTACAAGTATCAACTTGTAGATCATATCTGTATACATGGATAATACCATATATACTGGTTAATTTTAACCTTATGATTTAGACATTCTATAAATTTACATATCCAAGATTCAAAGTATTAATAACAAATATTATTCTTGGCAACAGACGGGCGCATTCCGATAATTTTGGTATCTTACCGATGCTCATTAGTGTAACCTCAGTGCGTACAAAACTCCCAATATCATTCAATACCCTCACTTAGACACATAACTTTATAAAGATATCTCTTCATATTGACATTTCTATCTATCTGAAATTCACAATATTAATAACACACTTGTACTTGGAACAGAGGAACCTAGATGAATTTGATTTCTTCATCGGTGCTAGATCTCTGTTCTTACAGCACTCACAATGTTATTCAATATCCTCATTCAGATTTATAGTTCTTTATTAACATTGTATTAATGTTTTACTATTTATCTAAAGTTCAGAGTATTAGCATAACATGTTCAGTCCTTATTACCAATACCCTCATTCAGTTTAATAGATCTTTAACGATTCTAAGTTATATCAAAGTAAAGACATAACACCATTTCATGATAATAAATAATATCATTGATAGAACATTCGATTACATGGTTTGCTTGTTCGTATTATAACAGTCATTATGACTTAATACAAATAACAAGTACTTAACATGAAAACCTAATCTACGCTTCTCCTTTACGTTCATGATCTTCTTATCATTCTTCTTAACTACAAATAAAGTTTTATTCGCAAGGATGAGCATTGTGGCTCAGCAAGTCTATCTAATAACACATAAACAGTTTATGATTTCATATAAACTTTAACATGCTTGACTTGACATAACTTTCAGTTAACGATCATGTTAACTCATGCTTATGTTAGGTTTGTACATAGCGCGAATATGCAATCAAATTACATAAATAGTGCGGAAGCGCGATAAAACGGATTTTAAAATTTTTCATACAAACCATCACCATGATCATCCATGTGCTCAATTATCAATTAAACGAAAGAGATAGAGATTAAGAAATTAAACCCTCGTAGAACCGTGCTTCCTCGGGTACAAGTTCACCTCCAATTCCTTCGCGTTCTCCTTGAATTTCACCGATTAAATTCCTTCCTTTGATCAACGTTAGCCACCCAAGTGTTTGGCCTCTAGAGGTGATCCACCAAGGAATAATAGTTGTTCAAGAAGATGGGTGTTGGCAAAACCCTAGTTTCTATCTCTATAGAAAATTACAAGTACTCTCCACCCTCTCCAATTCTTATGGAAGAGTGAGTAACTGTCTAACCCTAAATCATGATAAGACTCTTCTTATTTATAAATATAGGGAACCCTCCTAAACTATTTAGGATTAGGGTTTTTATTTTAATTAAACTCCTTTAATTAATTGAACTCCTAATCCAATTAGGAATTCATGAGAGAGTTCTTCTATTAATTAATTCTCAATCCCTATTAGGAATTAAATAATAGTAATAGTAATAATAATAATAAGACTCCTCTTATTAATTTATATTTAATATTTCTAAAATATTAAATAATAAATATTAAGATATTTAATTTATTCTATCTCTATAGATTAAATTAAATACACTTAACTTATTATTACGATTATGCCATTTACTTCTTAAATAAATATTTTTCTTTTGCGGTGTGACCCTTTAGGTTCTCCATATTAAACTGGTTGTGAATAAATCAATTAGAACAATTCTAATCTTATTTAAATAAATAAATTAAACTATTTAATTCATTTAGATAAATAATATTTATTCTACAATAAGGGTAAGTTCCCTTAGCGATCAACGACTTTCCAGATAATATAGATTTCAACATTACTCACAAAAGAACCTTTCAATGAATAGTTACCGTACAATTCAATCCTTCTACCATACAATGTCCCAATTAAATATAAGACATGGAATTACTGTCAAGTCTTATTTTATTTAATTATATGTATTTCGATTCTCAAATGCACAACTCTGATAATGCAAATTAGAAACTCCTTTCTAATTTCATTCTGCTTTGGCCAAAGACTTCTTAGTCGTCATTTATCGAATCACATAGGACATTCTCTCCTTTTACTAGAAGTGGTAGATTCTTTATTGATCATTCACCTATCTCCATGTATAACTTATTATACTCAATCATACCCTTTGATATACCCTAAAGGTCTTAAGGGATATTTCAAAGTATAACTTATCATACACAAGATACTATGATGATCTCAAGTCCAAGGATCACTTGTACTACTATCACTAGAGGAATTCCTATTGACAGGCGAGTAAAACTCCATTAGGTATTCCTTAGCGAGCCACGTTCAGTGAACTTATTCTCTAATAAGCACCTACATACTTGCTTTAGTGTCTCCATACAAATGATTATGAGATCAATCATCCTCGTCATAAGAGCAAGCAACGTATATACTAATCTATCCGGATTTACTAATCCCCTTTTTAGTAATCCATCGATTAGGAACGATTTTAGTTTGTGAGCTATCTAGAATTTAGATCTCATTAGCATGATCACCATCATGATTTTAAAAGCATTGCTCAAAACTATGGGTTTATCACATTCAATATAACAACATCATGTAGATAAAGTAAAATGCCTTTAACAAACGAATAAGATTACAAAGTATAGGCTACATCATATCAAATATGATTGGCTTGTGTGCATACTACTTTCAATCTCCCACTTGCACTAAAACCAATTGCCATGGTATCTAATACCCTTCTTCTCTAAGTGACGATCATCCTGCTGTTTGGATAAAGCTTCAGTAAATGGATATGCAATATTGTTCTTGAGAGTCCACTATCTCTATAGTGACTTCTCCTCTTTCAATGATTCCACTAATCAAAAGAAAGTGCCGCACCATATGTTTGAATCCAAGATGAGACTAAGGAACTATTCCTAGTTCTGTGATGAACTTTTCATCTAAACAATCAACTTGTAGCTTCATTTACAGCTATATACTTTGTCTGCGTCACTAAACCAGCAACTCTTTGTTGTTTGGAACTTTTCCAATTCACTACACCACCTTTCAAGGTAACGTTTTACCATAAAGTGGATTTGTTATCGTCTTGGTCAGTCTGAAAAACTTGAGTCTGTTTAGCCCTCTAGTTTTAATTCAGACCTACCATGAATTAGTATTACATCTTCAATACCGGTTAAGTACTTAAAGATGTTTATCACTGTCTTACAGTGATCTTCTCCAGAATATGACTGATCAACATCAGGCCTTGTATATTCATTGCATACATGATAGTAACTCATGCGGTCTCTCTTTTAATTGGGGACAATTTTAGAGAGATACACTCCACGGCTCATTATTATGAGACCTTTCTTGGAGTTTGCCATGCTAAACGCCTTTAGCATCGAATGAATATACGTTCATTGGGTCAAGCCGAACATCCTTTTAAATCAATCTATATAGATTTTTATCCCCAATTTATAGGATGTTCCTCCCAAGTCATTCATGGAGGAATGTTTAGACAATTTTATCTTTACTAATTGTAGCATTGGTGTGTTATTCCTTATCGGTAGTATATCAACATATAATACCAAGAATGTCACAGTGCTCCCACTTACCCTTTTGTACACACTAGGTTCATTCTCATTTTTGATAAAATCAAACTCTTTTGATTGTCTCATCAAAATGAATGTTCCATTTTTGAGAAGCTTGCTTCAATCCATAAATGGATCATTGTAGCTTAAAACACGATTTGCTTCAACCTTTGAAACAAATTCCCTTGGCTGTATCATACATACATTCTCCTCAAGTCTTCATTGAGGAAGGGTGTCTCCACATCCATTTTTTCCAGATTTCGTAATAAGCTGCAATCACAAGCAAAATCCAAATGGACTTGAGCATTACCCAGTAATAAGGTTTTATCACAGTCAACTCTTTGACTTTATTTGAAACCTTTTAAACAGGTCTGGTCTTATAGGTCTCCACCTTGCCATTTGCCCCAGTCTTTCTCTTAAAGACCCATATTCACACTCTTGGCACTATGCCCTTTTGTGGAGTAACCAGAGTCTATACTTGGTTCTCATACATGGAGTCCATTTCGGATTTCATGGCCATCTGCCATTTCTCTGAGTGTCTTCTACTCATAGCCTCATTGTATATAACTGGATCATCATCCTCTATGATGAATCCATACCTTCCAGGTATCTTCGGTACTCTTCCAGATTTACGATTCGGTTGTGGTACAATAGGTCTATCTACAGGTTCCTCGATTCGACTTAAAGTGCTTTGTGGTTCTTGAACTCCTTCAAGATCTTTTACCCTTCCACTAGCTCCTTCAATGATAAACACCTTTATCTAAGAAGGCAGCGTGTAGGATTATAGTAATAATTGTGACGCCCCCAAATTCGGGTCTCTAAATACCCGGATCCGGTCATCACGATCCAATACAAACATTCACTTCTAACAACATATGGTAACTAAAATGCGGAATATAATAAACATACGTTGTTCATTACAAAGGTATTACTAGTCCTAGAATACAAAAACCTTAAACACTTACTCAATTCCATACCCTAAATGAAAGTTAGGGTTTAAATTACATTAACAGCAATTGACTATACGTAAAAAATCTGCTACATGAAGTCTATTACTTCATCTTTTCTTTTCCTTTGTTCTTCCCTGACGTCTCGGGTTTAGCTGCAATAAAGTCATGATATAGCAAGAATGAGCAACGAGTTTGCTCAGCAAGTTTAAAGTACAACAATAAGGATATATCATGATGAAGGAAATATAGAAGGAGAATTCAGCAATTATCAGAAGCAATAACAATAAATGCTTTTAGAACACTTGGTAGACGAATAGACTTTGAACAATGACTTCCAAAGGAGTCAATAGCTAATTGACCCTCTGGTTACTGGCTACAGAATAAGTACTTGAGGGGATCAGCCTCGCGTACGCTATGTGTATGCATAACATTTAACTCTGCTATTTGTACCTTATATACGATACCTGGGGTACTCCCCTATAATAAAAAGGGGTGTTCATTCAGTCTAAGAATCCTTACCATTGATTGGTTCGGATAGCTTTTATAAATTCTTGCATACGTGCCTGACCGAGACAAGGGTTCAGACTTAATCATGAATAGTTCGTGAATTTCAGAACTTAAATAATTATACGAATTCAATTTCACAAGAGCGAATGCCAATGAATACATAGATGTGGAATAATTTTAAAAGTAATTAGACCACTTAAAGCATACTTGGGGATAAGATTCAAGCTTAAAGAATAACTTGCACAATGTATATATATACCTTTTTGCACGAATTAAAATAGTGCATAAGGTTTAGAAATTTGCTCAATGTAAAAGTTGAGTAAGGAAGAACTTGCCTGTTTGCTCAGCTACAGATAAATTTTAGCTTTAACTAATTGATCTTGGATAACCTATCAGTTGATAAAGTTGGTTTGTCCATTAGCATTGCATAACTGTATATCGATACATTACTTATGCTATTTATTTAGCAGGTAAACACTTCACATTTCTTTATTAACTCCATTACCATTAAGTTATTATCCAACATTAGCTAATCAGAAATAAATTAATGACCTTTATTTCAAACGACTAATCATGCTTATTTATTAATTGGACTCCCAAGTTAACAATATTTAGTAACCCAATAAATAATCTTGCCAGTGCATTGTGACCTAATAGTATCCAAATTTAATGTCTATTCAATTTGGTTACATCTCTATTTATCACTTATAAACGTAAATAATAAATTGATTACTGTACAACTAACTAACGGTGATAACAATTTATTTAAGCTTTTATTCACCCTTAGCTACCATTCACTTTCAAGGGTAATTACGAAATTATTTTCCTTATTCCTCATTAACAATAATTAAATAATTAGTGTATCACTCTTCCCATACTTAATTATTATTAATGTTAATTAAATAATAACTAAGTTCTCATTATTACAATAAATAATTAACTTACTCACACTTATTCATTATTAGTTAAATAATAATCAAATATTTATTATCCTTATTTATTATTCATTGATAAATAATAAATAATTATTTTATTAACTTTATTCATACTCAATTATTATTGAATATTAATTAAATATTTAATATCCTTATTACTATTTAATGCCAAATAATAAATAACTTATTTATTCGTACTTAATTGTCATTTGTTATTAATTTAACTAATTATTATTGATGTTATTCATACTTAATCTTTATTACATAATATTAATACTTAAATATTGATTATCTTTATTTAATACTTATTAATAAGTAATAAATAATTAATGTATTAATTCTATTTATATTGATAATAATTAAATATTCATTACCTTTATTTATTATTTATTGATAAATAATAAATTAATTAAATTACAAATTTGTTCATATTTAATTGTTATTTAATATTAGTCAAATAATAATTAAATGTTTATTATCTTTATTTAGTATCTATTGATAAATACTAAATAATTATTCTATTAACTTTATTCATACTTAATTATTATTAATATTATTTAAATAATAATTAAATATTTATTATATTTATTTATTATTTATTGATAAATAATAAATAATTATTTTATTAATGTTATTCATACTTAATTATTATTAAGTAATAATTAAATATTTACTATCTTTATTTATTATTTATTGGTAAATAATAAATAATTATTTCATTAACCTTATTATTATTAAACATTTAGTAATAGCTATATGATGGTTGATTAGTGTTACCCATTTTCTGTAGGTATTTCAATTATTTAGCTATCTTAACAAACGTTCAATATTGAATTGACTGGTCCTTAATCCTCATTGAAGATTATGATAATAACTTAACATTACTCATCATGATTTAGCAATTAGGAGAGCAACTGCAGTCCAGCACCTTCAGCACCGAAGTGCCCAAGGCGCGGCTGTCGCTCGCGCTGCACACGGACATGATGCCCACGAGCTTAGGCGCTAAACCACATCCTGTTTCAACACTAGCTGTATCACAGCCATACCCCAGCACACAGCATAATTAAATCCTACAAATCTTACACAAGCAAAATGGGCTACTAACTCAATATCACAGGAAATTCAACAATTAATTCTTATTGGCATTACATCGAGCACCTTGTGGGCATAACCAAAAATGAAACTAGCCTAAACCCTATATAGAACCATAATGTCCGAACCTTTCATGGTTTTGTCACACAAAAATCCCAATCGACAATCACACCAATTAGCAACAAAAATTCGGCTAAACAGAATAAAGGAAATTACACGGCAACATGATCCCAAACAGAAAAGAAGAAAAAGAAAAGGCCTAACACAGCTACTGGGTTTAACCAACAGGGCTGATTATACCTTGGGTCGGCACAATGGCAACTCCTAGCCGCTGTTCTCCTCCTCCACCCGAAATAGAACATAAAACCGGTGGACATCCGCCAGATAGCCCTCCTCGATCAGTCAATTGGCCGACTGTTGATGGTGCTCTCCCTGTCTCTCTCTCTAATTCGAATTTCCCAAATCAACAACCCTTACCTCTGATTTAGGGTCCTATTTATAGAGGAATTCGTGCCCTTACCCGGTATTGACACCCAACGTGGTGTCAATTTCGCACAGTGAAAACGATGATGAGCTTCGGTACGCTCCTTCATGCTCGCCCATACTTCGTCCGTCCTTCTCGCAGCTCAATTTCGGCGCCTCTGCCTCACCGGCTCTCCTGCACTGCTTTCGGCGCGATTAGGTGGGGAAATCAGAGGCACATGTCGACTGACCGCACGGTCCGTGACTGCTGCAGGTCGATCAATGCTATTGCCCACTGGAGATTGAATTTTTCCAAATTTGCTTAGCTAAACTGATATGCCTCATGCCTCGTACGAACGATCGGCTAATGCCCTTTTTCCCTCTTGCCGAATTGGGCCAAAAAGAAAACCAACCCAATTGCCATAACACGGCTGGATAAAAATAAAAAGACAAACTCTCCCTAGCCCACTAATTTAACCCAATCGGACAAGGAATGAGGATGGGTCAGCCCAATTGATGCTGGGACAGTCAACTAAGGAGGGAAAATGGGTTAATTTATTTGAAATTAATAATACCATACTTCTAGTATTTAAATTAAATAAATAACTTAATTAACAAATTGCTTAATAAATCCCTCATTGGTCTCATTAAAATAAAATTATAAATTCTGACATTGAAATTGAATAATTGGTATAATTATTTAACTGTTTTAAATATTCACTCAAATTATATATCTTGATAACTTGAATTTAACCTAATGTTGAGGTGAAATTAATTATTTACCCCCTTAACATCGCAAATTAAATCGTACTATTATTAATCAAGTAATAATTCACACATGGGCTTAATTAGGCACATAAAATAAATTCATAGATAATAATAAAGTTTTTTTTTTATTTTTTTTTTCAAAATTAATTAATAGCGAAGTCACAAAATTTTCCGGGCATTACATCCTCTCCCCCTTATAAAAATTTCGTCCTCGGAATTTCAATATAAGGTTACTCAAATAATTGCGGATAATTCGCTCTCATCTTCTCTTCGAGTTCCCACGTGGCTTCTTCCACCGCGTGATTCCTCCAAAATACTTTAACCGAATGAATAATTTTATTCCTCAGCTTCTGCTCCTTTCTATCCAGTATTTGGACAGGAACCTCCTCGTACGATAAGTCCTTCTCGACTTGAATTGGCTCATAGGAAATAACATGCTTGTAGTCCGGCTTATAAGGACGTAACACTGATACATGGAACACGTTGTGAATGTGCTCAAGCTCAGGAGGTAATGCTACCTCGTACGCCACTTCGCCTATTCTCCTTAATATTTCAAAAGGTCCTATGAACCTAGGGCTCAATTTGCCCTTTTTCCCAAAACGGATCTTCCCTTTCCAGGGAGATACCTTCAGAAACACAAAGCTACCAACTTCAAAGTCTCGTTTCTGACGATGTAAATCGGCATACTTCTTTTGGCGATCCTGGGCTGCTACTAACCGCTGTCTTATTACTTTAATAATTTCCACGGTTTGTTGTACCAATTCTGGTCCCAACAATCTCCGTTCACCAACCTCATCCCAACACAACGGTGTTCGACATTTCCTTCCATACAACGCTTCGTACGATGGCATACCAATGCTAGCATGGTAACTATTGTTGTAGGCGAACTCTACTAGTGGCAAGTGATCGTCCCAGCTGCCACTTAAGTCCATCACAACTGCCCGGAGCATATCCTCTAGAGTCTGAATTGTTCGCTCACTCTGACCATCAGTCTGAGGATGATACGCCGTACTCATTCTCAACTGTGTTCCCAGTCTCTCCTGTAGACTTCTCCAAAAATTTGACGTGAAGCGCGGATCTCTGTCGGATACAATAGACACCGGCACTCCATGTCGCGATACTATCTCCTTCACGTAAAGTTTCGCCAACTGTTCCAATTTGTACCTGATCTTGATTGGTAGAAAATGGGCAGACTTGGTCAGTCGATCTACGATCACCCAGATGGCGTCTAGACCCTTTGGTGTTGTCGGAAGTCCTACCACAAAATCCATTGTGATGTGTTCCCACTTCCACTCGGGAATCTCTAAGGGTTGCAATAATCCGCTCGGCCGCTGGTGCTCTGCCTTGATCCTCTGACAAGTTAAACACCGGCTGACGTATTCTGCAACTTCTCCTTTCAAATGCGGCCACCAATAATGCTGACGAAGATCTTGATACATCTTGGTGCTACCCGGATGTACCGAAAATCTCGTATTATGGGCCTCTTGAAAAATTTCTTCCCTTAAGTCTGGTACATAGGGTATCCAGATCCTACCCTCGAATCTCAGCAATCCTGTGTTGTCAACCTTGTACTTCGATGCTTTTCCCTCCGATAATTGTTTCTTAATGTCAATGCATTCTTTATCAAATTCTTGAGCCTCCTTTATCTTATCCAGTAGAGTCGGACCTGCTGTTACAGTAAACAATTTTCCGTCCGTCTCCATCGGATACTTAACCTCCAGTTCCAGACGTTCAAAGTCCCTTATCAATTCCTCTTGAACGGTCAGCTGCATTAATTTCACCTTGCCTTTCCTGCTTAAGGCATTCGCCACTACATTTGCTTTGCCCGGATGGTACAGAATTTCACAGTCGTAGTCCTTGATTAATTCTAACCATCGGCGTTGCCTCATGTTTAGTTCCTTCTGAGTGAAAATATATTTCAGACTTTTGTGATCCGTATATATCTCACACTTCTCCCCGTATAGGTAGTGTCTCCAAATCTTCAAGGCGAAAACTATCGCTGCTAACTCCAAATCATGAGTCGGGTAGCCCTTCTCATAGTCTTTTAGTTGACGTGATGCGTATGCCACGACCTTGCCGTGCTGCATCAGCACACAACCAAGACCTTTGTGTGCTGCATCGCTATACACTACGAAACCCCCAGTGTTGTCGGGTAAGGTCAACACCGGTGCTTGGCTGAGTCTCTTTTTGAGCTCCATAAAGCTTTCCTCACACTTCTCCGACCAAACGAACTTAACTGTTTTCCTGGTGAGATTGGTCAATGGCGATGCTATCTTTGAAAAATCCTGGATGAATCTCCGATAGTATCCTGCTAATCCCAAGAAACTCCTGATCTCTGTTGGGGTCTTCGGTTGCTCCCAATTGATAACCGCTTCTACATTTGCCGGGTCCACCGAAACACCATTTTTGTCGATGACGTGACCCAGAAATTGTACCCTCTGCAACCAAAACTCACACTTGGAAAATTTCGCGTACAACTTCTCCCTCTTGAGAGCTTCTAATACAATCTTTAAATGTTCAGCATGCTCCTCCTCTATTTCTGAATACACCAAGATGTCATCAATGAATACTACTACGAACTTGTCCAAATACTGCTTGAATACTCTGTTCATCATATCCATAAATGCTATTGGTGCATTCGTCAATCCAAAACACATTACCAGAAACTCGAAGTGCCCGTAACGAGTTCTGAATGCAGTCTTCGGGATATCTCCCTGCCTCACCTTCTGATGAGTGGGTATTTTACTCACTAATTAGGTATTTTTAGACTTAATATTTTGTGTGTTTTAAAGTATTTTAGGACATTTTATTTGTTTAAGTTGGATTTTGTAGGAAAATGCGGCTGACTAGGCGAATCGAGCAATTTTGGGCAAGGAATGGCAGTTTTGTAAATAAGCTGAAGTTGAAAGCTGGGGCTTCCAGTTTGTGAAGGATTTGGAAGCCGGGGCTTTGGGACGCAGAATGTGATGAAGATTCTTTCTAACTGGATGAAGGATGAGGGAGTTTTAATTGTTTTTGGATGATTTAAACCTAATTTTGAGAAGGGAACTTCAAGTATAAAAAGGAGAGGAGCTTCTAACAAAAGGGGAACTTTTTGATATTCAGAGATTGAAGCAGAGATTTGAATTTGGAGATTGAGGATTCAAGGGAAGCTCACAAGGAATTCAGACTGAGGACGTGGAGGCGGAAGGAGACTTTGACAGAGTTTTTCTTACTCCTTATATTTTTCAGTTTGTAATTAATTGTGATGACTTATTTTGGATATTTGGTTTTTAATTCTAGCATGAACTAAATTTATAATTAAGGCTACAATTGAACCATTATTGATTATGGATTAATTATTTGTTTGATTCCAATTATTATTTCATTATTGAGTTGTCTATCATATCTGTGTTAATTAATTAATTGTCTGATCAACAATTAGTGGGATACTCTAGGTGAATTCGGGAGATGAAATTTAGGGTTAGATCTTGATATGATAGCATGTATTCTTGATTATTTGCATGGGATAAATAATTGGGGTTGTGAAGTGAATAAGAATATCTCTTCGCTGCATGTAACTCATGGGAATTGGTTCTTAATGAATTTAACTCCATTGTTTTGTATAGGTATATCGCATAATTAATTGAGTTAGATAAATTTATTTGATCACTTGGAAAAGGGCTTATAAATAAAGTGAAATTCCTGTTAACAACTCGGATGAATTTAATAATTGGATAGATTTGATACATTGATTCATATGACATAATTGGGGATATTGTAGTCTTAAGTCTTAATCATCTAAAAATCAACCTTAGTGTTAGATAATATTCTTAGTTAACGTCATTAGTCAAATCATAATCAAAATTTGTGATCGTTTAAATAGAAATTGAATTGGTATAAAATTAGTAGTTGGAGTTTATTTAACTGGATTCCTTGTGGGTTCGACACTTGTTACTTATTCTATATTACTTGTTGATCGCGTACACTTGCGCGATTTGATTGTATTTAAAATCGATAACAAGTTTTTGGCGCCGTTGCCGGGGAATCCGTTGTTTAAATATTAATTCCATATTAGTTTCAATCAATTCAGTTTTAGTTTAAACACTTTCTTTTTATTTTAATTTTTCTTATTTTGTTTCCTCTTTCCGCAGGTAGCTCATTTGTGTATGCACACTAGATCTAAGGGTAAAAAGGAGCTTTTGTTATACACCGAGGACATTGAGAAGAAGTTTCGAAAATTAAGATTGAATAGTGAAGCAAAACTGGCAGAGGGAGAAGAAATTCCTTTAAACATGGCTGGGGAAGAGCAAAGGTCAATTAGGGATTATGGCATGCCTACAGTTACAGATATTCAG
Source organism: Aralia elata (assembly GCA_034770075.1). Taxonomy (NCBI): domain Eukaryota; kingdom Viridiplantae; phylum Streptophyta; class Magnoliopsida; order Apiales; family Araliaceae; genus Aralia; species Aralia elata. The sequence goes on from CM068385.1 coordinate 37,914,745, forward strand.
TCTAGCATTTGGAGACCTGCGATCAATGCGAACAGCTATGAGATAAAACCGGGTACGATTCAAATGTTACAGAATTCGGGACAGTTTGGGGGTAGTCCGAATGATGACCCGAGTGAACACATCAGAAGTTTCTTAGAAATCTGCGACACCTTCAAGTGTAACAACGTTACAGAAGAAGCTATAAGGTTAAGACTTTTCCCATTCACGCTGAGAGATAAAGCAAAGAGTTGGCTACATTCTTTGCCACCAGGTTCAATCACGGCTTGGGACGACTTAGCTCAAAAATTTCTGGCCAAGTTCTTTCCACCAGCAAAGACGGCAAGACTAAGGAATGAAATTCACACTTTCACCCAGTTTGACTCAGAAACATTGAATGAGGCATGGGAACGGTTTAAGGACTTGCTTCGGAAGTGTCCGCACCATGGAATCCAGAAATGGTTGCAGGTACAAACGTTCTGCGATGGATTGGATGGTCCTACGAGGGCTAGTGTTGATGCAGCTGCTGGAGTTGCCATCATGGGTAAGAATATTGATGAAGCTTTCCAATTGTTAGAAACAATGGCAACCAATAACTATCAGTGGCCTACGGCACGGTTAAATCAATCAAAAACAGCCGGGAAAATAGAAGTCGATGCAGTTACAGCCTTAGCAGCCCAGATGTCCGCTCTAACGAGGAAGATAGATTCATGGGGACCGCGATCAGTTGCACAGGTGGCGATAATTTGTGAACAGTGTGCAAGAGAGCACTCCACAGATCAGTGTCCTATAAATGCAGAGTCAGCTCAGTTTGTAGGAAGCTATAACAGACCGCCAGCACCGTATCAGAATGCTTATAATCCGGGTTGGAGGAACCATCCGGGTTTCTCTTGGAGTAACAATCAAGCTCAAACTCAGGCTCCACGACCACAGAACCCACCCGGTTTTCAGAATCAAGGTCCACAGCAAGCAGAGAGGAAGCCGAATTTAGAAGATGCGCTGGCAAAGTTCATTGTAGCTACCGATAAGAGGATGACAGAGCAAGATAAGTTGTTGAATCAGGTAGATTTAAATGTGAAGAGCCAAGCGGTTTCAATTAGAAATTTGGAGAATCAGATGGGCCAGATAGCTCAAGCATTGAACACTCGTCTTCACGGAGCACTACCGAGTGATACTGAAATTAATCCGAGTGGGAAAGAGCATTGCAAAGCCGTAACTTTAAGAAGCAGAAAAGAGCTAACTGAGGTGGTGAAGGGAAGTGTGAAGCAAAAATCTGCTGAAAATAACGGGGTAGTCACTGAGAAAAATGTGAGCGATGATACCGAGTCAGAAAAGAGTCCAGAAGAGGAGGTAAAACTTAATGAAAGCAAGCAAAGAAGTGTAATGCCTCCACTTCCATTCCCTCAGAGATTTCAGAAATCCAAATTAGACAAACAATTCTCGAAATTTTTGGAGGTCTTTAAGAAGCTTCATATCAACATTCCTTTTGCAGAAGCTTTGGAACAAATGCCCAGTTATGCCAAATTCATGAAGGAAGTCTTGTCAAAGAAGAGGAAATTGGGTGAATTTGAGACAGTGGCACTAACCGAAGAGTGCAGTGCAATCTTGCAAAATAAATTACCGCCGAAATTGAAGGATCCGGGTAGTTTCACTATTCCGTGCGTGATAGGTAATCAGTTTTCTGGGAGGGCATTGTGCGATTTGGGAGCGAGTATCAACTTAATGCCATTATCAGTTTACACTCAGCTTGGGTTGAAAGCACCAAAACCGACAAATATCAGCTTGCAGTTAGCAGATCGGTCAGTAACCTATCCGAGGGGAATTGGGGAAGACATTCTGGTAAAGGTTGACAAGTTCATTTTCCCGGCTGATTTCATCATTCTTGATTACGAGGAGGACAAAGAAATCCCAATTATATTGGGTCGACCATTCTTAGCAACAGGGAAAACTTTGATAGATGTGCAGAAGGGTGAATTGACAATGAGAGTTAACGATCAGGAAGTCACTTTCAATGTGTTCAAATCAATGAAATTCCCTGAAGAAGCCGAGGTGTACTCGCGAATTGACATAGTGGAAGAGGCAGTGATCGAGGTATTCAACAGAACTTACTTAGTAGATCCACTAGAGGCGGCATTAACTGGTTCTGATGAAATTGACGACTTGGATCAGATGGATTATGTGAAAATACTTGATGCGGTACCAATATCTCGGAAATTCAACAAGCAATTTGATAGTCTAGATCGTACCAAAGAAGTAGAGAAGCAATCTAAAACGTCAATGGAGGAACCACCGGTCCTAGAACTCAAACCCCTTCCCACTCATCTAAGGTATGCTTACTTAGGCGATTCCAACACTTTACCGATAATAGTTTCTGCTCATTTAAATGAAATTCAAGAAGAAAAACTATTGAGGATGTTGCGCGAGTTTAAGACAGCAATTGGGTGGACCATAGCTGATATAAAGGGCATTAGCCCATCGTTTTGCATGCATAAAATCTTACTCGAAGAAGAGGCAAAACCAGTAATTGAGCAGCAGAGAAGATTAAATCCAATCATGAAGGATGTGGTGAAAAAGGAAATCATCAAGTGGTTGGATGCGGGAATAATATATCCAATTTCAGATAGCTCTTGGGTCAGTCCTGTGCATTGTGTACCAAAGAAAGGCGGAATGACTGTGGTAGCAAACGAATATAACGAGCTCATCCCAACAAGGACTGTGACTGGGTGGAGAGTGTGTATTGATTACCGCAAATTGAACAAAGCGACTCGTAAGGATCATTTTCCCTTGCCATTCATTGACCAGATGTTGGATAGGTTAGCAGGTCATCAATTTTACTGTCTTTTGGATGGATATTCAGGATATAACCAGATTGCAATTGCTCCAGAAGACCAAGAGAAGACAACGTTCACTTGTCCTTATGGAACCTTCGCTTTCCGAAGGATGTCATTTGGTCTTTGCAACGCACCGGCCACATTCCAGAGATGTATGATGGCTATTTTCTCGGATATGGTAGAACAGAATTTGGAAGTCTTCATGGATGATTTCTCGGTCTTTGGGGACAGTTTTGATCGGTGTCTGAATAATCTAATTTTAGTATTAAAAAGGTGTGTGGAGATGAATCTGGTACTCAACTGGGAAAAATGTCACTTCATGGTAAGTGAAGGTATAATATTGGGTCATAAGGTCTCCGCAGGAGGAATTGAGGTGGATTAAGCCAAGATAGAAGCAATTGACAAATTACCTCCACCTACTTCAGTAAAGGGAATTCAGAGTTTTCTCGGTCATGCAGGCTTTTATCGGCGTTTCATAAAAGACTTCTCCAAAATTTCCAAACCGTTATGCACACTCCTTGAGAAAGATGCTCCTTTCAAAATTGATCAATCGTGCATCGATGCATTTGAAGTACTGAAGAAGAAATTGGTGTCAGCTCCGATTATAGTTGCTCCTGATTGGTCCATTCCATTTGAACTTATGTGCGATGCAAGTGATTTCGCAGTTGGAGCGGTTTTGGGGCAACGTAGAGATAAGATATTTCACACAATCTACTACGCAAGCAAGACTCTCACGGGTGCTCAGCTCAATTATACAACAACTGAGAAAGAATTACTTGCGGTGGTGTTTACTTTTGACAAGTTTCGGGCATATCTAGTTGGGACCAAGGTGATAGTTTTTACGGATCATTCGGCAATCAAGTATCTGATTGAGAAGAAAGATGCAAAGCCAAGGTTGATTCGTTGGGTTCTTCTCTTGCAAGAATTCGACTTAGAGATCCGAGACAGGAAAGGCACAGAAAATCAGGTCGCTGATCATCTTTCAAGATTAGAAAACTCCGAAGTGAAACCAGATGAATTAGTGATCAACGAATCGTTTCCGGATGAGCAATTGTTTCGGATCACGACGAAAGTGCCTTGGTATGCGGATTTTGTCAATTATCTGGTAAGCAACGTCCTTCCTCCGGATTTGAGTTTTCAACAATGAAAGAAATTTCTTCATGATGTCAAGCAATATTTCTGGGAGGAGCCGTTCTTGTTCAAGACTTGTGCGGACCAAATGATCAGGCGATGTGTGCCCGGTGAAGAGATGGATAACATCCTAACTCATTGTCATTCTTCAGAGTACGGTGGGCACTATGGAGGCGAACGGACAGCGGCAAAAGTGCTCCAATCAGGTTTTTTCTGGCCCTCGTTGTTCAAAGACGCTCATCTTTTTGTCCTAAAGTGCGACCGATGCCAACGGGTTGGAAATATCTCTAAGCAGAACGAAATGCCTCTCAACAACATTCTTGAAGTTGAACTTTTTGATGTATGGGGCATTGACTTTATGGGGCCATTTCCTTCATCATTCAACAATCAGTATATATTATTGGCAGTAGACTATGTGTCAAAATGGGTTGAAGCAGCTGCTTTACCCACCAATAATGCCAAGGTTGTTTTGCAGTTCTTACGAAAGAACATTTTCACCAGGTTCGGAACACCACGAGCAATAATCAGTGATGAAGGTACCCATTTCTGCAATAAACATTTCGCTAAGCTTCTTGTTTCGTATGGGGTTCAACACAAAATAGCTACGGCTTACCATCCCCAAACAAATGGTCAAGCCGAAGTGTCAAATCGCGAGATTAAGAGCATCTTAGAGAAAGTCGTGAATCCGTCACGTAAGGATTGGGCGATGAAGTTAGATGATGCTTTATGGGCATATCACACAGCATATAAGAACCCCATCGCAATGTCACCGTATCGAATGGTTTATGGAAAAGCGTGTCATTTATCGGTGGAGCTGGAACATAAAGCGTATTGGGCCATCCGTAAGTTAAACTTTGATCTCCAAGCTTCGGGCGAGAAGCGGCTTCTTCAATTGAACGAGATGGATGAATTCCAACATCACGCGTATGAAAATGCCAAACTCTATAAGGAAAAAGTTAAGAAATGGCATGACAAACGTATCCTTGATCGGAAGTTTGAACCGGGACAGACAGTATTGCTATTCAATTCCAGGTTGCATCTTTTTCCCGGCAAATTAAAATCCAGATGGTCGGGACCATTCGTGGTTACTTCAGTCGCTCCGCACGGTGCTATTGAGGTTGAAGAACCCAATTCAAAGCGGACATTCAAAGTTAACGGTCAGAGATTGAAACACTACTGGGGGGTGATATCGATCGCCAATCATCATCAATATATCTTACGTCGGCCGATCAAATAGACACCTGATATTATCGAGGTCGTCGGGCTGACGACGTTAAACCAAGCGCTTTTGGGAGGCAACCCAAAAAAAAAATCTCTCGTTTCATTGTTTTTCATTTAATTTAGTTTATAGATTATAGTTAGATTCTTCGTATTTTAGTTAGTAATTCTTCTTGATCTTCATTCTAATTCATGTTTCAGTTCAGTTTCAGGGATAATTTGCGGTTCTGAGTGATGCTGGTGTTTCAAGGTTAATGGGAAAACTTGAGTTTGGATCTTGCATGCCGACGCCCCGGCTTCCAATCAAGCCTATGTGTCAAAGCCCCGACGTCCAACTTGACTGTGGTTTCTGTATGGGGACGCCCCGGCGTCCGTTTAAGGCACATTTCCAACGCCCCGGCGTCCAACTTGAATTTAGGTTCCTGCATGCCTAAGCCCCGGCGTCCACACAAGCCAAAAGTCTACGCCCCGGCGTCCGAACTTGATCCCTTGTTTCTGCATGCCGACGCCCCGGCGTCCAAACACGCCCAGGTTCAACGCCCTGGCGTCCACACTCGGAAAGGATACACTGATGCCCGATGCCCCGGCTTCCAAATGTTATGTAAATTCAAAGCCTCGGCTTTGGTCCAATAATTCGAATATTATTTATGGGGCATATCAGGTGAGATTGTTCCAACTTTTCATTACCTACTTTAATTAGAACTCTCTTCCTTCTTTTCCTTCTCTACTTCGAATTCTTTTCTTCTCCTCCCTTTCTTCCTAACACAAAACCCTAGTCCATTCTCTTCAAATCTTGGTTTTTCACCATTCAAGCAACATCCCCTTTCTTGGTTCCAACCATAGGCACAACAAACCTTCTCTTTCTTCCTATTTACTCTCTCTCTCCACTAACGGTAAGTTTACTCTTTAATTGGCATCTTCATACAAGGTATTTTGGAATAAATTTTTGCTAGAGTATGTATGTTTTCTTATATTGGATTGCTTGGGATTATTTTTCATATCTTTTGGGATTCGCTTGCTAGAAACATGCCATAGCTTAATATATTTCAACTCATGCCCACCATGTGTTTGATTAAATGCCTATGAGAAGAAATATTGTAGAATTCATGTGTTTTGTGGCTATTGTTACTTGGCTTTATTATTGAATTCGTCCTAAGCACCAAGTAAGATCATATTATGGAATTTTTCCCATTTAACAAATGAGTTACAAACCAAGTTTGGGGGTTTTAGTCCTTGGTTCATATTCCGTGAATATTGTGTGTTTCCTTGCATTGTCAAGGCTCTTGTGATTTATATTGGGATACAGTAACCGAGTTGTGATTCTTATATTGTGTGTAGGTGAACATTATGTCTTCGAAACGTCGTCGCGGTGAGGGATCATCCTCTGCCCCGCTTAAACCATATGATAAAAAGAAATTCATTAGTGCTGAGGCTTCCGATCGTTTCACCGCGTTAATCAATAAAATAATTGTTCCCGAGCGGGGACTTCGCCCCGATGAAACTCAGGATGGTGACATTGTCGTAATGATTGTTGAGCGGGATTGGTTCACATTCACTGAGCAACCCGAACCGGCGGTGATCCAAGTTGTGAAAGAGTTTTATGCCAATGCCAAAGATCACAATTTCTATCGGGTCCAAGTGCGGGGAAAGACTGTATCGTTCCATAGTGATGTAATCAATCGTTATTACAACCTTTTGCCGATAAAAGATGATGATTATGTGACGTATGCGAAAAAGGGCCCGGATTATGAGTTGATTGCGCAACAAATGTGTCAACCTGGTACTGTTTGGAAAGTGATGGATAAGGCTGCCATGCATGTTCTGTTGTCTTCACTAAACCGCTATGCCAAGGCGTGGTATGCTTTTCTTTGTGCTAAGCTCATGCCGACTACTCATGTTAGCGATATCACGAAGGAGAGGGCTGTTCTCCTCTACTATTTGGTGCGCGGCATGTCCATTGATGTGGGTGAAGTGATTGAGAGTTCCATCCTCCGAGCCCTTAAGCAAGGAACCAAGGGGGGTTTACCACATCCCTCCTTAATTTGTGGATTGTGTCAGCAGGCGGGCGTCAAATGGGCTCCTGATGAACCATTAGTACATCCGATGCCATCGATCGATCATTCCTTGATTGCACGATATAAAGTTTGGCAAGGAGGAGAGTCTGATGTGCGTGGGATGGGGTTCATTGTGCACCAAACTGAACAACAGACTGATGAGTATCCCGCAGCTCCAGCTTCTACCGTTGACGGTACTTCTTCCCATGGTGTTGATGATCGGTTAGGGAGATGGATGCAGAAGATGGATAAGCAACATGCTGATTTGACTAGACAGAACCAGCGCATTGCCAAACGCCAAGGAGTTATGTATTCCTATAATGTTAATTTTAACACCGCCTTGGCTAAGATGTTTGCTCAGATGAACCCGACTGGAGAGCCTGTTCAATTTCCACAGCCGCCTAATTTGCCAGCTTACCCTCCTTCTGACTCGGATACGAGCGAGCCTGCTGATGAGGATGATAAGGATGATGAGGATGATGCGGATGACAGTGAGGAGGTTGATCGCGATGATTGACCTAGTCAGGGAAGTCCTCAGTTTCATTTTTCTTTATTTTTCGCATGAGGACATTGCGTCATTTAAGTTTGGGGGTAGTGTAGTGTTTTGCATTGTGCATAGTAGCTTTGTTTTTCATATAGGTTATTTATTCATTTAGGATCTGTTGCATGTGCATCTAGTTTTACTAGTTTTATTGTGATCGTGCATATATGTCATGTAGTTTACATCGAGGATAATTTGAGCATGATGATATATGAAATCTTGTGAGGGCCAATGATAGGAATTTGTGAATTACGTGATAAATTGAATGATTGTGATCATGATAACTAAGTTATTTATTGGACATTTATTGGCTTTGTTTTATGGGAAACCTTTGAATTAAATTGCATAAAGTTCAATGTGTTGGTTGGATAATGACTTGGTCTGATTGAAAGAATCTGAAGGTTTGAGAAAGATAAAAATCACCGTGTTGGTCTAGTAAAAAAAAATAATTAAAAAAAAAATCTATTGAATAAGCTTGACTAGTTGTCTTTGTGGCCTCTGTTACTCGGATAAGTAAGCCCTAGGGGTGTCTCTACACCTAGCGCCCTAAAACCAATTGGTTTGGGAGTCGTTGGTCGAAAGTTCGTTACATGGGTAACTTTGAAAAGCCTAATGAAGATTAACATTGCACATGTCAAGATGAAAAAAAAAAGCGAGATGGAGCGTAAAACGCACTAAAAAAAATCTATTGAATAAGCTTGACTAGTTGTCTTTGTGGCCTCTGTTACTCGGATAAGTAAGCCCTAGGGGTGTCTCTACACCTAGCGCCCTAAAACCAATTGGTTTGGGAGTCGTTGGTCAAAAGTTCGTTACATGGGTAACTTTGAAAAGCCTAATGAAGATTAACATTGCACATGTCAAGATGAAAAAAAAAGCGAGATGGAGCGTAAAACGCACTCGTTGCAAATAAAAAAAAATGGAAGGAAAATGCATTGATTATATCTGTGATAATCTTTCGTTGAGCCGTAAGATTCTGGAGGTTGACTAAGTTATAATTTGATTGACATGTTGACGCATGTACATAAATATGATGGGTTGAAAATAAAATGGGTTGATAGTGTTTCAAGTTTAATTCATGTGGGAATGTGATCGATCATCCGAATTTTGGTTAAGGAACTTTGAGGCCGTCTATGGATATTTGTATTGATTCGTTCTTGAGTTAGTAGGATCATGCTAGTTAGTTGCATTCATTTATGTTTTAGTTAGTTGCATTGCTTGAGGACAAGCAAATGATTAAGTTTGGGGGTATTTGATGAGTGGGTATTTTACTCACTAATTAGGTATTTTTAGATTTAATATTTTGTGTGTTTTAAAGTATTTTAGGACATTTTATTTGTTTAAGTTGGATTTTGTAGGAAAATGCGGCTGACTAGGCGAATCGGGCAATTTTGGGCAAGGAGTGGCAGTTTTGTAAATAAGCTGAAGTTGAAAGCTGGGGCTTCCAGTTTGTGAAGGATTTGGAAGCCGGGGCTTTGGGACGCAGAATGTGATGAAGATTCTTTCCAACTAGATGAAGGATGAGGGAGTTTTAATTGTTTTTGGAGGATTTAAACCTAATTTTGAGAAGGGAACTTCAAGTATAAAAAGGAGAGGAGCTTCTAACAAAAGGGGAACTTTTTGATATTCAGAGATTGAAGCAGAGATTTGAATTTGGAGATTGAGGATTCAAGGGAAGCTCACAAGGAATTCAGACTGAGGACGTGGAGGCGGAAGGAGACTCTGACAGAGTTTTTCTTACTCCTTATATTTTTCAGTTTGTAATTAATTGTGATGACTTATTTTGGATATTTGGTTTTTAATTCTAGCATGAACTAAATTTATAATTAAGGCTACAATTGAACCATTATTGATTATGGATTAATTATTTGTTTGATTCCAATTATTATTTCATTATTGAGTTGTCTATCATATCTGTGTTAATTAATTAATTGCCTGATCAACAATTAGTGGGATACTCTAGGTGAATTCGGGAGATGAAATCTAGGGTTAGATCTTGATATGATACCATGTATTCTTGATTATTTGCATGGGATAAATAATTGGGGTTATGAAGTGAATAGGAATATCTCTTCGCTGCATGTAACTCATGGGAATTGGTTCTTAATGAATTTAACTCCATTGTTTTGCATAGGTATATCGCATAATTAATTGAGTTAGATAAATTTATTTGATCACTTGGAAAAGGGCTTATAAATAAAGTGAAATTCATGTTAACAACTCGGATGAATTTAATAATTGGATAGATTTGATACATTGATTCATATGACATAATTGGGGATATTGTAGTCTTAAGTCTTAATCATCTGAAAATCAACCTTAGTGTTAGATAATATTCTTAGTTAACGTCATTAGTCAAATCATAATCAAAATTTGTGATCGTTTAAATAGAAATTGAATTGGTATAAAATTAGTAGTTGGAGTTTATTTAACTGGATTCCTTGTGGGTTCGACACTTGTTACTTATTCTATATTACTTGTTGATCGCGTACACTTGCGCGATTTGATTGTATTTAAAATCGATAACACCTTCAGCTGATGATAGCCTGTCCTTAGGTCAATTTTCGAAAAGTATTTCACTCCCTTAAGTTGATCAAATAGATCGTCAATCCTAGGAAGCGGATACCTATTCTTAATCGTAACTTTGTTCAACTCCCGGTAGTCGATACAAAGTCGCATAGAACCATCTTTCTTCTTTACAAACAGAACTGGCGCTCCCCATGGGGACACACTCGGTCTGATATACCCTTTATCTAACAATTCCTGTAGTTGCACCATCAACTCCTTCATTTCTACAGGTGCCATTCGATACGGCGGCTTCGATATTGGTGCGGTTCCTGGTGCCAAATCGATAACGAACTCGGTTTCCCTGTCCGGTGGTAGTCCCGGAAGTTCATCGGGGAAGACATCAGCGAATTCCCTCACGATTGGTATTTGACTCATCCCATCCTTGACCTGACGAGTGTCAATTACATGTGCCAGATAACACACGCAACCTTTCTTAAGCAGTTTCTTGGTTTGCATCATAGTCAGACAACAAGATTGTCTTGGTGACTTATTACCGTAAAATACCACCTTCGACTTATTAGGAGTCTTCAGGTGTACACATTTCTTCTTATAGTCAATAACTGCTCCGTGAATTGATAGCCAATCCATTCCCAGGATTACGTCAAACTCTCCCAGCCGAATTGGTATCAAATCCACATTGAGCTTAAATCCTCGCAATTCAACACAACAATTCCTATGAATGTATTCTACGGGGATAATTTCCTTGTTTGCTACTTCTACGCTCATAGGGTGTTCTAACTTTTCACAAGGTAAATTTAACTGACTAACAAATTCTTCGGAAACAAAAGAGCAAGTAGCACCCGAATCAAATAGCACATATGCATTTATATCATTGATTGGGATGATACCTGACACCACGTCTTTGGATTCCATGGCATCCTGAACAGTCATGTTGAACGTACGGGCTGTTGGCCTGTTGGCTTGACTGGCTGGTGGCCCGTAGTTCAACCGGTTGCTGTTTCCACTGTTGTTGTTGCTTCGGTTGCCACTCCCAGCGTCGCCCTTCCTCTTCGGGCAATCCTTGATCTGGTGATCAGGTGATCCACAGGAGAAACAACCTCCTTTCGGCTTATTAGGGCATTGTGGGGCCATGTGCCCAGGTTGTCCACAACGGTAACACACGCTTTTCCCTTTCATGCATTCCCCCGTGTGGTTCTTGCCACAATTGTTGCACCTGCCTGGCTTCTTCACCTCCCCTCCAGATTTATTTCCCCCAGAGGACTGACTCTCGACCCATTTCCGTTTGTTGGGGTTACTGCCCCCGCTGCTTCCTGCCTTCTGGCCCTCATGACCCTTCTTCCTTTCCTGATTGTATTTAGCCAGTGCCTCGCTGCCACCCTCTGCAATGATCGCCCTCTCCAACAATTCTGCAAATGTCTTGATTTTCAATACCGCAACAGAACGGTATAACCATGGTTTTAACCCTTGCTCAAACCTACGAGCTTTCCTTTCCTCTGTGTCGACTTGGTGAGTTGCAAACCGTGCCAACTCATTAAACTTAGCCGCGTACTCAGCCACAGACATGTTTCCTTGTTTTAGTTCCAGGAACTTGATCTCCATCTCTTGCTTCATGCTCTCTGGAAAGTAATTTTCCAAGAACATCTCCTTAAAGCGTTCCCATGCAACAATGCCTCCTTCCACTCGGCCCCTGTTGGCCTTCCACCAGTAGTTTGCCTCGCCCTTTAACATGAAGGTAGCAAAACTCGTTTTCTGTTCCTCTGCCACTCGTGCTACCTCGAAGACCTTTTCTATCTCCTCTATCCAGGTCTGCGCTTCAATTGGGTTAAGAGTTCCCTTAAACTCCGGTGGTCCAACCAATTTGAAGTCTTTAAAATTTTCCAGATGATGCGCTGGCTCGGCTGCTGCTTGGGTTCCTCCAGGTGGCGGTCTTGATTGCATGGCTTCTGCCAGCATTTCGGCGAACATTCTCATTGGATTGGATTGATTCCCAACCTCACTTTCTGACTCTTCAACCTGTCGGTTTCGTGGTCGTCCTCTTGGCGGCATGATTGGATAAGGGAAATCCGCTGACTTTTACCTATAGTTATATATTTTACACAATATGTCATAAAAATCAGCAATCAAGGGTAGAAACATCTATCAAACACATTTGATTTAAATGAAACATCTGCATTTATATTGATATACCACTGTTTGTTACAAAGACTAACTTGTGGCATACTTCTATAAATGCGCCACTACATGCCCTATCAACAAATCATCCCCTGAGACAAAAGTGGGGAATCCTAACTTTTCATCCCTAAAGTCCACAAAAGTTGGGGTTTAACTGCTACCCCAAGCATAAATACAAATATAAAGCTTCACAAGACAACATAAATACGTCCCTAATATAACCAAAAAGTGGGACTGACTGTACTAAAGACAAATCAACTGCTCCATCAAGTCACTGCACATCGCGACGGATCCGTGTCTGCTGCCCAGAAGAGAATGCTCCATCCCCTACCCTGCGACGAACAGAGCGGCTAGACTCCCCTACCTCAGTCCGGGGCCTCCTGTAGGCTGCATCTAAAGCATGTCCTAGGGTCTCTATCCTCACTGCCCTGGCCTCCAGCTGGTCCTCTAACTGATCAACCCTCCTAGCCTCCCTGGCCCAGGCCTCCCTGACATGCATCCTCGCAGACACCTCCAGCCCAGCCTCGAACCTCATAGCCTCCTGTTTCGCCTTCAGGTGGGCGATCTGTAGATCCCTCTGCTCCAGCCTCTCTCTCAGCTCAGCGTTCCGGGCCACTAACTGATGTAGCAGTGGTCCGATCTGCTGCGCTGAGGACTCATAACCCTGCAGCTGTGCCTTCGCCACTCCCAAGTCATGCTCAAGCTGATAGGCCAGGTCTCTATACTGGTCCTCTCGGATCTGGTGGGTCTGATTCTGCTCCTCCAGGTGAGCTATCTGATCCTCCAGTTCCTCATTCCTGGTAGTCAGCCCCTCGATGATATCATTGGCAGTGGACCCCATGCCATCAATATCAGCAGATGGCTCCTCTCCCTCGGTCTCGGGGTCCTCCTCCTCAGCATCTGGATCCTGACTGCCCGACCTCATAACTCTACCTACAACCGGCTCTGGTAGCTCCCTCTGGTAGTCCTCCTCTGACTCGGACTCCTCCTGTAGAAATCCTGGGGCAATAGGAGCATAGCCCACCAGCTGCTCCGCAACTACCGGTATATCTATAAATACCTCCTCCTCCTCTCGGACTCCACTGGTCTCCCCTACGGCAGCCATCCTACAAACACACAAAAACTAACATTAGTACAGCAATAAAATATATTCATTGAAGGAATGAAATTATATTTCATTGGGTACTACTCGACTCGATGAATTCCCCAATTCATCAAAACCACATATGATAAATCTCCTCGATTTATCTCCTAACACTCGATACGAGTTTACTATGAAGGTTATAACCTAGGTTTCGCGATCCTAAAGTTTATAACCTATGGCTCTGATACCAACCTGTGACGCCCCCAAATTCGGGTCTCCAAATACCCGGATCCGGTCATCACGATCCAATACAAACATTCACTTCTAACAACATATGGTAACTAAAATGCGGAATATAATAAACATACGTTGTTCATTACAAAGGTATTACTAGTCCCAGAATACAAAAACCTTAAACACTTACTCAATTCCATACCCTAAATAAAAGTTAGGGTTTAAATTACATTAACAGCAATTGACTATACGTAAAAAAATCTGCTACATGAAGTCTATTACTTCATCTTTTCTTTTCCTTTGTTCTTCCCTGACGTCTCGGGTTTAGCTGCAATAAAGTCATGATATAGCAAGAATGAGCAACGAGTTTACTCAGCAAGTTTAAAGTACAACAATAAGGATATATCATGATGAAGGAAATATAGAAGGAGAATTCAGCAATTATCAGAAGCAATAACAATAAATGCTTTTAGAACACTTGGTAAACGAATAGACTTTGACCAATGACTTCCAAAGGAGTCAATAGCTAATTGACCCTCTGGTTACTGGCTACAGAATAAGTACTTGAGGGGATCAGCCTCGCGTACGCTATGTGTATGCATAACATTTAACTCTGCTATTTGTACCTTATATACGGTACCTGGGGTACTCCCCTATAATAAAAAGGGGTGTTCATTCAGTCTAAGAATCCTTACCATTGATTGGTTCGGATAGCTTTTATAAATTCTTGCATACGTGCCTGACCGAGACAAGGGTTCAGACTTAATCATGAATAGTTCGTGAATTTCAGAACTTAAATAATTATACGAATTCAATTTCACAAGAGCGAATGCCAATGAATACATAGATGTGGAATAATTTTAAAAGTAATTAGACCACTTAAAGCATGCTTGGGGATAAGATTCAAGCTTAAAGAATAACTTGCACAATGTATATATATACCTTTTTGCACGAATTAAAATAGTGCATAAGGTTTAGAAATTTGCTCAATGTAAAAGTTGAGTAAGGAAGAACTTGCCTGTTTGCTCAGCTACAGATAAATTTTAGCTTTAACTAATTGATCTTGGATAACCTATCAGTTAATAAAGTTGGTTTGTCCATTAGCATTGCATAACTGTATATCGATACATTACTTATGCTATTTATTTAGCAGGTAAACACTTCACATTTCTTTATTAACTCCATTAACATTAAGTTATTATCCAACATTAGCTAATCAGAAATAAATTAATGACCTTTATTTCAAACGACTAATCATGCTTATTTATTAATTGGACTCCCAAGTTAGCAACATTTAGTAACCCAATAAATAATCTTGCCAGTGCATTGTGACCTAATAGTATCCAAATTTAATGTCTATTCAATTTGGTTACATCTCTATTTATCACTTATAAACGTAAATAATAAATTGATTACTGTACAACTAACTAACGGTGATAACAATTTATTTAAGCTTTTATTCACCCTTAGCTACCATTCACTTTCAAGGGTAATTACGAAATTATTTTTCTTATTCCTCATTAACAATAATTAAATAATTAGTGTATCACTCTTCCCATACTTAATTATTATTAATGTTAATTAAATAATAACTAAGTTCTCATTATTACAATAAATAATTAACTTACTCACACTTATTCATTATTAGTTAAATAATAATCAAATATTTATTATCCTTATTTATTATTCATTGATAAATAATAAATAATTATTTTATTAACTTTATTCATACTCAATTATTATTGAATATTAATTAAATAATAATTAAATATTTAATATCCTTATTACTATTTTAATGCCAAATAATAAATAACTTATTTATTCGTACTTAATTGTCATTTGTTATTAATTTAACTAATTATTATTGATGTTATTCATACTTAATCTTTATTACATAATATTAATACTTAAATATTGATTATCTTTATTTAATACTTATTAATAAGTAATAAATAATTAATGTATTAATTCTATTTATATTGATAATAATTAAATATTCATTACCTTTATTTATTATTTATTGATAAATAATAAATAATTAAATTACAAATTTGTTCATATTTAATTGTTATTTAATATTAGTCAAATAATAATTAAATGTTTATTATCTTTATTTAGTATCTATTGATAAATACTAAATAATTATTCTATTAACTTTATTCATACTTAATTATTATTAATATTATTTAAAATAATAATTAAATATTTATTATATTTATTTATTATTTATTGATAAATAATAAATAATTATTTTATTAATGTTATTCATACTTAATTATTATTAAGTAATAATTAAATATTTACTATCTTTATTTATTATTTATTGGTAAATAATAAATAATTATTTCATTAACCTTATTATTATTAAACATTTAATAATAGCTATATGATGGTTGATTAGTGTTACCCATTTTCTGTAGGTATTTCAATTATTTAGCTATCTTAACAAACGTTCAATATTGAATTGACTGGTCCTTAATCCTCATTGAAGATTATGATAATAACTTAACATTACTCATCATGATTTAGCAATTAGGAGAGCAACTGCAGTCCAGCACCTTCAGCACCGAAGTGCCCAAGGCGCGGCTGTCGCTCGCGCTGCACACGGACATGATGCCCACGAGCTTAGGCGCTAAACCACATCCTGTTTCAACGCTAGCTGTATCACAACCATACCCCAGCACACAGCATAATTAAATCCTACAAATCTTACACAAGCAAAATGGGCTACTAACTCAATATCACAGGAAATTCAACAATTAATTCTTATTGGCATTACATCGAGCACCTTGTGGGCATAACCAAAAATGAAACTAGCTTAAACCCTATATAGAACCATAATGTCCGAACCTTTCATGATTTTGTCACACAAAAATCCCAATCGACAATCACACCAATTAGCAACAAAAATTCGGCTAAACAGAATAAAGGAAATTACACGGCAACATGATCCCAAACAGAAAAGAAGAAAAAGAAAAGGCCTAACACAGCTACTGGGTTTAACCAACAGGGCTGATTATACCTTGGGTCGGCACAATGGCAACTCCTAGCCGCTGTTCTCCTCCTCCTCCCGAAATAGAACACAAAACCGGTGGACATCCGCCAGATAGCCCTCCTCGATCAGTCAATTGGCCGACTGTTGATGGTGCTCTCCCTGTCTCTCTCTCTAATTCGAATTTCCCAAATCAACAACCCTTACCTCTGATTTAGGGTCCTATTTATAGAGGAATTTGTGCCCTTACCCGGTATTGACACCCAACGTGGTGTCAATTTCGCACAGTGGAAACCATGATGAGCTTCGGTACGCTCCTTCATGCTCGCCCATACTTCGTCCGTCCTTCTCGCAGCTCAATTTCGGCGCCTTTGCCTCACCGGCTCTCCTGCACTCCTTTCGGCGCGATTAGGTGGGGAAATCAGAGGCACATGCCGACTGACCGCACGGTCCGTGACTGCTGCAGGTCGATCAATGCTATTGCCCGCTGGAGATTGAAATTTTCCAAATTTGCTTAGCTAAACTGATATGCCTCATGCCTCGTACGAACGATCGGCTAATGCCCTTTTTCCCTCTTGCCGAATTGGGCCAAAAAGAAAACCAACCCAGTTGTCATAACACGGTTGGATAAAAATAAAAAGACAAACTCTCCCTAGCCCACTAATTTAACCCAATCGGACAAGGAATGAGGATGGGTCAGCCCAATTGATGCTAGGCCAGTCAACTAAGGAGGGGAAATGGGTTAATTTATTTGAAATTAATAATACCATACTTCTAGTATTTAAATTAAATAAATAACTTAATTAACAAATTGCTTAATAAATCCCTCATTGGTCTCATTAAAATAAAATTATAAATTCTGACATTGAAATTGAATAATTGGTATAATTATTTAACTGTTTTAAATATTCACTCAAATTATATATCTTGATAACTTGAATTTAACCTAATGTTGAGGTGAAATTAATTATTTACCCCCTTAACATCGCAAATTAAATCGTACTATTATTAATCAAGTAATAATTCACACATGGGCTTAATTAGGCACATAAAATAAATTCATAGATAATAATAAAGTTTTATTTATTTATTTATTTATTTTTTCAAAATTAATTGATAGCGAAGTCACAAAATTTTCCGGGCATTACAATAATACCCTAAACTTACTTTAGGATATCCCACAAGTCTGCACTTGTCAGATTTTGTCCCAAACTTATCTTTGAAACCTTTTCACATAAGCTGGACAACCCTTATCTTAACATACTTAAGATTAGGAATCCTCCCTATCCATAACTTTTATGGAGTCTTGGGGCCGGATTTTGAGGTTACCTTATTATGTAGATATGCAGTCGTTTCTAGGGCATAACCCTAGATGGATACTAGAATGTCGGTAAAAATCATTATGGACTGCACCATGTCCAACAAGGTACAATTTCTCCTTTTTAGATACACCAATCAATTATTGCGTATCAGGAAGTGTCCATTATGAGAAAATACCATTTTGAGATGATCTAGAAACTTATTGCACAAGTATTCCTTCTTCGATCTGATCAAAGAATCTTAATACTTTGTCAATTTGTTTCACTTCTGAATTCTTTAAACATTTCAAATGATTCAGACTTGTATTTCATCAAATACACACATTCAACTCTTTGAATGACCAACTAGTTTGTTCAATTTGCAAAATTATTATTTTTTATGTAAGTCAAGTATACAAAGTTTATCAAGTAATCTTCCAATTTCAAACAAAACATTATTATTATAAATAGAACAACAATTGTTCTTAAATATAATACCAGAACCTTCCTTGTCCAACAACAGAAAGAAATAATGTTTCTAATGAGAACAGGAACATAATAACAACTTATTAACTTAATAGACTTGCCCGTAGGCAATGCTAAACTATAAGTTCCTATGGTTCATGCAGCAACCTTTGCTCCATTCCCACACATAAGATTACTTACTCTTAGTTTAGCTTTCTACTTCTGCTTAGTCTCTACATTGGATTGCATACGTGAGAACTACAGCCGGTATCCAATACCCAAGTAGAACCTTGACTTACAGAAAAATTTATTTCAATCATGAACAAACCTATATCTGTAACCGAAGCTTCACTAAGCTTCTTTTCGTTACCCTCTGTAAGATTCTCCTTACAGTTTTCCTTTTCAGTATCCAGGCTTATTGCAGTGGAAGCAAACTCCTTTGCTATCTGCATCAGTCTTGTTCTTATTGTCCTTTGTTTTTGCCTTTCTATTTACCTTCTTTGAATTGTTCTTCTTTTAAGAAGATCCTTTGGCCCTCTTTCGCTTCCTGGAAGAATCATCTACCAGTAAGACTTGGTCTTTCTTGGTTGGAAAGTGACTCTTACAGTTTTCAACATGTTTAAGCAACTCAGGCAGGCTGACATATAGCTTGTTCATGTGGAAATTCACAACAATTTGTGAGAAAGAGTCAGGAAGTGATTGCAAGATCAACTCTCCATCTATTAAAACCTAGTTGTCCCAATTGTTCAATCAGATTGATCATTTTGAGAACATTTGTCTATACTGTAGTGCCCTCGGTTATTCTAGATCGGAAGAGCTCCTTAGATATCTGATATCTAATAGTCCTACTTTCCTCACCCTTCCACTCCTTGAAGGTGCCGGAGTACAGTAGGAGCATCCATAGTTTCATGCTGACGCTGAAGCTCGTTACTCATGGATGCGAGCATGATGCATTGAGCCAACTGTGCATCATCTTGCCACTTTCTAAAAGTAGCAATCTCTTCCTCAGAGGCATTGTCTGCAACTATTGCAGGGATAAGCATATTAAAGACATAAGATAACTTTTCAGCCTTGAGAACTATTCTCAAATTCTTTAACCAGTCCTTTTAATTTGGTCCGGTTAATTAGCATCTAATATGCTCCGCAGTGATAGTGAATTAGACATCGTAAAATTCTGTAAATGAATTTGTAATTTAACAACATTTTAGCATACATTCATTTTAATTAATTACCAAAATAAATTAGGTCTTTATTTTAAATTGGTATCTCCCACTATTTTCATCAAACTATATTACCCTCATTATATAGTTCGACAATTCTAATTAAAGATTTGCTAGTGAGACTAAGGATCCCATTTTAGATGTATATAGCCTTGTGGTGACACAACAAACGATATATAAATAAATAGGTAGACAACTATTGTCAATTACATCTCTATGTAACTCCTTGTATTTTGCCTCTTAGATTATTTTGATCAAGTGGTGACACATCCGAATCAAAATTATCCAAGTTAAGTCCATCCTAGCACTTCCATATATTCGAAAGAAAAACACTGTCCTTGTGGTGACACAACAAAACAGCATCGTTCAGTCTATGTATAAGCATCAAATGTGATAAAGCAACATCTTAAATATTTAATACTTGCCTTGTGTGACACAACAAACTTATATTAAATATTTAATACTCTATCGCTTTACCATGCTAGAAGGCGACGTTCGATATTCCAAATATCTTTGAACGCTTAGGACTTAATATAATTTCTTTGAGGGGTTTGTTATTATTTATCTCATCTTGTTTAGCGCGCATGCACATATATATATAAAATACGCGTCATATTATTAAACATGCGAAAGCATGTTGTATAATATATAATATATACATAGTAAGCATGCATGCACATATACAATACTATATTCTACCCGGATTGATTATGGACTTTTATTCTAGTTTGGTTCACTAGAGCCATCAAGTGAACCAAAAGGTCAAACCTAGGGTGCAAGAATTAAATTTAAATATAACTATTACATTTAAACTCGGGCTCCATTACAAACGGGTCTTCAAGCGCTCCTTGCTCCTTTGTCTCCAATTATTCAAAATTAATTCTAACTAGTCCTATTACAAAAACTATTTACAATAAATAGAAACCTTGATCAGCAGTCAAGGAGAAGTACATAGGAGGGAGATAGAATTTACATTAAGAAAAAAATTAGAGAAGACGAGATACGTAGACCCCATTTATAAAAACCCATACATTCAAATATTCACTAAAATAAATCCAATCACACATTGGTCAATAGTCCATAATCAATCCCTATTTATTATCATACATATCTCTATATGTATCAATAAATAACATTCATCCCATGAATAATAAAATCATTCCATATATGCATTGATATCATTTAATGGGCAATATTAGTTAGTATAAAATTCAAGTTCAACTCCAATTAGTTATCATGGAATCCAATTCCAACTCTAATTAGTTATCATGAAATCCAATTTTAATTAAAATAAACTTCTTTATTTTAATCATATTCAAATCAAAATAAACTCTTTTATTTTAATTTATCCAATTTTTTGAATAAAAATAAACTCCTTTATTTTTAATCAAATTTCAAATCAAAATAAACTCCTTTATTTTAATTAATATGGAAACCAATTTCAAGTTTAAAATAAACACCTTTATTTTTAACTTAAAATTGTTGGAAAATAAAATATGTTGAATCCTATTCCTTATCAAAATAAACATCTTTATTTTTTAAGGAAACATGGAATCCTATTCCATATGTGAATAAACTCTTTTATTCTAGGAAACATGGAATCCTATTCCATATGTGAATAAACTCCTTTATTCTAGGAAACATGGAATCCTATTCCATATGTGAATAAACTCCTTTATTCTAGGAAGCATGGAATCCTATTCCATATATGAATAAACTCCTTTATTCTAGTTAACGTAGAATCCAATTCTAAGTTCAAATAAAACTTTTAATTTTAATTATATTCCAATTCAAAATAAACCCTTTATCTTAATTGAAAATAAATAAAATCAAAATAAATAAATAAATAAAATAAATAAATAAAATAATTTTACACAAACAATTATGCCCAATTAAATTGTTCTTAACACATATCAATGTATATACAGAATCAAAACAATTAATAATTCGCATAAAGTTTGGCTCTTGATACCACTGTTAGGTTTGTACATAGCGCGAATATGCAATCAAATTACATAAATAGTGCGGAAGCGCGATAAAACGGATTTTAAAATTTTTCATACAAACCATCACCATGATCATCCATGTGCTCAATTATCAATTAAACGAAAGAGATAGAGATTAAGAAATTATACCCTCGTAGAACCGTGCTTCCTCGGGTATAAGTTCACCTCCAATTCCTTCGCGTTCTCCTTGAATTTCA
Source organism: Aralia elata (assembly GCA_034770075.1). NCBI lineage: Eukaryota > Viridiplantae > Streptophyta > Magnoliopsida > Apiales > Araliaceae > Aralia > Aralia elata. The sequence continues at coordinate 37,936,690 of CM068385.1, forward strand.
CCGATTAAATTCCTTCCTTTGATCAACGTTAGCCACCCAAGTGTTTGGCCTCTAGAGGTGATCCACCAAGGAATAATAGTTGTTCAAGAAGATGGGTGTTGGCAAAACCCTACTTTCTATCTCTATAGAAAATTATAAGTACTCTCCACCCTCTCCAATTCTTATGGAAGAGTGAGTAACTGTCTAACCCTAAATCATGATAAGACTCTTCTTATTTATAGATATAGGGAACCCTCCTAAACTATTGAGGATTAGGGTTTTTATTTTAATTAAACTCCTTTAATTAATTGAACTCCTAATCCAATTAGGAATTATGAGAGAGTACTTCTATTAATTAATTCTCAATCCCTATTAGGAATTAAATAATAGTAATAGTAATAATAATAATAAGACTCATCTTATTAATTTATATTTAATATTTCCAAAATATTAAATAATAAATATTAAGATATTTAATTTATTCTATCTCTATAGATTAAATTAAATACACTTAACTTATTATTACGATTATGTCATTTACTTCTTAAATAAATATTTTCCTTTTGCGGTGTGACCCTTTAGGTTCTCCATATTAAACCGGTTGTGAATAAATCAATTAGAACAATTCTAATCTTATTTAAATAAATAAATTAAACTATTTAATTCATTTAGATAAATAATATTTATTCTACAATAAGGGTAAGCCCCCTTAGCGATCAACGACTTTCCAGATAATATAGATTTCAACAGTAATCACAAAAGAACCTTTTAGTGAATAGTTACCGTACAATTCAATCCTTCTACCATACAATGTCCCAATTAAATATAAGACATGGAATTACTGTCAAGTCTTATTTTATTTAATTATATGTATTTCGATTCTCAAATGCACAACTCTGATAATGCAAATTAGAAACTCCTTTCTAATTTCATTCTACTTTGGCCAAAGACTTCTTAGTCGTCATTTATCGAATCACATAGGACATTCTCTCCTTTTACTAGAAGTGGTAGATTATTTATTGATCATTCACCTATCTTCATGTATAACTTATTATACCCAATCATACCCTTTGATATACCCTAAAGGTCTTAAGGGACATTTCAAAGTATAACTTATCATACACAAGATACTATGATGATCTCAAGTCCAAGGATCACTTGTACTACTATCACTAGAGGAATTCCTATTGACAGGCAAGTAAAACTCCATTAGGTATTCCTTAGCGAACCACGTTCAGTGAACTTATTCTCTAATAAGCACCTACATACTTGCTTTAGTGTCTCCATACAAATGATTATGAGATCAATCATCCTCTTCATAAGAGCAAGCAACGTATGTACTAATCTATCCGGATTCACTAATCCCCTTTTTAGTAATCCATCGATTAGGAACGATTTTAGTTTGTGAACAATCTAGAATTTAGATCTCATTAGCATGATCACCATCATGATTCTAAAAGCATTGCTCAAAACTATGGGTTTATCACATTCAATATAACAACATCATGTAGATAAAGTAAAATGCCTTTAACAAACGAATAAGATTACAAAGTATATGCTACATCATATCAAATATGATTGGCTTGTGTGCATACTACTTTCAGCTTAATGATAGAACATAATCATATATGGCATACCATATCATTAAAAACTTAACATTTAATCATCATATCCTACTTAACATCACATAAGGCTTTCATACATATACTTTCACATATCAACTATCACATATGAACAACTTTAGAAATAGTTGCACATAGGTTTAGGATAGAAAACTTGCACATAGTTCAAAGGAATAGAAAACTTGCACATAGTTCAAAGAAATAGAAGACTTGTACATAGTTCAAAGGAATAAAAGACTTGCACATAGTTCAAAGGAATAGAAGACTTGCCTTGGTGTTTAGTATAATAAACACTAAGCGTAAACTAGTTAAAATAACCCTACACAATCATATAGTGCATAAGCGGTTAGATTCACAGTATTATATAACTTTATATGTCATATAAGAACTTGACTTAACTATTTTCATAGATGTTATAAGCTTCCTAACACCCTAGCTCAAAATCACACTTTTAAACCCTTAAATCTGAAAGCCTCCAAGAAATTTTCATCTTTGACTTCCTTTACGAAAACTGCCATAACTTCTTCATTTTAAAACATTTTTGGGTGATTCTTGAGTCTAAATGCATTAGAATTTCGTCATCTACAACTGTTTTTTATATTTTAGAAGCAGATTCTCACTTTAAAATTTTGAAAAATGGGCAGAAATGTTAGATTGCATACTTGACTCAAAGTTTTTAAGTATAGCTTAGTGAAACATGGTACCATAAGCATTAAAATGCTATGTTATCATGTTTCACAACTCTATAACATCAAATAACAAAATCATAAACCTACCTATGTAAGATTTCATGATTTTTACTCAAGAACACGAAGAACACTTTGAAAAATTTGAACATGACAACTACTTACGATTTGAGCGATTCTTCACTATAGTTGTAATGATTTGGACATTATAACTACTAGTGATTATGATATATACTACACTAGCTATAAAATGAATTTTGACATTATAACTACTAGTAAAATGCATAATTAGCTAAAACTACGAATTGAAATCGTACATGGTAACAACTTGTATTTTTGAGCTTTTGACTATAAGATGAAAGAAAATCGAACATAACAACGACTAGAGATGTTACCTCTTGAAGTTGCAAGCTTTAACTATTTCTTTGCAACTTGAGATCACTTTTACTCACAAGAACTCTCTGTTTCTAATCTTTGATTATAACTTTGCTTACTTGAAATTTGCTCTTCAAAAATGGTGAAGAACTAATGAGCTTAAGCTCTCTATTTATAGGCAACCAATACCAAGGGCAAAATGGTCATTGAGCACAATATCTTCCAAGCTCGTCAAGGAAAATATCTTCCAAGCTCAACAATACAGCTTGCAACTGAAAATATCTTCCAAGCTCCTCAAGGAAAATATCTACCAAGCTCGACAATGCAGCTTGCAACTGAAAATATCTTCCAAGCTCCTCAAGGAAAATATCTACCAAGCTCGACAATGCAGCTTGCAACTGAAAATATCTTCCGAGCTCCTCAAGGAAAATACTTCCAAGTTCGACAATACAGCTTGCAACAGAAAATATCTTCCAAACTCATCAATGAAAATATCTTCCAAGCTTGACAATGCAGCTTGTAACCGAAAATATCTACTAAGCTTGACAATGCAGCTTGCAACCGTAAGCACGACAAAGCAGCTTGTCATCGTAAGCACGACAAAGCAGCTTATCATTACTGATACATCCCCAAGCTCGTCGGTGAAAAAATTTTAAGCACGACGTTTTCTGCGTTTTCCCCCGAAAAATATCTACTCCGTATTATACCCGTATTATACTTGACTAAACATTTCTTAGGTATTCTATTCACCAAAACTAGGTTTTAAAATCTTAACCTTTATTCAATCTTTTAAGATCATAATTACAAGCTTTAATAATATTCGGGATATTACATTCACTCCTACTTATAAGAATTTTGTCCTCGAAATTAACTTTACAAATAACTTTAGTCATTCAATATCGTATTTATATGTTCTATAAATATTTAGGATATTACATTCTCTCCTCCTTATAAGAATTTTGTCCTCGAAATTTTATATAATCATCTTTATTCTTTTCTTGACTTAATATGAATTGTACTTCATATAACTTAACCCATTAAGAGTTTTTCTATGAATTTTTTAAATTCATATTTACCCACATTAACTCCCTAATGCTTAGATTGTTAGGTTTGTATATAGCGCGAACATGCAATCAAATTACATAAATAGTGTAGAAACGCAATAAAACGGATTTTAAAATTTTTCATACAAACCATCACCATGATTATCCTTGTTATCAATTATCAATTAAACGAAAGAGATAGAGATATAGAATTATACCCTCGTGAATCAAAGCTTCCTCAGGTACAAGTTCACCTCCAATTCCTTCGCGTTGTCCTTGAATTCCACCGATTAAATTCCTTCCTTTGATCAACGTTAGCCACCCAAGTGTTTGGTCTCTAGAGGTGATCCACCAAGGAATAATAGTTGTTCAAAAAGATGGGTGTTGGCAAAACCCTAGTTTCTATCTCTATAGAAATTACAAGTACTCTCTCTCTCCAATTCTCATAGAAGAGTGTGTAACCGTCTAACCCCAAATCATGATAAGACTCCTCTTATTTATAGATATAGGGAACCCTCCTAAACTATTTAGGATTAGAGTTTTCATTCTAATTAAACTCCTTTAATTAATTTAAACTCCTAATCCAATTAGAAATTTCTGAGAGTACTTTTATTAATTAATTCTCAAACCCTTTTAAGAATTAAATAATAATAATAGTGATAATAATAATAAGACTCCTCTTATTAATTTATATTTAATATTTCTAAAATATTAAATAATAAATATTAAGCTATTTAATTTATTCTTTCTCCATAGATTATAGTAAATACACTTAACTTATTATTACGATTATGCCATTTACTTCTTAAATAAATATTTTTCTTTTGCGGTGTGACCCTTTAGGTTCTCCATATTAAACCGGTTGTGAATAAATCAATTAGAACAATTTTAATTTTATTTAAATAAATAAATTAAACTATTTAATTTATTTAAATAAATAATATTTATTCTACAATAAGGGTAAGCCCCCTTAGCGATCAACGACTTTCCAGATAATATAGATTTCAACATTAATCACAAAAGAACCTTTAAGTGAATAGTTACCGTACAATTCAATCCGTCTACCATACAATGTCCCAATTAAATATAAGACATGGAATTACTGTTAAGTCTTATTTATTTAATTATATGTATTTCGATTCTCAAATGAGCAACTCTGATAATGCAAATTAGAAACTCCTTTCTAATTTCATTTTGCTTTGGCCAAAGACTTCTGAATCGTCATTTATTGAATCAATAGGACATTCTCTCCTTTTACTAGAAGTGGTAGATTCTTTGTTGATCATTCACCTATCTCCATGTATAACTTATTATACCCAATTATACCCTTTGATATACCCTAAAGGTCTTACGGGACATGTCAAAGTATAACTCATCATACACAAGATACTATGATGATCTCAAGTCCAAGGATCACTTGTACTACTATCACTAGAGGAATTCCTATTGACAGGCGAGTAAAACTCCATTAGGTATTCCTTAGCGAGCCACGTTCAGTGAACTTATTCTCTAATAAGCACCTACATACTTGCTTTAGTGTCTCCACATAAATGATTATGAGATCAACCATCCTCTTCATAAGAGCAAGCGACGTATGTACTAATCTATCTGGATTCACTAATCCCTTTTTTTAGTAATCCATCGATTATGAACGATTTTAGTTTGTGAGCTATCTAGAATTTAGATCTCATTAGCATGATCACCATCATGATTCTAAAAGCATTGCTCAAAACTATGGGTTTATCACATTTAATATAACAGCACCATGTAGATAAAGTAAAATGCCTTTAATAAACGAATAAGATTACAAAGTATATGCTACATCATATCAAATATGATTTGCTTGTGTGCATACTACTTTCATAAATTAGGTCAAGAATGTTTACTTATCATTACACTAGGTTTTATACCTTTAATTACGCTTTATTCTCTTCTCTTTTGAGGATTTCTCTAATTGATACTGAGATGTCAGTTAAGACCTTGAACTTCTTTAAACACCCATCGAAATCATAATGTCCGACCTCAGGGCAACCCATTGGAATCATATTATCCAATCTCAAGGCAAAATTTAGACACATAAGTCTAATACTTATATCAGAATCACATGCCCAACCTAAAGTATTCCCCCTTTTTATCAGGGTTGTTCATCCTCAATCTGTATAAATTTTTAACCTCATCTATATCTAGGTCATTACCTTTTGGTCTGACACTATCATTACTAATTCAATATATATATGAGAAAAGAATCACCTTCTCAAGATATATATAAAGAATATTTTGACACCAGATTTTAATCAATTATCAATATAGTAAACTAATAGTTTCCTCCACCCCAGAACTAATGAATTAGTTCCCCGTCTCATCAACATTGCCACATTTATATCAACAGTGGGTACCGGCTTTACGATACCTCAACACTGCACAACTGTGTCTTCAGTGAGTTAGATCGGTTCCCTAACATATATTAAGCTCCTGCCCATACAAGAGAGTCGTTCAATTATTCCCCCTACCCATACAAGAGTTTTTCATCTCAAACACTATCATGAGTTTTTAATTAAAATCCATATTCATTCTCTAACTATGAATTTTCTTAATCCATATTTTATCACTTACAACTCTTTATGAGTTTACTTCTTTACTATCTCCAAAAAAAAAATTTCTCAGGCTATATTCTAAGGTACTCTTACCCTAGAGCTATAACCTGCAGCTCTGATACCAAAATGTAACGCCCCTGAATTCGAGCAATAACCGGCCCAAAATGTAACTCATATTCGTAAACGAATAGCACCTTACAATGATACCTATCAACTTGCCACCGAATTCACAGCGTCCCCAATGAAAAGTCTGGCTTCGGTGCATCCCCTTTAAAGGGGAGTCACCAACAAAAGGCTCGGGGCTCTTCACATCATTTGTGTGTATGGCTTTGATACCAAAATGTAACGCCCCCGAATTGGAGCGCTGACCGCCCGAACAAGGGTCGACGTTAACTTAATATATTTCGTAACTTAACCAATGATCCTATAATATTATTGGTTGACCTTCTCTATTACAGACACTTACTAAAAAAATTCTTTTACTTTATCCCTGGATCGTGAAAGTAGTATGCACACAAGCCAATCATATTTGATATAATGTAGCATATACTTTGTAATCTTATTCATTTATTAATAAAAGAATTGATTTTCTTAAAAGGCATTTTATATTATCTACATAGTGTTGTTATATTAAATGTGATAAACCCATAGTTTTGAGCAATGCTTTTAGAATCATGATGGTGATCATGCTAATGAGATCTAAATTCAAGATAGCTCACAAACTAAAATTGTTCCTAATCGTTGGATTACTAAATTGGGAATTAGTGAATCCGGATAGATTAGTACATACGTTGCTTGCTCTTAGGAAGAGGATGATTGATCTCATAATCATTTGTGTGGAGACACTAAAGCAAGTATGTAGGTGCTTATTGGAGAATAAGTTCACTGAACGTGGCTCGCTAAGGAATACCTAATGGAGTTTTACTCGCCTGTCAATAGAAATTCCTCTAGTGATAGTAGTACAAGTGATCCTTGGACTTGAGATCATCATAGTATCTTGTGTATGATGAGTTATACTTTGACATGTCCCTTAAGACCTTTGGGGTATATCAAAGGGTATGATTGGGTATAATAAGTTGTACATGGAGATAGGTGAATGATCAACAAAGAATCTACCTCGTCTAGTAAAAGATGTGAATGTCCTATGTGATTCGATAAATGACAACTCAGTAGTCCTTGGCCAAGGCAGAATGAAATTAGAAAGGAGTTTCTAATTTGCATTATTTAGAGTTGTGCATTTGGGAATCGAAATACATTTAATTAAATTAAATAAGACTTGACAGTAAATCCATGTCTTATATTTAATTGGGACATTGTATGGTAGAAGGATTGAATTGTATGGTAACTATTCACTAAAAGGTTCTTTTGTGATTAATGTTGAAATCTATATTATCTGGAAAGTCGTTGATCGCTATTGTAGAATAAATATTATTTATTTAAATGAATTAAATAGTTTAATTTATTTATTTAAATAAGATTAGAATTGTTCTAATTGATTTATTCACAACCGGTTTAATATGGAGAACCTAAAGGGTCACACCGCAAAAGGAAAATATTTATTTAAGAAGTAAATGACATAATTGTAATAATAAGTTAATTGTATTTAATTTAATCTATGGAAATAGAATAAATTAAATAGCTTAATATTTATTATTTTATATTTTGGAAATATTAAATATAAATTAATAAGAGGAGTCTTATTATTATTATTATTACTATTACTATTATTTAATTCCTAATAGGGATTGGGAATTAATTAATAGAAGTACTCTCCCATGAATTCCTAATTGGATTAGGAGCATAATTAATTAAAGGAGTTTAATTATAATAGAAACTCGAATCCTAAATAGTTTAGGGAAGGGTTATTTCTACATCTATAAATAAGAGGAGTCTTATCATAGATTGGGGTTACACACTCTTGCATTAGATTGTGGAGAGTACTTACAATTTCTACAGAGATAGAAACTAGGGTTTTGCCAATACCCAACTTCTTGAATACCTATTCTTCCTTGGTGGATCACCTCTAGAGGCCAAACACTTAGGTGGCTAACGTTGATCAAAGGAAGGAATCTCATCCGTGAAATTCAAGGAGAACGCGAAGGAATTGGAGTTGAACTTGTACCCGAGGAAGCACGGTTCTACGAGGGTATAATTTCTTAATCTCTATCTCTTTCGTTTATATCGTTAATTGAGCACATAGATTGATCTTGGTGATGGTTTGTATAAAAATTTTAAAATCTGTTTTATCGCGCTTTCGCACTATTTATGTAATTTGATTGCATGTTCGCGCTATATACAAACCTAACAGATCGTAACTTGGTCTCGATCTCAATCTTTCTACAAGTATCAACTTGTAGATCATATTTGTATACATGGATAATACCATATACACTGGTTAATTTTAACCTTATGATTCAAACATTCTATAATTTACATATCCAAGATTCACAGTATTAATAACAAAGATTATTTTTGGCAATAGAGGGGCGCATTCTGGTAATTTTGGTATCTTATCGGTGCTCATTAGTGTAACCTCAGTGCTTACAGAACTCCCAATATCATTCAATACCCTCACTTATGAAAGTAGTATGCCCTCAAGCCAATCACATTTGATGTGATGAGTATTTACTTTGTAATCTTATTCATTTATTAATAAGAGAATTTATTTAATAAAAGACATTCTTTATCCATGTTAATTAGTTGAATTAATAAATGTGATAAACCATAGTTTTCGAGCAATGCTTTTAGGATCATGATGTTGATCATGCTAATGAGATCTAAATTCAAGATAGCTCAAAACTAAAATGTTCCTAATCGTATGGATTGTGACACCCCCAAATTCGGGTACTTATTTTCCACAAGATTTGGTGTTCACTATCCAAATACATCACATCACATCTAACTACCCATTCAAATATAAATGAAAACCCTTAATTAAAATAGAAATCTCCCATTAAAGGGTTACAACATCACTAATAAATAAATTCCAGGTCATCTAACCTTAATAAAATATCAAATGCGGAAACATAATCAAGTCTATTAAATAATCATCATATAAACAAATATAACAAGTCTTCATCACCTGTTTGTTTTGCCTTTGCCCTTACTAGTGGATGACTCATCAACTCTTTCAACTTTAGCTGCAATGTTATTATACAAGGGTGAGCAATGATTGCCCAGCAAGTACAACAACAACAATAATAATAGCATGTGAAATAATCAACGGATATTGAATAATCGAATATTCAGCTTTTGCGTCAAGATTATAAGACAAGATTCAAAAGAACATCTGAGGGTCTTAAGTCCACGAACTATGTCTCAGGTTATCAAGTATTTCTACTTTAAACCTTTAACAGTCATAAGACTATATGGACCTTACTTCTCGTACTTAGGGGGATCAGCCCTTTATACCATGTATGTGCACAACATCTTAACGCTAACGCGTAAAATAATCCCTTATAAAAGGGTTGTTCATCTCAGTTTGACCTCGGAGTCCGCGCCAAAGGAAGTTTGGTTTGGATTTACTTCAATAACGCTTATAGAATTTAGAACGCTCATCAACTATGGACTAGTCGAATCAATAAGGGTTCGCTAGTCAATCAAGGTTCAATAAAAATGTAATTGATATTCGAGAATCAAAAACTAAATCTCACAAAAGGTACAATTGGATAAGTTCTGTATAACTAAAGTATTACAAAGAGGAAATTAAAACGTCTCATTGAATCCATGAACTTGAATGGAATAGAAATAATAACTTGCTCGAGTAAGTAATAGCATTATGAAACATAAATGATAAGAGAATCAAGTTCAGGAACTTGCGTAATTGAAATCGAGATATTATTACGAAGCTTGTTTTCAACGAAATAATAGATCAAGGTACTTGCGTAAACATAAAAAGTAAGGATAAGATACTTGCTTTCAACGAAATAAAAATATTAGGAGCAGTAAACTTGCCTTGTGCGTAGAATACAAATTAAAATACACGTTCGTTAATCAACCTATACATCCGGTTTATAAAGCAGTAACAAAATTAGTTACAGTATTATTGATAAGTGCATATTATTCATTTATTTTTATTCCTTTATATCTAGTTTATTGCATGTTTTATTGTGTATATGCACTTATTAGGTTGTTTATTGATTTCAGGAGAATTCAGAGTCAAAAGTGGAAAAAGATGGAAAATCGGAGCTAAAACGAGAAAAAGTTAAAAAGTTGGAAAATTGAGGGTTCTCGCCCCGGCGAGAACTTTGTACTAGGAATTCTCGCCCCGGCGAGAAAGCCTCTGCCCGTTTTCGCCCCAGCCGATCCAGAGCTCGCCCCGACCCAGACCTCTCTGGAGTTTCTCGCCCTGTAACGACCGTGAATTTTGCATGACTTTGTAATATACGCTTATAATTATTATTTAATGAATGAATTTTTATTAATATTATTTTATGTGATGTGATTAAAGGTTATGTAATAACCTAGATTATGTGTTTGCAATGATATTAAGTGTTGTTATTTGGTAGGACTTATTAAAATGATTTCGGAGAAATATCGCCAAAATTCTATTCGCGGGTTACTATTCGCGCGGGCACTATTCGCCCCAAAAATATCTTGTTCGTTTATTTCGAATTTCTAATTTTTGTCATAGTGTTAATGAGATTGATTAATAATCCAAGTGTTAGATTTTATTTGAGCCAAATTGGGATATTTAATTAGAAGTCCCCAAATTGCTTAAAGGGTGGCCCAAACCCATGATCCATGACCCACGACCCGACCCACGACCCAACCCATGACCCATGAGGGAAATGGGTTAAACCATCAGCTGAGCAATTGAATGAAGGAGAAGAACACGGATGAGAGGAGAAGGAACAAAGGAATGAGAACATTTTGGGTAGAGCAAATTCTTACATTTGGGAGAGCAAAAGGGAGGGAGAACAATTGGGAGAATGGGAGGGGAGTTTCCCACACATGGGAGAGGCCAACTTCAGCTTCCCATACATGGGGAGCTGATCACACCAAGCATGCTTAACCATTCCCTCCTCCAAGGAAGCTCAGTTCATCCCTCTATATATACTACCCCTTGCTTGCCTTCCATTCCTTTGCTCATTGTTGCTAAGTTAGAATCCAGAAATTTAGAGAGAGTTGTGAGAGTTGGTGCACGGGTGGTTTGAAGGAAGAAGAAGAAGTGGTGTAGCAGCTGGTTATCAATCCTATTCTCATCCTAGAAGTTGCTTCAAGAGGTTAGTGTTTTGGAACCAAACTCATTTCCATGGTTGCTTCAGTTTTCAGTTTCATATTGCTTGTTTATGAGAGTATATGTTGCTGAAATTGTTTGGTTAGTTCATGAGTTGATATGAATGTGGTTAAACTCTTTTAAAAGCCTTAATAATGATCAATGAAAGTGGAACAATGTTTGATAATCAAAACCTTTGCATAAGGAATCAAGAATGGACATTAATGGACTGTTGGACAATTATGGACTGATTTGGACAATTTATGTACTTTGTTGTAAATATAGCTTTTGGTTAGTTATTTTGGTTGTGTTAGATGGTAGAGAATTGTTGCCATGTTCTTAGAGGCACGTGGGTAATGATTTCATTTGGAAATCTGGACTAGAGCATAATTAAACTCTACTCCAATGTGAGTTTTGTAAGCCAATGCCCACCAACTATTTTGATTTATTGTCAAAGAGAATGATTTCTCTAAAGATCATGAGAATTAGTTTTGATTAATTGTCGAAATGATGTTATATTGCTTAGTTGGGTATTGAAAGCATGTTTTAAGTCATATTGACTTGTTGCATAATAGCTAAGACACAAGGAGGATTAATGAATTGGCCTAACCTTGAGTTTCGTTGAAAACTAGTGTGAACTGTGGCCTTTGATTTAATTCTGGTAATGTTATGTTATGTGTGTAATTTTAAGCTTTTGGGGTAGTATAATGCCCTGAGTTAGTAAGCCGTAGGCTTTGGAACGAACGCATTTCGACCTCGGATGAGGGAGTTATGGCGTTTGGGAGAAAAGGTGCCCAATCTGTCCAAAATAGTGAAAACTTAGCCTTGGAGGGACTTTCGGGACAATTTTATGGCTAGTAAATGAGTCTATAAAATTATGAATCCATGAGGGTTTTGTAGTCCATGTTATAAGCTTTCCATAGCCTCCGGAACGGCCTAATTCCGATTTATAACGAAGAAGTTATGAAGGTTTGAAGTTTGTATGTCAAACTGCCAAAACGAGAAGGAAAACCAAGTGTTGGGGCCCAGCGGCATGGGTGCGGGCGCACGGGGCATGGTGCGGCCGCACTGGGGGCGCTAGGGGCTGCTAGGCACAGCTGGGCGCGCGCGGGCGCGCGCGCGGGCGCATGGGCTTGACAGCTCTGACATCCTTTACTAAAATGGGCGTAACTTTCTCATACGAACTCCAAATTGGATGATTCAAGATGATCCGGAAAGCTAAGAAGTAGAAATACAACTTACAATATTTAGAACTGTAATTTAATGTCTTGAAAAATTTCTAAATTGGCCATTTTTAGGACTATTGTGCATTAGGAAGCAAATAGAGGGCGTCGTACATGCACGTATGTAACGTGTAATGTTTCCAACGCTAAAAGTTATTGTTTTAAGTTCTAGAACTTGTACATTATAGTTTGTAATGACCTTTAGCTTTAATCAATGATGAACTAGACAAGTGTATGAGCATGCTAAGCTTATGCAAATGAGGCGAATCGAGTGTGCGTTGTGCAAACGCCAAAACATCGTATCATGTGTGTGTAACCTTATTTGATATTATGTTTCTAATTAGAATGAAACCTTATTGAGTAATGTAAACCAATATTTGACATCAATTATGTGGCTAATTGGTATGTGGATATGTACTTAAATGTGTAGGACCTTTGAAGGACGATTAACGTCGAGTTATTAGCAAGCGCGTAAGGCAAGTTCTTCTTTAACCCTTGTCTAACCCTTGTGTTGGGAAAGTTCTAATGTGCGAGTTAATTATTGATTAAGCAATCTTTCTATGTTATTGCAAGTTCCTCACTCAACTATTTTATTTGAGCAAGTTTCCTAACCCTTGTCTAACCCTTTTGTTGGACAAGTTCTCTAACTTCAATCATTCTAAGTATTGAATGCAAGTTTCTTATCTTTCCCAAAAGACGTATATTGTGCAAGTTTTCTAACTCTTGTTTAATTTGATATTGAACGAGGTTTCTATATTATGCAAGCTACCTAACTTCGTTCTTTCTATATATTGAATGCAAGTGTTCTACCTTACTTAAGTTAAATTTGAGTAAGTCTTCTAACGTTTGTCTAGTCCTCGTGCTCAATAAGATTATCAACTTCGTTCGATTATATTCTTACGGATGCTATTTAATGTTCAAAGTTCATATTTACACAATACATATATGATTGTGTGAACCCCATACTTATGTAAATCCTTAGTATTTGCACAAGTGTTCAAGATACGTTATTGCCATAAACTGTTAAAGCTTTTGAATTCAAATTATGCATGAACTGTTTATGAAGAGTGTCGATGCCATTTGATTCGGCTAGACCAATATCCATAACTTAGAAAGCGATCCAAACCAATTGCTTTGGTGCGGACTTTTATATCTGCTGAGATGAACAACCCTCATAGAAGGGGAAATTATATTTTTGTCGGGGGACCGACATGCGCGCAAGTAGAATGTAAGTAGAACGTTTGAGGCTTATGCATAACGCCGGGTATTTTAGGTTGATCACCTATTATACCTGTTTTTGGGTTATCAGTGTAATGCTGGTGATTCTAGTAAGAGTTCTTGGTCCTTAATGACCACTCAGTTTTGGGTTATCATTGTAATATTGCTAAGTCTAGTCAGATTTTTCGGTCTATAGAGGCCACTCAGTGTTGAACGTTCATTACCTTGAAATCATTGAAATCTTTAGATTTTTCTAATAATCTATCGGTCCATAGTGACTCATCGGTGATAATAGAGAATAGTATTGAAACTTTGTTCACAATCTACATATTTATTTCCTGAGCTATTCAATCTTCGTCGTAGCCCTTTGAGATTGTGAAACCTAACTCATGGTTATTCATTTTTATTGTTATTGTGCTTGCTGGGCAAATTTGTTGGTCACCCTTGCTTTCCTTAAAAACATTTCAGTTGTTACCGAAAGAGGCGAGAGCTTGGGAAAGGATAAAGGCAAAGGCAAAGCTACGGATTAGCTTTGTCCTACTATGTTATATTTTTGTCATGCACTAAGACTTAATTAAGATTATGTATTCTGATGTGTTGTATTAAGACTTAATTATAGTGTGTACTATGTTATGTCAGTTATTTGTATTGGAATCGAGACTTGGGACGAGAGTATTTATGTTATATCAATGTAAATATTTCTATTATTCCGCAATTAGTTGTTAATAGTATTTGTTTGAGTTGAACAGTGATGTACCGAATTCGAGGTTAAGGCAACCCGGATTTGGGGGCGTCACAGGTTGGTATCAGAGCCATAGGTTATAAACCTTAGGAAAAAGAGAATCATTAGGCTATAACCTTAGGGAATGTAGAGGAATAGAAAAGAGATAAAGCTCATGTAGAGTTTTACGTGATATAGACTTCGATTAGAAAGTTAGTAGTGTCGTGAAATATACCTTCATTCCATACAATGAACCTATATTTTATTGTGGGGTACTAATAAAGTTTGTTTGCCTTGTGTTGTCGATGTAGGATGGCAGCTATAGGTGGACCTAGCAGAGTTGGGGAGGAGGGGCCACGTGACATCCATGCGGTATCCGAGACTCCCCTGATAGCTGAGCCTACCACGACAGTGGTCCCAGTTGAGGAGGAGCCTGAGTTAGGGTTTGATCTGGCGAAGGATCCAACAGAAGATTCCAAAGAGGCTCAGATAGAGCCAGGAATAGGTGTAGAAGAGGAGGAAAAAGTCCTCGCGATAGTAGTAGATAATCAAGTGTTAGTGGAGGTGCAAACACTAATTAATAGGGTATCCATCCTAGAAGAATCATGGATAGTAGCGAGAGGAATAATCGATCGATTGGAAGCTGTATTAAAAGAAATGGTAAGAGAACGTGACATGCTGAATGAGCAGGTCAATAAGATGGGAGCTGAATGCAGTGTATTGCAGGAAGCTCCGAGTAAGGAGGGAAAGAGGAAATGGAACGATAGTGATCCAGGAAATTCTGGAAGTAAGCAAAGAGACCTTAAGAAGAGAAAAGAAGAGTGTAAGAACTGTGGGAAGATGCATAGGAGCGTATGTAGGAAAAGGCTTATCATATGCCACAACTGTGGGCAAGAGGGACATATCTCTCCTCATTGCCCCAAACCGAAGAAAGTTCGTGGATGTTTTGCTTGTGGGTCAGCCGAACATCGGGTCAAGGATTGTCCCCAGAAAGGAAACATCAGGGGAAGCGGCTACAAAGGAAGAAGCAACAAGCCAGCAACTGGCAGACCTGCTCAGCCTAACCGACTAACCGCCAGGACATTCAACATGACGGCCCAGGATGCCATAGCTTCGAGGGACGTGGTGTCAGGTATTATCCCGATCAATGATATAAATTCTTATGTATTATTTGATTCGGGTGCTACCTATTCGTTTGTATCTGAGGAATTTGCTAGTCGATTAAATTTACCCCAAGAGCAACTAGAAAATCCTTTGAGTGTAGAAATTGCTAATGAGGAGGTAATTCCTGTAGAGTTCATATACCGTAATTGTTGGGCTATAATTAGGGGTCATAACCTAAAGGTAGATTTGATCCCGATTAAATTAGGAGAGTTTGATGTAATACTGGGAATGGATTGGTTGTATAACCATGCAGCAATAATTGACTGTCAGAAGAAAAGTGTGAACCTTCGGACCTCGAACCGGTCGAGGGTAGTATTTAATGGTAGCACGTCGCTTAGACGATCGTGTTATCTTACGATGATGCAGGCCAAGAAGTTACTAAGAAAAGGGTGCGTAGGCTATTTAGCCTATATTGTAGACACGAAGAAAGAAGAAAGGGTAGAAATAACAGATATACCTATAGTGAAGGATTTTCCAGACGTGTTTCCAAGCGAACTACCCGGTCTATCGCCAGACAGGGAAATTGAGTTTGCAATAGATTTAGCACCAGGGACGGCACCAATTTCGAAAGCCTCGTATCGCATGGCGCCAGTGGAAATGAAGGAATTATTGATCCAACTTCAAGAATTGCTGGACAATGGGTATATCCAACCGAGTGTGTCTCCTTGGGGAGCACCGGTCTTGTTTGTCAAAAAGAAGGACGGAACGATGAGGCTTTGTATCGACTACCGAGAGTTGAACAAGGCAACGATCAAGAATAAGTATCCATTGCCAAGAATCGATGATCTTTTCGATCAACTTCAAGGAGCGAGGCATTTCTCGAAAATAGATTTGAGGACCGGATATCACCAGTTGAAGGTGAGGAAGGAGGATGTGCCAAAGACCGCGTTTCGAACGAGGTATGGGCACTATGAATTTTTGGTGATGTCTTTCGGTCTGACGAACGCGCCAGCAGCATTTATGGATTTGATGAATCGAATTCTCAAGCCATACTTAGACAAGTTTGTGGTAGTTTTCATCGACGACATCCTAATCTATTCAAAGACCGAAGAGGAGCACGCCGACCATCTGAAGGCGATACTAGAAACACTGAGGAAAGAGAAGTTGTACGCAAAATTTTCTAAATGTGAATTTTGGATGGAAAGGGTACAATTTCTGGGGCATGTGATAGACAAAGATGGGATCTCAGTGGATCCTGCGAAAGTGGAAGCAGTGAGTAACTGGGATCAACCGAGGACGCCAACGGAGGTGCGAAGTTTCTTAGGGTTAGTCGGGTACTATCGACGATTTATCCAGGACTTTTCTAAGATAGCGACCCCGTTAACTAATCTAACGAGGAAGACTGTGAAGTTTGTGTGGACGGAGAAGTGTGAGGAAAGCTTTACGGAGTTGAAGAAGAGATTGAGCGAGGCACCTGTGTTATCCCTACCGGATGATACAGGAGGTTTTGTAGTGTATAGTGATGCGCCACACCGAGGTCTTGGTTGTGTTCTAATGCAGCATGGCAATGTCATTGCGTATGCGTCATGCCAATTGAAGGACTATGAAAAGCGATACCCTACCCACGACTCGGAGTTAGCCGCGGTAGTTTTTGCCCTGAAAATTTGGAGGCACTATCTTTATGGGGAGAAATGTGAGATATATACGGACCACAAAAGTCTGAAGTATATCTTCACACAGAAAGAGCTCAATATGCGACAAAGGAGGTGGTTGGAATTAATCAAGGATTACGACTGCGAGATTCTTTATCACCCAGGGAAGGCAAACGTAGTAGCAGATGCGTTGAGTAGAAAGGGAAGGGAGAGCTTGTTCAGGCTGACAACACAGGAGGAGCTAGTGAAGGAAATGACGCGACTAGAGATAGAAGTAAAAAGTCCGAGAAGGGCAGCAGAGCGCTTATTCGTAATGGAAGCTCGTTCGACGTTGCTAGATAAAGTAAAGGAGGCACAGAGAAATGATGAGGAGTGTGAGAAGATAAAGGAAAGAGTAGCAGAAAACGATGAAGAAAAGTTCAGATTGGATAAAGATGGTATCTTGCGATTTGAAGAACGTGTGTGGGTGCCAGTCGTGACCGAACTAAGAGAAGCAATCTTGCATGAGGCACATAACTCACCATATTCTGTTCACCCAGGAAGCACAAAAATGTACAAGGATCTCCGTCAACATTTTTGGTGGCCAAATTTGAAGCGAGAGGTGGCAGAGTGCGTCAGTAAGTGTCTTACCTGTCAACGGGTCAAGGCAGAGCATCAGAGACCAAGTGGACTACTTCAACCACTTAAGATACCAGAATGGAAATGGGAGCACATTACGATGGATTTCGTGGTGGGACTTCCAAGCACACAAAAGGGCTATGATGCAATCTGGGTTATTGTGGACCGATTGACGAAGTCAGCGCACTTTCTACCAATAAGGATCCGATTCAATTTAAATCAGTTAGCAAGGTTGTATATAAAGGAAGTTGTTTCAAGACATGGAGTGTCGGTGTCAATCGTTTCCGATCGAGATCCGCGCTTCACGTCAAATTTTTGGAAGAGCTTGCAAGAAAGAATGGGAACACAGCTGAGGCTAAGTACTGCTTATCATCCTCAAACTGATGGACAGAGTGAGCGAACAATACAGACGCTGGAAGACATGCTTAGAGCTTGTGTGATGGATTTCAAGGGAAGCTGGGATGACCACTTACCCCTCGTAGAATTCGCTTATAATAATAGTTATCACGCAAGTATCGGTATGCCACCGTACGAAGCTCTCTACGGAAGAAAGTGCAGAACACCATTATGTTGGGATGAAGTCGGAGAGAGACGACTATTGGGACCAGAACTAGTTCAGCAAACGGCAGATATTGTTGGGATGATAAGAGCCAGATTGGTAGCAGCCCAAGATCGGCAGAAGAAATACGCAGATTTGCACCGTCAAAGCCGAGAGTTTGAAAGTGGTAGTTTTGTGTTTTTGAAGGTATCTCCTTGGAAGGGGAAGATCCGATTCGACAAGAAAGGAAAGTTGAGTCCGAGGTTCGTAGGACCGTTTGAGGTCTTGAGAAGGGTAGGCGAAGTGGCGTACGAGGTAGCTTTACCTCCCGAGCTGGAGCATATCCACAATATGTTCCATGTCTCGGTGCTACGACCATATAAACCCGATTACAAGCACGTTATATCCTATGAGCCCGTCCAGATCGAGAAGGATCTCACGTACGAGGAAATTCCTATTCAGATAACCGATAGGAAGGAGCAAGTGTTAAGGAATAAAGTCATACCTTCTGTGAAGGTAGTTTGGCGAAACCACGATGTCGAGGAGGCTACGTGGGAGTTAGAGGATAAAATGAAGAAGAATTATCCCCATCTTTTTGCTTAATTGTAATTCTGGGGACAGAATTCTTATAAGGAGGGGAGGATGTAACGACCGTGAATTTTGCATGACTTTGTAATATACGCTTATAATTATTATTTAATGAATGAATTTTTATTAATATTATTTTATGTGATGTGATTAAAGGTTGTGTAATAACCTAGATTATGTGTTTGCAATGATATTAAGTGTTGTTATTTGGTAGGACTTATTAAAATGATTTCAGAGAAATATCGCCAAAATTCTATTCGCGGGTTACTATTCGCGCGGGCACTATTCGCCCCAAAAATATCTTGTTAGTTTATTTCGAATTTCTAATTTTTGTCATAGTGGTAATGAGATTGATTAATAATCCAAGTGTTAGATTTTATTTGAGCCAAATTGGGATTTAATTAGAAGTCCCAAATTGCTTAAGGGTGGCCCAAACCCATGATCCATGACCCACGACCCGACCCACGACCCAACCCATGACCCATGAGGGAAATGGGTTAAACCATCAGCTGAGCAATTGAATGAAGGAGAAGAACACGGATGAGAGGAGAAGGAACAAAGGAATGAGAACATTTTGGGTAGAGCAAATTCTTACATTTGGGAGAGCAAAAGGGAGGGAGAACAATTGGGAGAATGGGAGGGGAGTTTCCCACACATGGGAGAGGCCAACTTCAGCTTCCCATACATGGGGAGCTGATCACACCAAGCATGCTTAACCATTCCCTCCTCCAAGGAAGCTCAGTTCATCCCTCTATATATACTACCCCTTGTTTGCCTTCCATTCCTTTGCTCATTGTTGCTAAGTTAGAATCCAGAAATTTAGAGAGAGTTGTGAGAGTTGGTGCACGGGTGGTTTGAAGGAAGAAGAAGAAGTGGTGTAGCAGCTGGTTATCAATCCTATTCTCATCCTAGAAGTTGCTTCAAGAGGTTAGTGTTTTGGAACCAAACTCATTTCCATGGTTGCTTCAGTTTTCAGTTTCATATTGCTTGTTTATGAGAGTATATGTTGCTGAAATTGTTTGGTTAGTTCATGAGTTGATATGAATGTGGTTAACTCTTTAAAAGCCTTAATAATGATCAATGAAAGTGGAACAATGTTTGATAATCAAAACCTTTGCATAAGGAATCAAGAATGGACATTAATGGACTGTTGGACAATTATGGACTGATTTGGACAATTTATGTACTTTGTTGTAAATATAGCTTTTGGTTAGTTATTTTGGTTGTGTTAGATGGTAGAGAATTGTTGCCATGTTCTTAGAGGCATGTGGGTAATGATTTCATTTGGAAATCTGGACTAGAGCATAATTAAACTCTACTCCAATGTGAGTTTGTAAGCCATGCCCACCAACTATTTGATTTATTGTCAAAGAGAATGATTTCTCTAAAGATCATGAGAATTAGTTTTGATTAATTGTCGAAATGATGTTATATTGCTTAGTTGGGTATTGAAAGCATGTTTTAAGTCATATTGACTTGTTGCATAATAGCTAAGACACAAGGAGGATTAATGAATTGGCCTAACCTTGAGTTTCGTTGAAAACTAGTGTGAACTGTGGCCTTTGATTTAATTCTGGTAATGTTATGTTATGTGTGTAATTTTAAGCTTTTGGGGTAGTATAATGCCCTGAGTTAGTAAGCCGTAGGCTTTGGAACGAACGCATTTCGACCTCGGATGAGGGAGTTATGGCGTTTGGGAGAAAAGGTGCCCAATCTGTCCAAAATAGTGAAAACTTAGCCTTGGAGGGACTTTCGGGACAATTTTATGGCTAGTAAATGAGTCTATAAAATTATGAATCCATGAGGGTTTTGTAGTCCATGTTATAAGCTTTCCATAGCCTCCGGAACGGCCTAATTCCGATTTATAACGAAGAAGTTATGAAGGTTTGAAGTTTGTATGTCAAACTGCCAAAACGAGAAGGAAAACCAAGTGTTGGGGCCAGCGGCATGGGTGCGGGCGCACGGGGCATGGTGCGGCCGCACTGGGGGCGCTAGGGGCTGCTAGGCACAGCTGGGCGCGCGCGGGCGCGCGCGCGGGCGCATGGGCTTGACAGCTCTGACATCCTTTACTAAAATGGGCGTAACTTTCTCATACGAACTCCAAATTGGATGATTCAAGATGATCCGGAAAGCTAAGAAGTAGAACTACAACTTACAATATTTAGAACTGTAATTTAATGTCTTGAAAAATTTCTAAATTGGCCATTTTTAGGACTATTGTGCATTAGGAAGCAAATAGAGGGCGTCGTACATGTACGTATGTAACGTGTAATGTTTCCAACACTAAAAGTTATTGTTTTAAGTTCTAGAACTTGTACATTATAGTTTATAATGACCTTTAGCTTTAATCAATGATGAACTAGACAAGTGTATGAGCATGCTAAGCTTATGCAAATGAGGCGAATCGAGTGTGCGTTGTGCAAACGCCAAAACATCGTATCATGTGTGTGTAACCTTATTTGATATTATGTTTCTAATTAGAATGAAACCTTATTGAGTAATGTAAACCAATATTTGACATCAATTATGTGGCTAATTGGTATGTGGATATGTACTTAAATGTGTAGGACCTTTGAAGGACGATTAACGTCGAGTTATTAGCAAGCGCGTAAGGCAAGTTCTTCTTTAACCCTTGTCTAACCCTTGTGTTGGGCAAGTTCTAATGTGCGAGTTAATTATTGATTAAGCAATCTTTCTATGTTATTGCAAGTTCCTCACTCAACTATTTTATTTGAGCAAGTTTCCTAATCCTTGTCTAACCCTTTTGTTGGACAAGTTCTCTAACTTCAATCATTCTAAGTATTGAATGCAAGTTTCTTATCTTTCCCAAAAGACGTATATTGTGCAAGTTTTCTAACTCTTGTTTAATTTGATATTGAACGAGGTTTCTATATTATGCAAGCTACCTAACTTCGTTCTTTCTATATATTGAATGCAAGTGTTCTACCTTACTTAAGTTAAATTTGAGTAAGTCTTCTAACGTTTGTCTAGTCCTCGTGCTAAACAAGATTATCAACTTCGTTCGATTATATTCTTACGGATGCTATTTAATGTTCAAAGTTCATATTTACGCAATACATATATGATTGTGTGAACCCCATACTTATGTAAATCCTTAGTATTTGCACAAGTGTTCAAGATACGTTATTGCCATAAACTGTTAAAGCTTTTGAATTCAAATTATGCATGAACTGTTTATGAAGAGTGTCGATGCCATTTGATTCGGCTAGACCAATATCCATAACTTAGAAAGCGATCCAAACCAATTGCTTTGGTGCGGACTTTTATATCTGCTGAGATGAACAACCCTCATAGAAGGGGAAATTATATTTTTGTCGGGGGACCGACATGCGCGCAAGTAGAATGTAAGTAGAACGTTTGAGGCTTATGCATAACGCCGGGTATTTTAGGCTGATCACCTATTGTACCTGTTTTTGGGTTATCAGTGTAATGCTGGTGATTCTAGTAAGAGTTCTTGGTCCTTAATGACCACTCAGTTTTGGGTTATCATTGTAATATTGCTAAGTCTAGTCAGATTTTTTGGTCTATAGAGGCCACTCAGTGTTGAACGTTCATTACCTTGAAATCATTGAAATCTTTAGATTTTTCTAATAATCCATCGGTCCATAGTGACTCATCGGTGATAATAGAGAATAGTATTGAAACTTTGTTCACAATCTACATATTTATTTCCTGAGCTATTCAATCTTCGTCGTAGCCCTTTGAGATTGTGAAACCTAACTCATGGTTATTCATTTTTTTTTGTTATTGTGCTTGCTGGGCAAACTTGTTGCTCACCCTTGCTTTCCTTAAAAACATTTCAGTTGTTACCGAAAGAGGCGAGAGCTTGGGAAAGGATAAAGGCAAAGGCAAAGCTACGGATTAGCTTTGTCCTACTATGTTATATTTTTGTCATGCACTAAGACTTAATTAAGATTATGTATTCTGATGTGTTGTATTAAGACTTAATTATAGTGTGTACTATGTTATGTCAGTTATTTGTATTGGAATCGAGACTTGGGACGAGAGTATTTATGTTATATCAATGTAAATATTTCTATTATTCCGCAATTAGTTGTTAATAGTATTTGTTTGAGTTGCACAGTGATGTACCGAATTCGAGGTTAAGGCAACCCGGATTTGGGGGCGTCACACGCCCCGGCGAGAAACCCAGTATAAAAATTCTCGCCCCGGCGAGAATGGCGGAGTTGACCAAGTTTGACCAGCTTTGACTTTTTATAATTTTTGAGGATTTCTATTTCAGATTGGATTCTTAATTCTTAGAGACTTAGGATATTATCTTAGGACTATAAATAGATGTTTTTAATTTATTATTAGGGAGATCTTGACAACTATAATTGTAACCCTAATTGGAGGAGATTGAAGGCATGTCAGGCTAAACTTTTACTTTAAGTTCTAAGGGATGTTGAACCTTTTTCATAATTAATGGTTTAATCAGGTTTCATTTATTTATTCCTTCTTGTATGAGGTTTATTCTAATAATCTATTTTAAGTGATTATATGTTATTTAATCTTTTGATTTGATTTGGCTAATTGAATTGATTTGATTAATATCATCTGCTAGATTAAGATATAGTATTAAGTAAACGATATTATATCTGATCATAGGTAGCAATTGATAGTATTTGATTGTGGACAAACTTTTGGATATTATTAAGGTTATTAGAAGGCAAGTTAAATAATTTCTGATTGTGTAATTGTTGCTTGAAATAACCTAATTCTCTAATTCTTTATGATGCTGTTATATTAATTCTAGACTGATAGTTCTAGGTTGTATGATAGTTAGAGTCTCTTGAGGCGATTGTCACATTTGATTTACACATAAGGAGAATTTCGGATAATTAGCAATTGCAGTTATCTAGGGTTATTAATCTCATTGAAGGATAAATATTGTTAAACTTGACTTTTCCATAATTATGATAAGATGATACTGAACTGAAGAACTGATGATTTTTATTCATTGATTATTCTCAATTACTTTTGTTAGTTTAGTGAATCAAACTTAAAACCCCCATTCATAGAAATAATAGGAATACTAGAATAAGTAAAAGATTAATTCACTTCTTTGTGGGATCGATCCTTGCTTGTCATTATACTAAGTTTTGTGCTAGTAGAGTGTTAGTAAGGTATTAATTTTGGAGTGTAAAACGACAGCTACCAAGTTTTGTGCTAGTAGAGTGTTAGAAAGCCATGCTAGATCTAGGAGCTTCAATAAATGTCACGCCATTGTCTGTATTTGCTTCTTTAGATCTAGGACCTTTGAAACAAACTGGTGTTATCATTCAACTTGCTGATCGTACTAACACTTACCCTCAAGGGGTAATTGAAGATGTCTTAGTGCAGGTGAATCAGTTAATATTTCCTGCAGATTTTTACATTGTGGATATGGAAGATGACAGATCTCCAAATCCTTCGCATATCTTGCTAGGGCGGCCATTCTTGAAAACAGCAAGGACAATGATCGATGTGCACAATGGGACCTTGACCATGGAATTTGATGGAGAGAAAATTCAGTTCAATATATATGATGCAATGAGGTATCCTAGTGATGTTAATCATGTTTTTGCTATTGACATCATTGATTCTATGGTGCAGGAATCTTTTGGACAAGTACACCGGGAAAGCTTGGAGATGGTCATTACTAATAACTTGGACATGGATAAAGAGGAAGGATTTGCCCAAAATCAGGAATTGAAGGAAGTTGTGGCTGCATTGCACTCTTTACCAAAATTCACAGATAAGTATGCAGTTCAATCAATTCAATTGCCTATTTCTCATAAAAAATTGTTAGCATCTGTGGAGCAAGCTCCAATCTTAGAATTAAAACCCTTACCTACTCACTTGAAATATGCATATTTAGGGACTAATGAAACTTTACCTGTGATTATTGCTAGTAATCTGACCAAAGTGCAGGAAGAGAAATTGTTGAGAGTCCTAAGGGACCATGTCACAGTGTTTGGTTGGACGATAGCAGATATCAAAGGTATAAGCCCCGCGATGTGCATGCATAGGATTCTTTTGGATGATGGAGCAAAGCCCACGAGAGAAGCACAATGAAGATTAAATCCACCCATGATGGAGGTAGTCAAGAAAGAGGTGATTAAATTACTTGATGCAGGCATAATCTACCCCATCTCCGATAGTCAGTGGGTGAGTCCGATACAGGTAGTTCCGAAGAAGTCTGGAATAACTGTCATCACGAATGACAATAATGAGTTGGTGCCCACACGGATACAAACAGGATGGAGAGTGTGTATTGACTATAGGAAACTAAATGTTGTAACTCGAAAAGACCACTTCCCTCTTCCTTTTATTAATCAAATGCTAGAACGATTAGCGGGGCATACTTATTATTGCTTTCTAGATGGTTTTTCAGGATATAATCAGATCGTGATTGCACCCGAAGACCAGGAAAAGACCACATTCACGTGTCCATATGGAACTTTTGCATACCGGAGGATGTCGTTTGGACTTTGCAATGCACCAGGTACTTTTCAGCGATGCATGGTAAGCATTTTTTCTGATCTTTTAGAAAATTGCATCGAGGTCTTTATGGATGATTTCACAGTTCATGGTGATTCTTTGGATTTGTGCTTGGAAAATTTAACGCGTGTGCTAGATAGATGCTTGGAAACTAACTTTGTTCTTAATTGGGAAAAGTGTCACTTTATGGTAGAACAGGGTATAGTGCTTGGTCATGTTGTGTCAGCTAAAGGTTTAGAGGTTGATAAAGCTAAGATAGATATTGTGTCTGCTTTGCCTTACCCCGCCAGTGTGCGGGAGATTCGCTCTTTTCTTGGACATGCAGGTTTCTATTGGAGATTTATCAAAGACTTCTCCAAAATAGCTCTGCCATTATGTAAGTTGCTACAAAAGGATGTGGAATTCCAGTTCGATGAAGCGTGCAAGGAGGCATTTGACATGTTGAAGAGCCTATTAACTTCCGCACCTGTGATTCAACCGCCAAATTGGAATCTTCCTTTTGAAATAATGTTTGATGCAAGCAATTATGCAGTCGGAGCTGTTTTGGGCCAAAGAGTTGACGAAGTTGTCCATGCCATCTATTTTGCCTTTAGAACATTGAATGCAGCTCAGATTAACTACTCGACAACAGAAAAAGAACTTTTATCTGTTGTTTTTGCTTTAGATAAATTTTGATCTTATTTGCTTGGAACTAAAGTTGTAGTTTATTCTAACCATGCAGCTCTCAAGTATTTGTTGACCAAGAAGGACTCTAAACCCAGGATTATCAGATGGATTCTGCTGTTATAGGAATTTGACTTGGAAATCAAGGATAAGAAGGGAGCAGATAACTTGGTAGCAGATCACTTGAGTAGACTGGTGAGAGATGAGGAGGCACTACCATTGTATGATTCCTTTCCAGATGAGCGTCTCTTTTCTATTCAGGAGGAATTGCCTTGGTATGCTAACATTGTTAATTATTTGGCGAGTGCATTTATTCCCAATGAATTTTCTAAAAACCAGAAGGATAAGCTTAGGAGTGATGCTAGACATTATGTTTGGGATGATTCATACCTATGGAAATTTTGTGCTGATCAGATAATCCATAGATGTGTGCCCAATACCGAAACATTGTCTATTCTAACTTTTTGCCATTCCTATGCTTGTGGAGGTCATTTTGGACCCAAACGGACTGCTCATAAGGTTTTAGAAAGTGGTTTTTATTGGCCAACAATTTTTAAAGACTCATATTTATTTTGTAAATCATGCAAGAATTGTCAACGAACAGGTAACATATTACATAGAAATCAAATGCCACAAACTCCCATTTTAATTGTTGAGATTTTTGATGTTTGGGGTATTGATTTTATGGGACCTTTTCCTGTTTCGCATGGTAATATTTACATTCTCTTGGTTGTTGACTATGTTTCTAAATGGGTGGAAGCTAAAGCCACCAGGACTGATGATTCTAAAGTTGTTGCAGATTTTGTCAAAACTAACATATTTGTCAGATTTGGAACTCCTAGAGCTATCATCAGCGATAGAGGAACTCACTTTTGCAACAGGATGCTAGCAGCACTTTTCAGGAAATACAATGTTTTGCATAAGATTTCTACATCTTATCATCCGCAAAGCAATGGTCAGGCTGAAGTATCCAACTGTGAGGTGAAATCCATTTTGGAGAAGGTTGTCAAGCCAAGTAGAAAAGATTGGAGTCTACGATTAGAAGATGCATTGTGGGCATATAGAACCGCATACAAAACCCCCATTGGTATGTCTCCGTACAGATTGGTTTTTGGGAAGTCATGTCATCTACCCGTGGAGTTAGAACATAGAGCCTTTTGGGCGATAAAACAATGTAATATGAGTTTGGATAAAGCGGGGATGCATAGGAAGTTCCAGTTACAGGAATTAGAAGATATGAGGAATGAAGCCTATGAGAGTTCTCACCTATACAAAAATAAAACAAAGGCCTTCCATGACAAGCAGATTTTGAGGAAAGATTTCACCGTAGGACAACAAGTTCTCCTATTCAATTCGCGGCTGAAGTTATTTCCAGGTAAGTTGCACTCTCGTTGGGAGGGTCCTTTTGTTATTACTAATGTGTTCTCTCATGGTGCTATAGATATACAGAATCCAAAGACAGGGAAAGTGTTCAAGGTCAATGGACATAGGCTGAAACCTTTCCGTGAAGGATTTCCGATGGAGAGTGTGGAGATGATAGACCTAGTGGATCCGAGCTATGAATAATTGCGAGGAACGATGTCGGGCTAACAACGTTAACCAAATGCGCTGCTTGGAGGCAACCCAAGATCTCGGATTTGATTTTTCTATCCCTTTTCTTTTTTTAGTTGCATATTAGATAGTAGTTACTTTATCTTTGCATGATTGACTTACATTGGGGACAATGTAAGGTTTGAGTGTGGGGGAGGGGTTTAGGTTATTTAGGTTTACTCTAGGAGATTATGATCCAATGGTGCTTATCTGTGTAAAAATTTGCTTGAGACAAGTTTTCAAAGGTTTTTTATTTTAGAATGAAGATTGATGCCATTGATTGAATTTGTTTGATGCTAAATTAATTGATAGATGATGATAATGAAGTTAGGACCCATAGTTGACTAATTTAGATTGAGTTGGTATTGCATGAGTACTTGAGTATGAGATACCTGTTTACTTGACTGAGTTAGTTGTGGAGTTGACTTTGTGCACTGATTTCATGATTTAGAACTGTTTAACTGCTTAACTTGTTTCAGGACCATGTGAAGACAAATTTGGAAATTTGAAAAAATTGAGAAAAAAAACTGACTGAAAAAAAACATTTTGTCTCAAAAGGAAGACATGTGGTGGGTTGGGATGGAGCGTAAAACGCACTCACCCATAAACACGTGCAGCGAGATGGAGCGTAAAACGCACTCGTTGGTGAAAAAAAGTGAGATGGAGCATAAAATGCACTCGCTTAAGAAAAGAATGAGAAAGGTGAAATGGAGCATAAAATGCATTCACCTGAATGAAGAAAAATGAATGGCAGGAAAAAAAAACATGTTCTGGTTTTGAGTCAGTGTGCACAATTGTTGTTTCATACAAACTGAGTTGAGTATCTATTTTGATCATAGGAGATGCTTATGTAGTTTCAATTTGATTTATAAATGTTCAGTGGGTAATGATGAGATTATTGTTATTAGTTGATTAATGAAGTCTAGAACAAATTTCTGTTGATTGGTGTTGGTATTCAAGGATGTGAATTGAATTTAAACCTTTGAGAGTTTGATTGAATAGAATTCAAATGATTTCAATATAACTTTTGTTTTAGTTTACACGAGGACGTGTAAAGACTAAGTGTGGGGGAATTTGATAAGTGCATATTATTCATTTATTTTTATTCCTTTATATCTAGTTTATTGCATGTTTTATTGTGTATATGCACTTATTAGGTTGTTTATTGATTTCAGGAGAATTCAGAGTCAAAAGTGGAAAAAGATGGAAAATCGGAGCTAAAACGAGAAAAAGTTGAAAAGTTGGAAAATTGAGGGTTCTCGCCCCGGCGAGAACTTTGTACTAGGAATTCTCGCCCCGGCGAGAAAGCCTCTGCCCGTTTTCGCCCCAGCCGATCCAGAGCTCGCCCCGGCCCAGACTTCTCTGGAGTTTCTCGCCCCGGCGAGAAACCCAGTACAAAAATTCTCGCCCCGGCGAGAATGGCGGAGTTGACCAAGTTTGACCAGCTTTGACTTTTTGTAATTTTTGAGGATTTCTATTTCAGATTGGATTCTTAATTCTTAGAGACTTAGGATATTATCTTAGGACTATAAATAGATGTTTTTAATTTATTATTAGGGAGATCTTGACAACTATAATTGTAACCCTAATTGGAGGAGATTGAAGGCATGTCAGGCTAAACTTTTACTTTAAGTTCTAAGGGATGTTGAACCTTTTTCATAATTAATGGTTTAATCATATTTCATTTATTTATTCCTTCTTGTATGAGGTTTATTCTAATAATCTGTTTTAAGTGATTATATGTTATTTAATCTTTTGATTTGATTTGGCTAATTGAATTGATTTGATTAATATCATCTGCTAGATTAAGATATAGTATTAAGTAAACGATATTATATCTGATCATAGGTAGCAATTGATAGTATTTGATTGTGGACAAGCTTTTGGATATTATTAAGGTTATTAGAAGGCAAGTTAAATAATTCCTGATTGTGTAATTGTTGCTTGGAATAACCTAATTCTCTAATTCTTCATGCTGCTGTTATATTAAATCTAGACTGATAGTTCTAGGTTGTATGATAGTTAGAGTCTCTTGAGGCGATTGTCACATTTGATTTACACATAAGGAGAATTTCGGATAATTAGCGATTGCGGTTATCTAGGGTTATTAATCTCATTGAAGGATAAATATTGTTAAACTTGACTTTTCCATAATTATGATAAGATGATACTGAACTGAAGAACTGATGATTTTTATTCATTGATTATTCTCAATTACTTTTGTTAGTTTAGTGAATCAAACTTAAAACCCCCATTCATAGAAATAATAGGAATACTAGAATAAGTAAAAGATTAATTCACTTCTCTGTGGGATCGATCCTTGCTTGTCATTATACTAAGTTTTGTGCTAGTAGAGTGTTAGTAAGGTATTAATTTTGGAGTGTAAAATGACAGCTCCCAATTATAAACACTTCAGGATTCATTCACATCAAATTTTCATCTTTAATAACTCGATTGTTTCTGGTCATCTGTCTCACTTCAGAAGTTGTAAGTCTAATTATAGCAATATCATACATAAGAATTCCTAAGACTCAACGTTAAGATAGGGTTCATCAATCTCTATATTCTATAATCAGTAAGTATATACTTAGCATCCAACTCAACATCTTGGTATTCGTTCAACATATTAATCTAAGTTTTAAACGTGCATAGGGTGACATAGCATAACTACAAAGAAAGTAAAATTTAACATTTCCTGTAGTGAGCCCGCTGGGGTGAGAATTCCTTCATAAAATCTCTCACCGGGGCGAGAAATTCCTTCACAGTTTTCTCGTCGGGCAAGACTTCGTCAGGGCGAGAAAACTCAGTTCAATGAGCTCGCCGGGGCGAGCTCCCGCCGGGGCGAGCTCCCGCCGGGGCGAGAAGCTCAGTTCATTGAGCTCGCCGGGGCGAGAAACACGAAATCCAGATTCTACAGTTCGCGAAGAATGCAAAAAAATGCCAAATTTGGCCAATGTTTTTCACAATTCACCGATTAAATCACTACCCAATTATCATATATGGTATGAAATCAAAACCATTTCCATAAACAGTAATTTTAACATCACAGACAACCTAAACAACCCAATTAAAGGCTAAAATTTAATTGTTCATACTTTATTGCCAAGTTTTGATACAGTTGGCAAAATCAATCACTGTAAATTCGTTTCTTAACCAATTCAATCCATTTAACTCTTGTTTTTTTCGTTTTTACATGCATAAACATAATTAGTCATCAATTTAACCGATTAATATGCAAAACAGACATCAATTTCCTACATTTAAACCATGTTCGTATACAACTACTCTGTAAATTCCAGAACTTCATTTAAACACATAATCTCATGGATTTAACTACTCTAAATCACATATAATTCATATAAAACACATTTATGCATGCTTACAAATATCTAACATTAATTTATAAAAATTAAACCATAGAACTTTATTTACAGAAAACTTGAAATATACTTTCATAGGATAAAAATCTCATAAGAACATAAATTAAAGTCTAAAATCAAGGAATTACCTTGACTAGTGCTTGGATTATGCAACAATTAGATGAAACTTCTTCTCAATTCTCTAATTCCTCTCAATTCTCTCTGTATAAACTTTTAGAAACTGATGATAGAATGATGCGTATGAAATAGAATGGCAGAGTGTGGTCGTCAGTTAATCCCATAATGGGTTAACTGACTCTAAACCCCCACTAAGGCCATGTTTGGTTACTCACTTATTCCTCCATTTTAATTTATTTTAATAAATAGTTTATAATATAGTTCATGTCACATATTTAATCAATTAAATAATCTCATTTAAATTAATTAAATAAAATAGAATAATTCTACATTAAATCACATAATCACATAAATAAAATTCTCCTTTATTAATAATGACAAATTATTAAATCTCTAATTAATATTAAATTAATTAGAAATTACATTATGCTTATTTAAAGAATGCATGCAATCAAATAAACTCAATTAAACACATACTTTAAATATAAAAATTTTCCACATCAATTTAATTAATGTAACGCATATAATTAAATTAATCTACCACAAATTCATCAATTAATCAATTAATTCAATAATTAAATCATCGAAAAATATTTATTTAATTCAATAAATATTTAAATTAAATTACAAAATCCTCGTTCGTCACATCTTTCCCCCCTTAAAAGGATTCTGTCCCCAGAATCACGACTAAATTAATTTGTCTCGTTACATTCTCCCCCCCTTACAAAGATTCTGTCCCCAGAATCGCTACACAAAGACTAAGCAAATAGTTACGGATAACTTCTCATCATCTGATCTTCGAGTTCCCACGTAGATTCTTCAGCGTTGTGGTTCCTCTAGATTACCTTAACAGAAGGTATAATTTTATGTCGTAGCACTTGCTCTTCCCTGTCAACTATCTGAACAAGCTCTTCTTTGTAAGATAAATCTTTTTCAACTTGCAGGGGTTCATACTCTATGACATGCTTGTAGTCGGGTTTGTATGGTCGTAACACCGAGACATGAAAAACATTGTGGATGTGTTCTAGCGTCGGAGGTAAAGCTACCTTATATGCGACCTCTCCAACTCTCCTTAGCACTTCAAAGGGTCCAATGAACCTCGGGCTCAGTTTTCCCTTCTTACCAAAACGAATCTTCCCTTTCCAGGGAGATACCTTCAAGAAAACGTAATCTTGCCCTGATGACTTTGACAATTTATGCGGTCTGTTGTACCAATTCTGGTCCTAGCAATTGACGTTTGCCAACTTCATCCCAGTATAATGGAGTTCTGCACTTTCTGTCGTACAATGCTTCGTAAGGCGGCATGCCAATACTTGCGTGGTAACTGTTATTGTAAGCAAATTCCACCAACGGTAGATGATCATCCCAATTTCCCTTGAAATCCACGATGCAAGCTCTCAACATATCCTCCAATGTTTGAATCGTTCTTTCACTATGTCCGTCGGTCTGTGGATGATATGTCGTACTCATGCGTAACTACGTTCCCATGCACTCTTGTAGTCATTTCCAGAAGTTTGATGTGAAGCGCGGATCTCTATCTGAGACAATAGATATTGGAACACCGTGCCTCGAAACAATCTCCTCCACATACAACTTCGCTAACTGATCTAAGTTGAACCTGATCTTGATGGGTAAGAAATGTGCTGATTTCGTCAGTCGGTCCACGATAACCCATACTGCGTCGAAACCTTTCTGAGTCGTCGGAAGACCTACTACGAAATCCATGGTGATGTGCTCCCATTTTCATTCTGGGATTTCTAATGGTTGTAATAGCCCACTTGGCCTCTGATGTTCTACTTTAACTTTCTGATATGTCAAACATTTGGCTACACAATCGGCAATGTCTCTCTTCATATTCGGCCACCAAAAATGCTGTCGGAGATCTTGGTACATCTTCGTACTACCCGGATGAATTGAATATCTTGAATTATGAGCCTCGCTCAAAATTTCCTCCTTAACCTCTTGTACTTGCGGAACCCAAATTCTTCCCTTAAATCTTAATACTCCCTCGTTATGCACTTTGAATTTCACTTCATCACCTGTAGATATTCTTTTCCTGATTCTATCACATTCTTCATCCTGAATTTGTGTTTCCTTAACCTTACCCACCAAAGTTGAACCGATTCTCAATTGAAAGAATTTTTCGTCACACTCCTCCGGAAATTTCACCTCCAACTCCAGTTTCGCCATTGCTGTAATTAACTCCTCTTGAGCGGTAATCATAAACAATTTCTCCTGTCCCTTTCTACTTAAAGCGTCGGTCACCACGTTCGCTTTACCCGGATGGTATAAAATTTCGCAGTCGTAATCCTTTATCAATTCTAACCATCTCCTCTGACGCATGTTCATATCCTTTTGTGTAAAAATATATTTTGTGGTCTGTATATATTTCACACTTCTCCCCGTAAAGATAATGCCTCCATATCTTTAAAGCAAACACCACCGCGGCTAACTCCAAATCATGGGTAGGATACCCCTTCTCATAGTCCTTTAATTGTCGTGACGCATACGCAATGACCTTACCGTTCTGCATAAGCACACAGCCTAGTCCTTTATGCGACGCATCACTGTACACCACAAAATTTCTTATGTTATCCGGTAGAGACAACACATGTGCCGTACTCAACCTCTTCTTTAATTCTTGAAAACTTTTCTCACACTTCTCCGTCCAAACGAACTTCACCGTCTTCCTAGTCAAATTCGTTAACGGAGTCGCGATTTTGGAAAAATCCTGAATGAATCTCCTGTAGTAACCTGCTAATCCGAGGAAACTCCTTACTTCTGATGGTATTTTCAGCTAATCCCAGTTAAGCACTGCTTCAACCTTTGACGGATCCACCGAAATCTCATCCTTGTCAATCACATGTCCAAGAAATTATACTCGCTCTATCCAGAATTCACACTTTGAAATTTAGCGTACAACTTCTCTCTTCTTAACGCTTCCAATGTCAACTTTAAATGCTCTGCATGCTCTTCCTTGGTTTTGGAATAAATTAGAATATCGTCAATGAATACTACTACAAACTTATCCAAAAACGGCTTAAACACCATGTTCATTAAGTCCATGAATGCTGTAGGAGCATTCGTTAGACCAAATGACATCACTAGGAACTCGTAGTGACCATAACGAGTCCTGAACGCTGTTTTCGGTACATCTTCCTTCCTCACCTTCAACTGATGATAACCACTCCTCAGATCTATCTTTGAGAAATATCTAGCTCCTTTCAATTGATCAAACAAGTCGTCGATTCTTGGCAACGGGTATTTATTCTTAATCGTGACCTTGTTCAACTCTTTGTAATCAATGCAAAGTCGCATCGATCCGTCCTTCTTTTTAACAAAAAACACCGGCGCTCCCCACGGTGATACGCTCGGCTAAATATACTTCTTATCTAAAAGTTCTTGCAGTTGTACCATCAATTCTTTCATCTCTACTGGGGCCATACGGTACGGAGCCTTCGATATCGGGGTAGTTCCTGGCGCCAAATCGATTACGAATTCAACTTCCCTATCTGGCGAAAGTCCTGAAAATCGTCTGGAAAGACGTCTACAAAGTCCCTTACAACAGGTATCTCTTCTAATTTCGGACTTTCTTTTCGAGTATTAACTATGTAGGCTAAGTATCCCACATAGCCTTGTCTTAACAACTTCCTGGCTTGCATCATCATCAGACAACTCGCTTGTCTAGGCAATTTACTGCCATAAAATACTACCTTTAACGGAGTCATAAGGTTAATATGTTTCTTTTGGCAATCAATTATCGCTCCATAATTGAATAGCCAATCCATACCCAAAATAACGTCAAATTCCCCAAGTTTGATTGGGATAAGATCTACGGTCATCACGTTTCCCTTAATGTTCACTCTACAGTTCTTGTGTACGTACCTAACAGGAATTATTTCCCTATTCGCAATTTCTGTGTTCAAAGGGTAATCTAATTCCTCCTTAGGCAATCCTAAGCTCTTAGCAAAGTCATCGGATATAAATGAACAAGTATCACCCAAATCAAACAATACATAAGCATCTATATTATTGATCAGAATGATACCTGACACCACATCGCGAGACTGCACGGCGTCTTGCACGGTCATGTTGAAAGTCCTAGCAATAGGTCGGTTTGTTGGTGCTGATCCGGTTATAGTTAATGTGCCACCACCACTGTTTCCCTTATTTCCTCTTGTTCCTGTTCCTGTTCCTCCTGCTGCCTTCTTGGGACAATCTCTAGCCAGATGATCCTTTGATCCGCATGTGAAACAAGCACCCTTCTTTGGATTCGGACAATTTGGCGCTATGTGGCCCTCTTGATTGCAATTGTAGTAAACCCTCTTCCCTTTCAGGCAAATCCCCACGTGATTCTTCCCACATGTAACACACGCTTCTACCTTCTTCTTCTGACCTCCTTGTTGATTTCCAGCAGATCCATTATCATTCCACTTTCTCTTCTGATTGTGACCAGCACTGTTACTACCACTTGCTTTGTTATTCTCGTTTTCACCCTTCTTCTTCTTCTGTTCCTGGTTATACTTAGTCAGAGAATCACTCCCTCCTTCTGCGATAATCGCTTTTTCTAGAACTCCGGCAAAAGTGTTCAATTGGAACATTGACACTTTGTTGTACAACCACGGTTTCAATCCCTGTTCGAATCTCCTCGCCTTCCTTTCATTGGTGTTCCCGAGGTTCATTGGACCCTTTGAAGTGCTAAGGAGAGTTGGAGAGGTCGCATATGAGGTAGCTTACCTCCGACGTTAGAACACATCCATAATATTTTTCATGTCTCGGTGTTACGACCATACAAACTCGACCACAAGCATGTCATAAAGTATGAACCCCTGCAAGTTGAAAAAGATTTATCTTACGA
Source organism: Aralia elata (assembly GCA_034770075.1). Lineage (NCBI taxonomy): Eukaryota > Viridiplantae > Streptophyta > Magnoliopsida > Apiales > Araliaceae > Aralia > Aralia elata. The sequence goes on from CM068385.1 coordinate 37,972,981, forward strand.
AGAAGAGCCTGTTCAGATAGTTGACAGGAAAGAGCAAGTGTTACGAAATAAAATTATACCTTCTGTTAAGGTAATCTGGAGGAACCACAACGCTGAAGAAGCTACGTGGGAACTCGAAGATCAGATGATGACAAGTTATCCACAGCTATTTGCTTAGTCTTTGTGTAGGTAAGGGGGGAGAATGTAACGGGACGAATTAATTGAGTCGTAATTCTGGGGACAGAATCCTTTTAAGGGGCAAAAGATGTGATGAACGAGGATTTTGTAATTTAATTTAAATATTTATTGAATTAAATAAATATTTTTTGATGATTTAATTATTGAATTAATTGATTAATTGATGAATTTATGGTAGATTAATTTAATTATATGTATTACATTAATTAAATTGATGTGGAAAAGTTTTATATTTAAAGTATGTGTTTAATTGAGTTTATTTGATTGAATGCATTATTTAAATAAGCGTAATGTAATTTCTAATTAATTTAATATGAATTAGAGATTTAATAATTTGTCATTATTAATAAAAGAGAATTTTATTTATGTGACTATGTGATTTAATGTAGAATTATTCTATTTTATTTAATTGATTTAAATGAGATTATTTAATTGATTAAATATGTGACATGAACTATATTATAAACTATTTATTAAAATAAATTAGAAAGGAGGAATAAGTGAGTAACCAAACATGGCCTTAGTGGGTGTTAGAGTCAGTTAACCCATTATGGGATTAACTGACGACCACACTCTGCCATTCTATTTCATACGCATCATTCTATCACCACTTTCTAAAAGTTTATATAGAGAGAATTGAGAGGAATTAGAGAATTGAGAAGAAGTTTCATCCAATTGTTGCATAATCCAAGCACTAGTCAGGGTAATTCCTTGATTTTAGACTTTAATTTATGTTCTTATGAGATTTTTATCCTATGAAAGTATATTTCAAGTTTTCTGTAAAGAAAGTTCTATGGTTTAATTTTTATAAATTAATGTTAGATGTTTGTAAGCATGCATAAATGTGTTTTATATGAATTATATGTGATTTAGAGTAGTTAAATCTATGAGATTATGTGTTTAAATGAAGTTCTGGAATTTACAGAGTAGTTGTATACGAACATGGTTTAAATGTAGGAAATTGATGTCTGTTTTGCATATTAATCGGTTAAATTGATGACTAATTATGTTTATGCATGTAAAAACGAAGAAACCAAGAGTTAAATGGATTGAATTGGTTAAGAAACGAATTTACAGTGATTGATTTTGCTAACTGTATCAAAACTTGGCAATAAAGTATGAACAGTTAAATTTTAGCCTTTAATTGGGTTGTTTAGGTTGTCTGTGATGTTAAAATCACTGTTTATGGAAATGGTTTTGATTTCATACCATATATGATAATTGGGTAGTGATTTAATCGGTGAATTGTGAAAAACATTGGCCAAATTTGGCATTTTTCTGCGTTCTTCGCGAACTGCAGAATCTGGATTTCGTGTTTCTCGCCCCGACGAGCTCAATGAACTGAGCTTCTCGCCCCGGCGAGCTCATTGAACTGAGTTTTCTCGCCCTGGCGAGAAAACTGTGAAGGAATTTCTCGCCCCGGCGAAGTCTTGCCCCGGCGAGAGATTTTGTGAAGGAATTCTCGCCCCGACGAGCTCACTACAGGAAATGTTAAATTTTTCTTTCTTTGTAGTTATGCTATGTCACCCTATGCATGTTTAAAACTTAGATTAATATGTTGAACGAATACCAAGACGTTGAGTTGGATGCTAAGCATATACTTGCTGATTATAGAATATAGAGATTGGTGAACCCTATCTTAACGTTGAGTCTTAGGAATTCTTATGTATGATATTGCTATAATTAGACTTACAACTTTTGAAGTGAGACTGATGACCAGAAACAATCGAGTTATTAAAGATGAAAATTTGATGTGAATGAATCCTGGAGTGTTTATAATATTGTAACTAATTTTGTTACTGCTTTATAAACCGGATGTATAGGTTGATTAAGGAACGTGTATTTTAATTTGTAATCTACGCACAAGGCAAGTTTACTACTCCTAATATTTTTATTTCGTTGAAAGCAAGTATCTTATCCTTACTTTTTATGTTTACGCAAGTACCTTGACCTATTATTTCGTTGAGAGCAAGCTTCGTAATAATATCTCGATTTCAATTACGCAAGTTCCTGAACTTGATTCTCTTATCATTTATGTTTCATAATGCTATTACTTACTCGAGCAAGTTATTGTTTCTATTCCATTCAAGTTCATGGATTCAATGAGACGTTTTAATTTCCTCTTTGTGATACTTCAGTTATACAGAACTTATCCAATTGTACCTTTTGTGAGATTTAGTTTTTGATTCTCGAATATCAATTATATTTTTATTGAACCTTGATTGACTAGCGAACCCTTATTGATTCGACTAGTCCATAGTTGATGAGCGTTCTAAATTCTAGAAGCGTTATTGAAGTAAATTCAAACCAAACTTCCTTTGGTGCGGACTCCGAGGTCAAACTGAGATGAACAACCCTTTTATAGGGGATTATTTTACGCGTTAGCGTTAACATGTTGTGCACATACATGGTACAAAGGGCTGATTCCCCTAAGTACGAGAAGTAAGGTCCATATAGTCTTATGACTGTTAAAGGTTTAAAGTAGAAATACTTGATAACCTGAGACATAGTTCGTGGTCTTAAGACCCTCATATGTTCTTTTGAATCTTGTCTTATAATCTTGACTCAAAAGCTAAATCTTCGATTATTCAATATCCGTTGATTATTTCGCATGTTATTATTGTTATTGTTGTTGTACTTGCTGGGCAATCATTGCTCACCCTTGTATAATAACATTGCAGCTAAAGTTGAAAGAGTTGATGAGCCATCCTCTAGTAAGGGCAAAGGCAAAGCAAACAAGTGATGAAGACTTGCTATATTTGTTTATATGATGATTATGTAATAGACTTGATTATGTTTCCGCATTTGATGATTTATTAAGGTTAGATGACCTGAGATTTATTTATTAGTGATGTTGTAACCCTTTAATGGGAGATTTCTATTTTAATTAAGAGTTTTCATTTATATTTGAATGGGTAGTTAGATGTGATGTGATATATTTGGATAGTGAAAGCTCTTAATTAAAATAGAAATCTCCCATTAAAGGGTTACAACATCATTAATAAATAAATCCCAGGTCATCTGTTGGTATATTTGTATGTATAACAAATAAAACTCATACACGCAAGTGCACGCGATCCACAAGTAATATAAAGTAAGTAAAGTATCGATCCCACGAGGAAATGAATTGCATTTATGACTACAAACACCGATTTTGTAATTAGTTTGGTCTCTTTAAACAAGCGGTTTTAGTGATGAAATAGTCTAATAATTACTAATGAAACAATTAAAACAAATTTAGTGGTACAAATTACAGATTTTATAGGCTTGGGATTATAATTTCACTTAATGCAGATTTAGATTTCCATGCTTCCTATTGTTGCTAGTTGGTTATTATGGAATGTTGGTCGAAAACACGAATGTAAAATATGGCCATCTCTCGATGCACCATACCCATATCACACTAAATCCACAATTGATAGAATGAATGTGAACACCCTAGATGACTAACGCACTATATTTCTATGTGAATTACAATCAAACGGGTTTAAGAACAAGTTTTCAAATGACCACACATGGTGCTTCGGTATATCTCTATCCTAAGCACGAAACATAATTTCACGAGGAATGTAATAATTATGAACATATGCTAGCATAATGAGATCTTAATTTATACTTCCTTTCTCAATTTCATATAAATTATCACAGTAATTGGTGATCAAACAATTAAACATGGAGTATAGATTATGCTAGACATTCATTTCACAACCAACTAGTAAAAATAAGGAAGCACTTCAATTCTTAATCATGCAAAAGATCCATTATAATCCCAAGAATTAAATTTAGTTCATAATAACAATAATAGAGTTCATCATGCACAATTGGTTCATCATCATAATTACAGAATAGGAAAATTAATCAAAAATAGAAAATATTCAAGCTCCCTGTTCCGTTCTGCAACTTCTGATGATTTTCCAAGTTGTGTAGATAGTTGATTTCTTGCTCCCAATCTCCAATTTAGCATCCATATAGCTCCATTCTTCAGTTCCCAAATGCAAATTATGCTCAGCTGATGATTTCCAAGTTTGAAGCTAGAATGCAGTAACTATTCTATTTTCGTGTAGGAGCAGAGCTGCCAAAATTGAATTCTCAATTGGCTAATAATACAAGCATAAATTGTCTTCTTTTGACTTATTATTATTCCCACTAATAAAAGCTAAACCCACTGATCCCTCAAAATCTGGCGTTGCATGATTTCTGGATAATGCTGCTTCGCTGGATGAAACGTGCTGCATGGCTGGCTGGCGACAGGCGCAGCTGCGCCGTCCTCCTTTGCAATAGGGGCGCAGCTGCGCAGGAGAGGCATGGCATGGGCAGGAGGGGCGCAGCTGCGCCGGCGCCCTTTGTAAAAGGGGCGCAGCTGCGCCGGGGGCATGGAATGAGCAGGATGGGCGCAGCTGCGCCGACGCCCTTTGTAAAAGGGGCGCAGCTGCGCCGGGTGCCAGTTTGCTGCAGTGCTGCTATTGCATAATTTCTCAACTGTTATGACCTGCACAAGCAACAAACAATCAAATAGCACCCATCCACAAATGCACAACATCCCGAGCCAAAATTACCAAAAACAATGCAAAAGCCGTATAATGAGGCTAGTGAATCAAAAACCGAACGAGACGGGGAAATGCATGAATTTACACTAGATAGCTATTAGAAAAGCATCAAATGAAACCAAATAGTATCCAATAAGTAGGTATGAAACCTACTTATCAAATACCCCCAAACTTGAATTGTTGCTTGTCCTCAAGCTAATACAACGAAATGAATGCAAACATGAATGCAAATATGAATGCAATGCAATAAGAATGCACCATGACCCTCATCAATTAGCAAACAATCCACAAGATTTGCCTCAGAAGAATCTAGCGACACATCAAAACTTGGTCCGTGTACCGTGATACCCGTGCAACTCAAATCCCGTGGTGAATGATAACGTGTGTGTGTGTGCAGTAATCATCAGACTATAGTAATCCCAATCGATTCTCATAATATGTTTCTTAGGGAAAATTTATATAATCGAACCTCTAAAAGACAATTGGGGTAAATATAGTTAAAACCACGCTATGTTCAAAATGTGGGGATCGACTTAGACATTATTCGGACCATGACGCTTGGTCGTGCAATGCCTAGTTCCCTTAGGCTATTCAATGATACCCATGTAACGAGCTTTCGGCCAACGACTCCCAAACCAATTGGTCTTAGGGCGCTAGGTGTAGAGACATCCCCTAGGGTGTACTTACTCGAATATCAAAGGCCACAAAACTAAGCTGACCACGTCTTTATTAACACACATTTTTTTTTCTTTTTTTTTTCAACGAATGCGTTTTACGCTCCATTTCGTTGCATAAATACTCTACTAAGTACCCCCCCCCCCAAACTTGAACACGTGTGATTTCAACTAATATTTCCCACAATTGCCACAATCATTAACAACACAGCCAATTCTCTCCAGAACTCAATTATGCGAATCTTTGGGCTACTTAGTTAGAAAACTACTGAGAACGTGCAAACCGGTTTTATCACAGCAAACGCAAGACAAGAGTTGCAATGTATCATGGCATCCGACCCAAAGTCTTAACAGTTAGCAAAATCAAAAAGTTTTCATCATAGGCATGTGGGGATGCATACTAATCAAAATAAGAGGATCATGCAACTAAACTACATGATGTGATATGATATGCATGAGAAATTCACCATTAGTTTTTTTTTTTTTTTTTACGAAAATAAGGAAACAAATACCTAAAATAACAATAAATAACAAGAAAGCAAATAACTAACAATAAAAACAGATAATTTAAAGCATCATAAAATAACAAGGCAAGCCTAATACCCCCAAATTTAAAATATGCAATGTCCTCATTGGAGATAATAGGGTAAAGAGTACTCCCCTAAGAAGCATCCTCGGCGCCGCTAGGCGGCGTGTCGGGCAGAGGATAAGGGATGCCGGAGCCGAATGTGGGAAACTCAATGTGGACCCCCTGCTGACTGAACGCCTCCGATAGTGCACCTGCGAAGGAGATGCTGTAATCCCTGAAGCTCGTGTGCAACGCGTCCATGCGGCGCTGCAGGCAGCGCATGTCACGCTCATTTCCACCGACGCCCCTCTGCTGCACTGGCGGGGCAGGCATGCCCTCCTCACTGGCCTCCTCCACCTCATCAGCCACAATAAAACCCAACCCATTAGGCCGGGACTCTCCACCGCGCCAAACATTATACTTTCGGATCGTGGCGCTATCGATGTCTCGCATAGGTAGCTGGAGAGCCTCCTCGCCCCATTCCACGTTTGCCGCTAGGCATAGGCGTGTGATGATCGAGGCGTGTGGAATGGCACCGGAAGTGACAGCCCGCATGAAACGAAGCATGGACTGGTTGATGATATATCCCACGTCGATGCTGCCTCCATGCAGAATGCGGTGCAAGAGTACCGCGCGGTCCCGTGTCACGTCCTGATGATGGGTGGTGGGCAAGATACTCGCGCAAATGAAGGCGTACCACGCCTTGGCATATCTGTTTAGCGCGGTCTGAGGGAAGTGAACCTTCAAGGTGGTGCCTGGCTGAGTCTTCCACTGCGTGCCCGGCTGGCACATCTCATGTATCAACGCATCAAGGTCGGTTTCGTAGCGTTCATGTACCACCCAGTCGGTGGCCTCAGCAGTAGCAGATGGTAGGCGAAAAAGTTCATTGATTGCCTGCGCCGAATAGGATACCTGCTTGCCCCGCACGAAGGAAATCCCATTCTGTGTTTCCCGGGCGTTAGCATAGAACTCGCGAACAATGGCTATCGGGGCTGACTTCGGTGTCTCAATGAATAGCAACCAACCCAAACGCCGGATTTGGTCAAGAATACGCCCATCCTGTGCTTTGGGCTTCAAACCCCTCTCTGGTATGAAGGATTTGACGCTAAGCACCTCCCAGTAGTAATGTTGTGCAGATAGATTGACAAATTTGGTGGCATCCAGAGTATTGATGCCACCACTAGTAGATGTGGATCCGCTGCTGCTGGAAGAAGAAGGTTGGGGAGTGCGTGCGCGCTTCGGCATGGTGGTATGTGATTAGGGTTTGAAGGAAGAGTGTAGGTAGTTAGGGTTTTGAGAGAGTGGGTATGGATGAGAGGAGAGGGTTTTGTGTTGCTGCTAGAGAGTCAGTTAGGGTTTGATGATTGTGACTGATGGGGACCGACTATTTATAAAAAAACAATTCCGCGATCGGCGCAGCTGCGCCGCAGTTGTACTGGGAAGGGGGCGCAGCTGCGCTGAGCTTCAGGTTTGGCTCAGGCGGACATCGGCGCAGCTGCGCCGGAAATGAACTGATGGTGAGGCGCAGCTGCACAGTTGTTCAGATGTTGCATGCAAGGGCGACCCGGCGCAGCTGCGCCGATATTGAACTGAAGATGGGGCGCAGCTGCGCTGGAGCTCAGGAATCCTGGAATTTTTTTTTTTTTTTTCACTCTCTGAACAACGGCAAGTGTTGCAATGGAACGATACACCCCCAAACTCAAAGTGTGATCAAGTCAAATGCTTGAGGGCAAGATTAGACACCTGAAATAAAAACAAACACGCATGTTAAAATGAAATCACACAAACTAAATAAAAATCACACAATAATAGAAGTAATAAAAGTAATCTCGGGTTGCCTCCCGAGGAGCGCTTTGTTTTAAAGTCGGTTAGCTCGACTCTCATTGATGCTCAATCCATGGCCAGGTCAACTGAGGATTTTTGGCGATCAAATTCGCCTCCCCAATAGTGCTTCAATCTTTGGCCATTAACCTTGAAGGGTTGCTCACTGTCCTTTCCAACAATCTCGATGGCTCCATGTGGAAACACAGCAGTGATGGTAAAGGGACCCGACCATCGGGATTTGAGCTTTCCCGGGAATAACTTGAGCCTGGAGTTGAATAGTAAGACCGCTTGGCCAGGTTCAAATTTTCTCTCGATGATTTTTCGGTCGTGCCATCTCTTTACCTTCTCCTTGTACAGTTTGGAGTTCTCATAGGCTTGTAGACGGAATTCATCAAGTTCATTGAGTTGGAGGAGTCGCCTCTCTCCCGCTGCCGATAGGTCGAAATTCAACTTTTTGATAGCCCAGTAAGCTTTGTGCTCTAATTCGACCGGTAGATGACAAGACTTTCCATAAACTATGTGATAAGGAGACATGCCGAGAGGTGCTTTATATGCAGTTCGATAAGCCCACAAGGCTTCATCTAGCTTTAGAGACCAATCTTTTCTGGTAGGATTAACAATCTTTTCCAGAATTCTTTTTACCTCTCGGTTGGATACTTCGGCTTGACCATTTGTCTGTGGATGGTAGGCAGTGGCAATCCTGTGTCTCACTCCATATTTGGCCAAGAGAGCTGTGATCTGTTTGTTGCAAAAATGGCTCCCCTCATCACTAATGATCGCCCGAGGAGGGCCAAATCTAGTAAAAATGTTTTTTTGTAGGAACCTCAAAACCACCTTAGCATCATTGGTTGGTAACACCGAAGCTTCCACCCATTTGGACACGTAATCAACCGCTAGAAGGATATAGAGATTGTTGCAGGATGATGGAAATGGTCCCATGAAGTCTATGCCCCATACGTCAAAGATCTCCACCTCCAAGATCACATTTAGTGGCATTTCATTACGGTTGGAGATGTTGCCCACCCGTTGGCATCGATCACAATTCTTTATGAAGTGGTGGGCATCTTTGAACAAGGTGGGCCAATAAAATCCGGCCTGGAGTACCTTTGCTGCTGTTCTCTGCGTTCCATAATGGCCACCATACAGAGAAGAATGACATGCATGTAATATACTGGTACTCTCGACATCGGGGATGCATCTTCGGATCACAAGATCTGTGCATTGTTTGAACAAGTAAGGCTCATCCCACATGTATCTCTTTGTATCATGCAAAAATTTCTTCCTCTGCTGAGAAGTTAGATCCGGTGGTAGCACATGACTCACAAGATAGTTGACAATATCAGCGAACCATGGGATTTCAGATGTGACTGCAAATAGCTGCTCATCAGGGAAGCAATCGTTTATTTCAACCTTCTCTTTGCTCTCTAAATCCGGATTGTCCAATCTAGAAAGATGATCGGCTACCAGATTTTCCGTACCTTTCTTGTCCTTAATTTCCAAGTCAAACTCTTGGAGCAAAAGGATCCATCTGATTAATCTAGGCTTAGCATCTTTCTTTGAGATCAAATACCGAATTGTTGCATGATCAGTGTACACCACTACCTTTGTTCCAATGAGATAGGATCGGAACTTGTCGAATGCATAGACAACCGCGAGTAGTTCCTTCTCGGTGGTGGTGTAATTCATTTGGGCCTCCGAAAGTGTTTTGCTGGCATAGTAGACTGCATGTAGAACCTTGTCTCTGCGCTGTCCCAATACCACGCCCACAACGTAGTCACTAGCATCACACATAAGCTCAAATGGAAGAGACCAATCCGGTGCCACTATCACAGGTGCTGTTGTCAATTTCTGTTTCAACAACTCAAATGCTGCTAAGCAATTTTCATCGAATAGAAACGGAACGTCTTTTTCCAATAGATTGCACAGGGGTTTTGTGATTTTGGAGAAGTCTTTGATAAATCTCCGATAGAATCCAGCATGGCCCAAAAAACTTCGAACTCCCTTTACAGAAGTTGGTGGAGGCAATTTCTCGATAGTTTCCAACTTTGCTTTGTCCACCTCCAAACCTTTGGCTGAGACTTTGTGACCCAAAATTATTCCTTCATGAACCATGAAGTGACATTTCTCCCAATTAAGCACAAGATTTGTTTCCACGCATCTCTTCAATACCATGACTAAATTCTCAAGACAGCTGTCAAAGGAATTTCCGAACACTGAGAAGTCATCCATGAAGACCTCCATGTTGATTTCCACCATGTCAGAAAATATTGCCATCATGCATCGCTGAAATGTGGCAGGAGCATTACATAGACCAAAAGACATTCGCCTGAAAGCAAAGGTTCCATAAGGGCAAGTAAAAGTGGTCTTTTCTTGATCCTCAGGAGCGATGGCAATTTGATTATATCCAGAATATCCGTCAAGCAAACAGTAGTAATCATGCCCTGCAAGCCTGTCCAACATTTGATCAATGAATGGGAGTGGGAAGTGATCTTTCCTTGTGGCTTTGTTGAGCTTTCGATAATCCATGCAAACTCTCCACCCCGTGACTGTTCGGGTTGGTATTAGCTCGTTGTTCTCATTTTTTACCACAATTATTCCTCCCTTCTTTGGTACACATTGCACTGGGCTCACCCATGGACTGTCAGAAATGGGATAAATGATCCCGGCGTCTAGCCATTTCAGAATTTCTGTTTTCACCACTTCTTTCATGATAGGATTCAGCCTTCTTTGATGCTCTATGGTAGGCTTGCTGTCATCTTCCATCAGGATTTTGTGCATGCAAAATGCGGGGCTGATTCCTTTTATGTCTGCAATGGTCCATCCAATAGCCCCTTGGAATTCTCTGAGGATTCTTATCAGCTTGTCTTCCTGCAAGGATGTTAGTGCAGAGGAAATAATGACAGGTAATGTATCTGAAATGCCTAGGAATGCATACCTGAGATGACTAGGCAGGGGTTTGAGATCGAGTTTAGGAGGTACCTCACTAGATGGTTTTAATTGAAATGAGGCATCGTTTGAGCTTTTCAAGGGCTCAATAGGTACCTTGAATCTTGCCATCCTGGGTATTGCATCTAGAAAATGAACATACTCACAGTTCTCGGGTTCGTCCAAGTCGATGTCTCCTGTTAGTGTCTGCTCAAGCAAGTCCCTATGTGTGGCCTTAATGAATTCCTCGGTTACTGCTTCTTCAATGATGTCAACTCGGAAGCACTCTTCCTCCTCAGTTGGAAATTTCATAGCTTTGAAGACATTAAAGGTAACCTCTTGGTCTTGAACCCTCATTGTCAATTCTCCTTTTTGCACATCAATGAGAGTTCTCCCGGTAGCTAGAAATGGCCTCCCAAGTATGATGGGGATGTCCTTGTCCTCCTCAAAGTCTAGGATTATGAAATCAGCTGGGAAAATGAACTTATCAACCTTAACCAGGACATCTTCCACAATACCTCTCGGATAAGTGACTGAACGATCTGCTAGCTGAAGAGAGACATTTGTTGGCTTGGGAGCTGGTAATCCCAACTGAGTAAAGACGGACAATGGCATGAGATTAATGCTTGCACCAAGATCACATAAACATTTCTTGAATGACAGGTCTCCAATGGTGCAAGGAATGGTGAAACTGCCTGGATCCTTTAGTTTTGGAGGTAGCTTCCTTTGTAATACCGCACTGCATTCCTCTGTCAAAGCAACAATTTCGAAATCTTGCAATTTCTTCTTTCTTGACAGAATAGTTTTCATGAACTTAGCATAGCTTGGCATTTGTTCTAAAGCTTCTGCAAATGGTATGTTGATTTGAAGCTTTTTGAAAACTTCAAGAAACTTAGAAAATTGCCTGTCCATTTTCTGCTTTTGCTGCCTTTGAGGATACGGAACTGGTGGATAGTACCTTGTGGGGGGAGGTTGAGTTTTTTCTGTGCTTTTTATGGGTGGGGATTCAGATTTCTCAATGCTTTCTTCTTCTTCACAAATTTCAGCAGTGGCAGTTTCTGGGGAGGGGCGCAGCTGCGCCGGTCCCCTTTGTAAAATGGGCGCAGCTGCGCCGCTAGGTTCCAGTGCTGATGAAGGGCGCAGCTGCGCTGTATGCTCGTGTGACAGTGGCACAGCTGCGCTGTCTGGCAGGGTCTGCTTTCCACTTCTGGTGGTAACAGCTTGGCATTGCTCCTTCCCATTTCTCCTTGGATTGACTTCTGTATCGCTAGGGAGGGCCCCTTGAGGTTTGCTAGACAACAAACTGAACAATTGACTCATTTGATTTTCCAAATTCTTGAAGCCTAATGTTTGGCCTTGCTCCAACCTGTCAGTTTTGGCCATGTATTTCTCCAAATTCTCACTCATTTCAGCGACCCTCCTATCAGTGGCTGTGACTTGTTGCTGATTGTGGAACCCCGGAGGATGGCTAGGTTTTGGAGCTTGTTGTTGGTCTTGTCGGTTGCTCCATGAGAAGTTGGGGTGATTCCTATTCCCCGGAGTGTAGTTGTTCTGATATTGATTTGTTGGCCGCTGATAGTTGCTCATAAAGTGCACAGATTCAGCGTTGATGGCACATTGATCCGAAGCGTGAGAACCTGCACAAAGCTCACAAATCATGGAAACTTGCTGACCTTTACCTTCACATATGTTGTCAAGCTTCTTGGCCATAGCTGAAATCTGGGCTTGAAGTGAAGTGGCTGTGTCAACCTCTAGTATCCCTGCCACTTTTGGTTGAGTGGATCTGGAGGATGGCCATTGATAATTGTTTGCAGCCATAGTCTCCAAAAGTTCATAAGCTTCGTCATAGTTTTTACCCATTAATGCCCCACCCGCAGCTGCATCAATGCCTGCGCGTGTTTGAATATTCAACCCATTGTAAAATGTGTTCAGCTGCATCCATTGGGGCAAACCGTGATGTGGGCACTTTCTCAATAGTTCCTTGTACCGCTCCCATGTCTCGTACAAGGATTCTCCATGATGTTGCTCATATGAGGATATGTCATTTCTCAACTTAGCAGTTTTGGCCGGTGGGAAGAACTTTGCTAAGAATTTCTGGGCCAAATCTTGCCAAGTAGTAATGGATCCGGGTGGTAGCGAGTGTAGCCAACTCTTTGCTTTGTCCCTCAATGTAAATGGGAATAATCGCAATCTCACAGCATCTTCCGAGATCCCGCTGAATTTGAATGTATCACATATCTCCAAGAAATTTATCAAGTGCTCATTCGGGTCATCAACCACCATTCCTCCGAATTGGACAGAATTTTGGATCATGTGGATTGTCCCTGGTTTGATTTCAAAGGAATTGGCTGTTATGGCTGGCCTTGAGATACTTGATTGCAAATCATTGATTCTTGGCGTAGCATAATCTCTTAAGGCTTTTTGTGCTTCGCCCGCCATAGGTTGAGGTTGTTCTAGATCCTCCAGAGTATTTTTAGCACACTTCCTTGATTGTTGAACCCTTTTTTCAATGTTGTCCACAAAAGGCAATAGGTTAGGATTCTTCGACCGAGTATGCATACACTACTCAAGAGTACCTATCACAATGTAGAAGAAAATAAAATAGAATTAGGATAAGAACAGATTTGTTTAACTAAAACCAATCTAATTTAAATTGATGATGAAATTTATAAACGCAATTGCAATTCCCCGGCAACGGCGCCAAAAACTTGTTGGTATATTTGTATGTATAACAAATAAAACTCATACACGCAAGTGCACGCGATCCACAAGTAATATAAAGTAAGTAAAGTATCGATCCCACGAGGAAATGAATTGCATTTATGACTACAAACACCGATTTTGTAATTAGTTTGGTCTCTTTAAACAAGCGGTTTTAGTGATGAAATAGTCTAATAATTACTAATGAAACAATTAAAACAAATTTAGTGGTACAAATTACAGATTTTATAGGCTTGGGATTATAATTTCACTTAATGCAGATTTAGATTTCCATGCTTCCTATTGTTGCTAGTTGGTTATTATGGAATGTTGGTCGAAAACACGAATGTAAAATATGGCCATCTCTCGATGCACCATACCCATATCACACTAAATCTACAATTGATAGAATGAATGTGAACACCCTAGATGACTAACGCACTATATTTCTATGTGAATTACAATCAAACGGGTTTAAGAACAAGTTTTCAAATGACCACACATGGTGCTTCGGTATATCTCTATCCTAAGCACGAAACATAATTTCACGAGGAATGTAATAATTATGAACATATGCTAGCATAATGAGATCTTAATTTATACTTCCTTTCTCAATTTCATATAAATTATCACAGTAATTGGTGATCAAACAATTAAACATGGAGTATAGATTATGCTAGACATTCAATTTCACAACCAACTAGTAAAAATAAGGAAGCACTTCAATTCTTAATCATGCAAAAGATCCATTATAATCCCAAGAATTAAATTTAGTTCATAATAACAATAATAGAGTTCATCATGCACAATTGGTTCATCATCATAATTACAGAATAGGAAAATTAATCAAAAATAGAAAATATTCAAGCTCCCTGTTCCGTTCTGCAACTTCTGATGATTTTCCAAGTTGTGGTAGATAGTTGATTTCTTGCTCCCAATCTCCAATTTAGCATCCATATAGCTCCATTCTTCAGTTCCCAAATGCAAATTATGCTCAGCTGATGATTTCCAAGTTTGAAGCTAGAATGCAGTAACTATTCTATTTTCGTGTAGGAGCAGAGCTGCCAAAATTGAATTCTCAATTGGCTAATAATACAAGCATAAATTGTCTTCTTTTGACTTATTATTATTCCCACTAATAAAAGCTAAACCCACTGATCCCTCAAAATCTGGCGTTGCATGATTTCTGGATAATGCTGCTTCGCTGGATGAAACGTGCTGCATGGCTGGCTGGCGACAGGCGCAGCTGCGCCGTCCTCCTTTGCAATAGGGGCGCAGCTGCGCAGGAGAGGCATGGCATGGGCAGGAGGGGCGCAGCTGCGCCGGCGCCCTTTGTAAAAGGGGCGCAGCTGCGCCGGGGGCATGGAATGAGCAGGATGGGCGCAGCTGCGCCGGCGCCCTTTGTAAAAGGGGCGCAGCTGCGCCGGGTGCCAGTTTGCTGCAGTGCTGCTATTGCATAATTTCTCAACTGTTATGACCTGCACAAGCAACAAACAATCAAATAGCACCCATCCACAAATGCACAACATCCCGAGCCAAAATTACCAAAAACAATGCAAAAGCCGTATAATGAGGCTAGTGAATCAAAAACCGAACGAGACGGGGAAATGCATGAATTTACACTAGATAGCTATTAGAAAAGCATCAAATGAAACCAAATAGTATCCAATAAGTAGGTATGAAACCTACTTATCATCATCTAACCTTGATAAAATATCAAATGCAGAAACATAATCAAATCTATTACATAATCATCATATAAACAAATATAACAAGTCTTCATCACTTGTTTGCTTTGCCTTTGCCCTTACTAGAGGATGGCTCATCAACTCTTTCAACTTTAGCTGCAATGTTATTATACAAGGGTGAGCAATGATTGCCCAGCAAGTACAACAACAATAACAATAATAACATGCGAAATAATCAACGGATATTGAATAATCGAATATTCAGCTTTTGAGTCAAGATTATATGACAAGATTCAAAAGAACATCTGAGGGTCTTAAGACCACGAACTATGTCCCAAGTTATCAAGTATTTCTACTTCAAACCTTTAATAGTCGTAAGACTATATGGACCTTACTTCTCGTACTTAGGGGGATCAGCCCTTTGTACCATGCATGTGCACAATATCTTAAGCTAATGCGTAAAATAATCCCCTATAAAAGGGTTGTTCATCTCAGTTTGACCTCGGAGTCCACACCAAAGGAAGTTTGGTTTGGATTTACTTCAATAACGCTTCTAGAATTTAGAACGCTCATCAACTATGGACTAGTCGAATCAATAAGGGTTCGCTATTCAATCAAGGTTCAATAAAAATGTAATTGATATTCAAGAATCAAAAACTAAATCTCAAAAAGGTACAATTGGATAAGTTTTGTATAACTGAAGTATTACAAAGAAGAAATTAAAACGTCTCATTGAATCCATGAACTTGAATGGAATAGAAATAATAACTTGCTCGAGTAAGTAATAGCATTATGAAACATAAATGATAAGAAATCAAGTTCAGGAACTTGCGTAATTGAAATCGAGATATTATTACGAAGCTTACTTCCAACGAAATAATAGATCAAGGTACTTGCGTAAACATAAAAAGTAAGGATAAGATACTTGCTTTCAACGAAATAAAAAGATTAGGACCAGTAAACTTGCCTTGTGCGTAGATTACAAATTAAAATACACGTTCCTTAATCAACCTATACATCTGGTTTATAAAGTAGTAACAAAAATTAGTTACAGTATTATAAACACTTCAAGATTCATTCACATCAAATTTTCATCTTTAATAACTCGATTGTTTCTGGTCATCAGTCTCACTTCAGAAGTTGTAAGTCTAATTATAGCAATATCATACATAAGAATTCCTAAGACTCAACGTTAAGATAGGGTTCATCAATCTCTATATTCTATAATCGCAAGTATATGCTTAGCATCCAACTCAACGTCTTGGTATTCGTTCAACATATTAATCTAAGTTTTAAACATGCATAGGGTGACATAGCATAACTACAAAGAAAAAAAAATTTAACATTTCCTGTAGTGAGCTCGTCGGGGCGAGAATTCCTTCACAAAATCTCTCGTCGGGGCGAGACTTCGCTGGGGCGAGAAATTCCTTCACAGTTTTCTCGTAGGGGCGAGACTTCGCCGGGGCGAGAAAAATCAGTTCAATGAGCTCGCCGGGGTGTGAAGCTCAGTTCATTGAGCTCGCTGGGGCGAGAAACACGAAATCCAGACTCTGCAGTTCGCGAAGAACGCAGAAAAATGCCAAATTTGGCCAAAGTTTTTCACAATTCACCGATTAAATCACTACCCAATTGTCATATATGGTATGAAATCAAAACCATTTTCATAAACAGTGATTTTAACATCACAGACAACCTAAACAACCCAATTAAAGGCTAAAATTTAACTATTCATACTTTATTGCCAAGTTTTAATACAGTTAGCAAAATCAATCACTGTAAATTCGTTTCTTAACCAATTCAATCCATTTAACTCTTGTTTTCTTTGTTTTTACATGCAAAAACAAAATTAGTCATCAATTTAACCGATTAATATGCAAAACAGACATCAATTTCCTACATTTAAACCATGTTCGTATACAACTACTTTATAATTCCAGAACTTCATTTAAACACATAATCTCATGGATTTAACTACTCTAAATCACATATAATTCATATAAAACACATTATTGCATGCTTACAAACATCTAACATTAATTTATAAAAATTAAACCATAGAACTTTCTTTACAGAAAACTTGAAATATACTTTCATAGGATAAAAATCTCATAAGAACATTTAACTCAAACAATTCAGGTTAAACATTTAACATATAACATCTTCAAATAAAACTGATATTTCATTCATTCAAAAGTCTTAAACATAGAAAGATAGCATCACTACTATTTACATCAACTATCCCAAGATCAAACAATCTTTAGGATTAAATAGTCATATTCCATTGTGTATAATCACGTTGGAATTTACATCATTAACTACCATAAATATTTACACATATACTTCAATACATCTTCTATCACGGCCTACAAAGGCGTCAAACTGCCTTTCTACGTTCTTCCTCCATGATATGGGGTATCATCCTGCGATCCAACATGTACCATGGCAAGTTCTCGAACTGAACTGGATAATGGAGAACTCGATCCTGGGCCCTATTAATCTCTGTCTGAAAAGTATAGTATGTCTCCTCAATCTTAGCCTTCTTTGCCCGTTCGCCTTCTTCGGAAATCTCTGCACGTCGAGTTGTGTTTATCCAAGCATCCTCTACTCTAGCACATTTCGCTGACTCCTCACTCAGATCATCCTTCAGTTTCTGAATCTCAAGTTTCATCTTCTCATTCTCAGATAAAAGGTCTTCCTTTTGGCTGTCTGCCTGAACTAACTTCCATTCCACGTCTCCAAGACATATATCAAGATCCTCAATTTTCTCGTTCTTCTGGTCTATAAGAGTCTGGCGCCTATTTGCCAGTCCCTCCAAGTCTCTGACTCTATCCTGCAACTCTATGGTATGATCATACAATGCATCGTACATCTCAACATCGACAGAGGTAAGGGGTACCTCCTCGGGATCCTCATCATCCTCCTTAGCCTCTATCTCAATATCCTCAAAGTCCTCCTCTGAATCAGTCTCAGGCTCATGCTCTTGACCCACAATAGTGATCAATGGAGATGGCTCTCTTTGTATCAACTGCTCCCGGATAACATGGATATCACGGGGCTCCTCCTTTCTAGCCACTCGGGGCTCAACATCCCTAGGCTGACTGAATCCTCCAACATCTGACATCCTGACAACAAGATTTAAGTTTTAATTAATACTCGGCACTAGTCGCAGCACATAGGTTGTTAACACATAAACACATAGCACATAAAGTCTTTTATTATCTTTAATGAATTCCTTAATTCATTCTTTAGAACTCGATAAGAGTTTATCACCACTATGTTTTCTATCTCTTAAAAGGCTACTATCTTAAGGTTTCCCCACCTAAGGTTCATAACCTACAGCTCTGATACCAACCTGTGACACCCCCAAATCAGGGTACTTAATTTCCACAAGATTTGGTGTTCACTATCCAAATACATCATATCACATCTAGCTACCCATTCAAATATAAATGAAAACTCTTAATTAAAATAGAAATCTCCCATTAAAGGGTTACAACATCACTAATAAATAAATCCCAGGTCATCTAACCTTAATAAAACATCAAATACGAAAACATAATCAAGTCTATTACATAATCATCATATAAACAAATATAACAAGTCTTCATCACTTGTTTGCTTTGCCTTTGCCCTTACATGTGGATGGCTCATCAACTCTTTCAACTTTAGCTGTAATGTTATTATACAAGGGTGAGCAATGATTGCCTAGCAAGTACAACAACAACAACAATAATAATAACATGCAAAATAATCAACAGATATTGAATAATCGAAGATTCAGCTTTTGAATCAAGATTATAAGACAAGATTCAAAAGAACATCTGAGGGTCTTAAGACCACGAACTATGTCCCAGGTTATCAAGTATTTCTACTTTAAACCTTTAACAGTCGTAAGACTATATGGACCTTGTAGACACCCAAATTTTGCACTTCGTATACTAACCTTGACAGGAGGGCAAATTCGTCAAATGGATCGGCCTGCGAGAGCAAAAGATGGAAAAGTACGGACACTCGACGCCACCATGATAATTTGCAGCCGAAATCGACATGATAGCAGGGCTATCCGAATTTGGCATTCCCGGAGGGTGTGGCGCGCTTCTCAATGATTCCCGGACTATAAAATACGAGCCTGTCAGCGAAAACCGACGTTGCGGCACGAAAATCGAGGCGTGGCACGAAAATCGAGAAAGTCAAGCCCGCCAGCCGCGGATAGATCTGCGGCCAAGTGGGTGCGCCAGCACGAAAACCGGGAAATCAGCACTCAGCAGCTGAGTGCGATGGGAGGCGTGCCAGCTGGCCAGCCGCAGATCTATCTGCGGCCAGCCGCAGATAGATCTGCGGCTGGCTCTGGCCAGCCTATTTAAGCCAGCTTCGGCAGCATACAGCAGGTTCAGCAAAAAATTTGGAGAAGAAGAAGAAAAACAGCAAACAGCAGCACGGATTTTGAGAGAAAAAATAGTAGATTTTGCAACAAAAATAGGAAGAAAAGAGAGGAAGAAGAGAGAAATTTTACTCCTTTAATTTTGATTGTATCAAATATATTTCTCATCCTATTCAAATACCAAGACTTCATCCTTTTTGAGGTCATTTTGCAAGGTAAAAATTCCTTTTTGTATAACAATTCATATCCTCTTATTTGCTTAAATGGGATGTAGTTTTCATGTATATTGTTGAACAATCATGGATTATGGATTATTAAGGAGGGTTCCATCGGAACAAAAATTCTTCCTAATAACCCGAGGATATCCAATTGATAAAATTTCTAGCTTGTTTGTGATAATTTAGTGGGTGTAATTTATTTAGATTGTCATTTCCGGATATCATGGTATATTAGATAAACCCGGGTTGGTTAGTTATGTAATATTCATTTTGTAGGCATGTATTAATCTCGTGTGAGCCTAGGAAAGTGACCCCGTGGTCCAAATCCGATGATGGACATGTCTTGATGTATGTAGCGGGTAGGATGTAGCCTCCTTGTAACATGTAACCGTCGGGCCTTAAAACGACGCCAAAGCGAGAATCGGGTTTAAGGCCCCATATTAGTGGAACTTGTGATTGTAGGCGTTTGGGGATTATTTTGATGGCTTACATGCCCATGAATAGCCCCAACGCATTTTAATGCTTGATTTGATTTACGACACGAAATTGATTTCAAAGATAAATGATAAGATTTTCATAAAATCAATCAAAGTAGGATATTAGAATCACGAGGTTAAAATTTGAGAAATGTTAATGAATGTCGATTCCTATCTAACGAGAAAGCTAAAGGAAAAAATCGTTTTCCAAAAACAACACACGAAATGATTTTATAAATAATTGACGTTTTATTAAATCTTTGTGCATAGGGTGAAAGAGATCCTAGAAATTGCCCATCATTTTATGAAAGCAACGTATAGATCTCGATTCCTATTTTGACGAAGGTTTAAAACTATTGTTTTTTTGTTTAAAACGACACTTAATGAAAATCCCATAGTTTTGGACAATTAAAATCAAACCTTTCTCATAAAGAATAAAGCTTTCTCGGGTATATCGAAAAGACATTCCGACGTGTACTCAAATTAAAACACGATTTTTCCTAAAATCCAAATGACTCTTTCATACAAACTCACCACAACATGCACATAGGCACACACACACACACACACACACGCGCGCACCTACATACACATATTCATGAATTAAAGGATAGGAAAGCATTAAGATTGCGGTAACCGTGTTTCATGGAAGTCGAGGGGTGCCTAACACCTTCCCCTCACTTAAGCAAGCCCCCGAACTCTATGAATCTCGATTCGCAGACCAATTAATTCGGAGTCACATATGAGCCAGCGATTTATAAAACACGAAAATTCGGATGAGTTGGTACATCCATTTCAAATATACCAACTGGCGACTCTGGTTAATTGGCTCATCATAAAAACGATCTTTCAAAACCCCGTCGACATCAATGCCGACCTTTTCCAAGCGTCATCTGAACCAAAAGGCTAAAATTGGAAAAGACCAAAAGAGAGGAAGCGAAAACCCGGCGTCGACAGCTGGCGACTCTGCTGGGGATATTAGAGGGCTTAAACCGCATTAAAATCTTGATACTCTCCTATCCTTTAAAATTTTATGAATATGTATGTGCGTGCAACATTTTGACCTATTTTACTTATTGTTGTGTGAATGTGTGCTTTTGTCCAATGAATGAATGATTGAATGGAGTTGATTTACCTTAAAGTAATCATTTGCATACGGTGAGGACGATGAATGTGAATGTATGTTGAGATTGTACCTCCTCCTGAGGCGAACCCGTCGGTTGCTTATTACTGGACTCGATGGGGCTGCTCCCCGGAGATGGCTCAGGAAACGCACCACTCAAATCCGCTCCAATCGAAAGGGCTCAAACGAGTAGATTGCGAAGATTTGGGAACCTTCATGCCGAAAAGCCCGTGAGAGTAACCCTAGGATAGGTCAGCCCCAGATTAACCCAACGCAGGATAAGTCTCTTCATGCCCTTTTACGTTTCTGCGTATAAATGCCATAATTCCGTTGCAACATATTCATATATGCTTCCCCTTTATGTCACAAGAAAATACTAACCTCTGTGTTTTGCAGGGAACGTCACGGGAAGCATAAATCATATCTAGCATGTATTATTTCAATAAAGAACCGCTAACGTGTTGTTTTGCAGGAAAAGATTAAAAAAAAAAAAAAAAAAAAAAAAAAAAAAAACACCAAAAAATTTACAGTTTTAGCATGCATCCATTTTGCGTTTCCCCAAGACTAAGCCTCGAACCATTGTCTCTGTAGGATTGCTCCTCAAACCCGTTCGCAGTCTAAGAAGGCCCAGGTCTCTACATCTGAAATGGCTGATCTTCCCAATCATAGTTCCATATCTCGGGAGGAGTTTGATGATTTTAAAAGACAGATGATGGAAATGGCCACAATGTTAAAGGAACAGTTCTTAAATCAGACAGGATCCGGTAAACCAGGGATCGCATAATACTCCACCACCAGGGGGAATGATCAGAATCCTCCTAAAAATGGTACAAACTTGCTTAAAGAGGACCAACCCCGACTCAAGGACGAGCCAGTCATCCCAAAGGCCGTTTCCCATACCTAGCAGGACAGTGATTACTATCCCGGAAGAAGGAGACACGGACGACCTTCGGAAAAAAATGAAACACATGGAGGAGACCATCCAATCTCTAAGAGGCATAGGCTCCCTGGGTAGGGTTAATTACTCAGATCTGTGTGTCTTCCCCGGAACCAGATATCCAGAAAAGTTCAAGGTCCCCGAGTTCGAAAAATACAATGGAAAGGGAGACCCCTACACGCACTTGAAAATATACATTGGAGAACTCGGGTCTTATGCCGAGGACGAGGGGCTGAGGATGCAGCTATTCCAGAAAAGCTTAACAGGGGAGGCAAGGATCTGGTATGCCCGCCTTGACAATGCCCGAATCCACAACTGGGAGGAGTTGGCCCCATACCTTCTTCATAACCCAATACAGCTTTCAGGCCCAGATGGCCCCTGATAGATATCAAATGACAAAAATCAAGAAGCAACCAAAAGAATCTTTCAGGGGACTATGCACAACGATGGAGGGGTAATGGCTGCACAGGTGAATCCCCCGATGAGCGAGGCGGAAATGGTAATGACCTTTGTGGACATTCAGGAGGCGCCCCTATTTATGAGCGGGTGATATCGGGGATTGGGAAGACCTTTTGCCGAGATGATAAAACATGGAGAAATGGTGGACATGGGGTTAAAGTCTGGTAAGATCCGGGACCTCACAGCTCTGGAAGTGGTTGCAGAGCAAATCCAGAGTGGAAACTATGGCAGCACTTCCCGTAGGATCCAACAGAAAAAGGAGGAAGATGTTTCCCTCATCCTGCAGGGATCATCTAGAAACGTAGAGAACAATCCTCCAGTGTGCAAATACAGAAAAAATCGTGCCACCGCCCGACAACCTCCTAATTTCAATTATCAAAGGTCAGATGAACAAAGAAGATTTGATACAGCAAGAGATCGGGTTTTCACCCCGCTTGGGGAGCATCTCGAGCAGTTTTTGGCTGTATTAATAGCACTGGGAAGGATTCGCGATTTGGCTCCCCATATTGACCCGAAATGGAGAGGATTTGATCCAAGTAAGAAGTGTGCGTACCATTCAGTTTCTCCTGGTCATGATACTCAGGAATGCTGGGCGCTGAAGCACAAAATTCAGAACATGATCGATAGCGGGAAGATCGTGGTAGAGCAGCCAGAGGTTATGAAGAAGGACCATGAGTAGATGCCAGTTGTTGTTCCTTATTTTAAAATTGTGCATGATTATGTTTATTTTGTCATGTTATCTTAAAGATGATCATTGCGAGAAAATGCCTTATATATGACAAATATTTTGTTTCATGCCAGGTGTACCAATTTGAGTGTCTCTTGCCTAACAAACGATTCTTCAAATTCGAAAGTTGACTACGATTTTGATATTGAGCTGGATTTCGATTTAATGGGCATTGAGCAGGATGAGACAGATAACGACGGCACGCCTGACGAGATCAAAGGATGGGTCGAAGACAAACCACAAACCCAACTCAAACCAAACCATCACCATAAAAAATTGGAACCCCTGACAAACCCAGAGAGCTCAAAATAGGAACAGATCTGACCCCCTAGCCAGAAAACAGAGATGTTAGGCCAGTATGGAGATATCATTTGCCGAATGGGCAACCTGAGGCCTTAATCTCCGACAATGCAAAAAATTTGAGCAGTACCCTTATGAAGGAATTATATGACCAGTTCAAGATCAAACACCTCAATGCTATCATTTGCCGTCCTAAGATGAATGGGGCAGTGGAGGCTGCGAATAAGAATATCAAGAGGATCATGGCGAGAATGTCTGCTAAACATCGGGGATGGCCGGATCTGCTACCTTTCACCCTGCTGGCGTACCGAAAATCGGTGCGTATTTCTACAGGGGCAACCCTTACACTCTGGTGTACGGAATAGAGGTAGTTCTGCCATTTGAGGTTGAGATGCTCAGATAAACAAGGAGGGTTGAATGCAAGGTCGATACGACCAATTTGCCCTAATTGATGAGAAAAGGGTGGCTGCTATTTCACGCGGCCAGTTGTATCAGCAAAGAATCTCTCGATCTTACGACAAAAGATAAGACCTCAGAAGTTCAAAGAAAATGACCTAGTGCTAAAGAAAGGCATGCCTTCTCAAAAAAAAAAAAAAAAAAAAAACCAATTCCCAACAACCAGAAAAGCCTTTGAAAGAACCCATCATCATCATCATTTTCTCGTCGTTCTTTGAAAGAACGAACTACGTAGGACCTGATCTCCCGACTTGTGGGGGTACGTAGACAGCCATCGTGGCACGGTCCCATTCCTTACAAAATAATACTTTCTTCTGTCAAAACCAATTCCCAACAACCAGAAAAGCCTTCCTATACCCTCAAAACCTTCCCGAAGTCAGCCACCTGATCAGCTTCATCTCAAGTGACATAACCCGGACCCAACCAAACACTTAGTCAAAAAAAAATCTCTAAGACTCAGTCCGATGAAATCAACAGGGTGTGCGGTAGTATCTGTCAAATCTCCATCAAGACTTGAGAAGAAAAAGAGGGCAAGATATCAAAATCGTGGTTGACTGGATAAAATGAGGATCCGATGAAAGGCAACGATACGAAAAAAGGGGAAAATGACTGAATATAAATGCATGTCTATATATATAAGTCATTTCGTTACAAGATTTCCTTTTCGATAACAGATGAAACTGACATAATCTATGCAGTGAGATAAAATGATCTAAAGATCTGAAACTAACTTAAGCAGGATGGATAAAGTGGTGGATAGGTCTGAAGCATCGGCGTCCCCTGCAATCTACTGCCCCATCATGTCGATACGATCCAATAAAGAAATGGCTCGGCTAACGGTAGTAATCAAGGCCAGTCTGATCCGGCCATCCTCAGCGACCCGACTAGGGGCAAAATCAGCTGAGATGGAATCATATCTGGGGGAATAAATACCTGTGGGGCGGTGTCATCAGTGAAAATCACTCAAGAGTCATCAAATACTCCAAACTGACTCAAACCAACCATGGCAAAGTCTCGGTGCAACCATTGCACATAAGCAGATGTCCGAATGGGGCAAATCTCACTTCGCCCGACTATGAACTGAACAAGGCAGCGGAAAAGCCTGCCAAATGACCCTGGGAAGGCATCCAAGCAAAACCACGACAAGATGGTGAGCACCCTGGGAAGGGCTGATATCCAAGCAAACCATGACAAGTTGGTGAGCACCCTGGGAAGGCATCCAAGCAAAACCACGACAAGATGGTGAGCACCCTGGGAAGGGCTGATATCCAAGCAAACCATGACAAGTTGGTGAGCAACCTGGGAAGGCATCCAAGCAAACCACGACAGAGTGGTGAGCACCCTGGGAAGGCATCCAAGCAAACCACGACAAGTTGGGGTGCAACCAGGGAAGGCATACAAGCAAAAACCCCGACAAGATGGTGAGCACCCTGGGAAGGGCTGATATCCAAGCAAACCATGACAAGTTGGTGAGCAACCTGGGAAGGCATCCAAGCAAACCACGACAGAGTGGTGAGCACCCTGGGAAGGCATCCAAGCAAACCACGACAAGTTGGTGAGCAACCTGGGAAGGCATCCAAGCAAAACCACGACAAGATGGTGAGCACCCTGGGAAGGGCTGATATCCAAGCAAACCATGACAAGTTGGTGAGCAACCTGGGAAGGCATCCAAGCAAACCACGACAGAGTGGTGAGCACCCTGGGAAGGCATCCAAGCAAACCACGACAAGTTGGTGAGCAACCTGGGAAGGCATCCAAGCAAAACCACGACAAGATGGTGAGCACCCTGGGAAGGGCTGATATCCAAGCAAACCATGAACAAGTTGGTGAGCAACCTGGGAAGGCATCCAAGCAAAACCACGACAGAGTGGTGAGCACCTGGGAAGGCATCCAATCAAACCACGACAAGTTGGTGAGCAACCTGGGAAGGCATCCAAGCAAACCACGACAAGATGGTGAGCACACTGGGAAGGGCTGATATCCAAGCAAACCACGACAAGTTGGTGAGCAACCTGGGAAGGCATCCAAGCAAACCACGACAGAGTGGTGAGCACCCTGGGAAGGCATCCAAGCAAACCACGACAAGTTGGTGAGCAACCTGGGAAGGCATCCAAACAAAACCACGACAAGATGGTGAGCACCCTGGGAAGGGCTGATATCCAAGCAAACCACGACAAGTTGGTGAGCAACCTGGGAAGGCATCCAAGCAAACCACGACAAGTTGGTGAGCAACCTGGGAAGGCATCCAAGCAAACCACGACAGAGTGGTGAGCACCCTGGGAAGGCATCCAAGCAAACCACGACAGAGTGGTGAGCAACCTGAGAAGGCATCCAAGCAAACCACGACAAGATGGTAAGCACCCTTGGAAGGGCTGAGATCCAAACAAACCACCACAAGGTGGTGAGCAAC
Organism: Aralia elata; assembly: GCA_034770075.1. NCBI lineage: Eukaryota > Viridiplantae > Streptophyta > Magnoliopsida > Apiales > Araliaceae > Aralia > Aralia elata. The sequence goes on from CM068385.1 coordinate 37,999,571, forward strand.
CTGGGAAGGCATCCAAGCGAACCACTACAAGTGATGACATCTGTAGAACAGTATCAAAAAGACTGTACAGGAGTCATTTTTTCTCAATTTACATGTTGGGTCACATGCATGAATAGATGATAATTCTGTCTGTGATCCATGAAATGAAAAAAAATCGAGCAGGTTAGGTGTCAAGGTCCTAGCCTATCAGAGTCAAAAGCGATGGCGGCCAAGGACGAACTCCAAGGATGCCTCTCAAACTAGTCAGGAGGATAACGTCCTTTGATGACAATGCGATGGGATAAGGTGATCACGAGATGGATGACCGGCGACGATAACCGGCTCCGACAAGATAACCAACCGGCGACGATAACCGGGGGTTACGAGATGGGCGACCGGCGACGATACCCGGCCCCGACGAGACGATCGACCGGCGACGATAACCGGCGATCATGAGATGGATGTCCGGCGACGATAACCGGCTCCGACAAGATAACCAACCGGTGACGATAACCGGGGGTTACGAGATGGGTGACCGGCGACGATACCCGGCCCCGAACGAGACGATAGATTGAGAGAGTGAACCCAACGACTAACAAACACGGTCAAGGGGTTGATACATTGACACTCTTACGAATGTCTTGCATGCATTGCATCTTATGTTGCATCATAAGCTATATGTGTGAGGCGTCATGTATGCACTGTCAATTCTTATGCATTGCCATTCATGCATCGGGTGTCTGTTTCTTTATCCTGTTCATTTCATTTAACATTTCATAAACATGATAAAGAGGGGCAGCTGTAGACACCCAAATTTTGCACTTCGTATACTAACCTTGACAGGAGGGCAAATTCGTCAAATGGATCGGCCTGCGAGAGCAAAAGATGGAAAAGTACGGACACTCGACGCCACCATGATAATTTGCAGCCGAAATCGACATGATAGCAGGGCTATCCGAATTTGGCATTCCCGGAGGGTGTGGCGCGCTTCTCAATGATTCCCGGACTATAAAATACGAGCCTGTCAGCGAAAACCGACGTTGCGGCACGAAAATCGAGGCGTGGCACGAAAATCGAGAAAGTCAAGCCCGCCAGCCGCGGATAGATCTGCGGCCAAGTGGGTGCGCCAGCACGAAAACCGGGAAATCAGCACTCAGCAGCTGAGTGCGATGGGAGGCGTGCCAGCTGGCCAGCCGCAGATCTATCTTGCGGCCAGCCGCAGATAGATCTGCGGCTGGCTCTGGCCAGCCTATTTAAGCCAGCTTCGGCAGCATACAGCAGGTTCAGCAAAAAATTTGGAGAAGAAGAAGAAAAACAGCAAACAGCAGCACGGATTTTGAGAGAAAAAATAGTAGATTTTGCAACAAAAATAGGAAGAAAAGAGAGGAAGAAGAGAGAAATTTTACTCCTTTAATTTTGATTGTATCAAATATATTTCTCATCCTATTCAAATACCAAGACTTCATCCTTTTTGAGGTCATTTTGCAAGGTAAAAATTCCTTTTTGTATAACAATTCATATCCTCTTATTTGCTTAAATGGGATCACAGACAACCTAAACAACCCAATTAAAGGCTAAAATTTAACTATTCATACTTTATTGCCAAGTTTTAATACAGTTAGCAAAATCAATCACTGTAAATTCGTTTCTTAACCAATTCAATCCATTTAACTCTTGTTTTCTTTGTTTTTACATGCAAAAACAAAATTAGTCATCAATTTAACCGATTAATATGCAAAACAGACATCAATTTCCTACATTTAAACCATGTTCGTATACAACTACTTTATAATTCCAGAACTTCATTTAAACACATAATCTCATGGATTTAACTACTCTAAATCACATATAATTCATATAAAACACATTATTGCATGCTTACAAACATCTAACATTAATTTAATAAAAATTAAACCATAGAACTTTCTTTACAGAAAAACTTGAAATATACTTTCATAGGATAAAAATCTCATAAAGAACATTTAACTCAAACAATTCAGGTTAAACATTTAACATATAACATCTTCAAATAAAACTGATATTTCATTCATTCAAAAGTCTTAAACATAGAAAGATAGCATCACTACTATTTACATCAACTATCCCAAGATCAAACAATCTTTAGGATTAAATAGTCATATTCCATTGTGTATAATCACGTTGGAATTTACATCATTAACTACCATAAATATTTACACATATACTTCAATACATCTTCTATCACGGCCTACAAAGGCGTCAAACTGCCTTTCTACGTTCTTCCTCCATGATATGGGGTATCATCCTGCGATCCAACATGTACCATGGCAAGTTCTCGAACTGAACTGGATAATGGAGAACTCGATCCTGGGCCCTATTAATCTCTGTCTGAAAAGTATAGTATGTCTCCTCAATCTTAGCCTTCTTTGCCCGTTCGCCTTCTTCGGAAATCTCTGCACGTCGAGTTGTGTTTATCCAAGCATCCTCTACTCTAGCACATTTCGCTGACTCCTCACTCAGATCATCCTTCAGTTTCTGAATCTCAAGTTTCATCTTCTCATTCTCAGATAAAAGGTCTTCCTTTTGGCTGTCTGCCTGAACTAACTTCCATTCCACGTCTCCAAGACATATATCAAGATCCTCAATTTTCTCGTTCTTCTTGGTCTATAAGAGTCTGGCGCCTATTTGCCCAGTCCCGTCCAAGTCTCTGACTCTATCCCTGCAACTCTATGGTATGATCATACAATGCATCGTACATCTCAACATCGACAGAGGTTAAGGGGTACCCCTCCTCGGGATCCTCATCATCCTCCTTAGCCTCTATCTCAATATCCTCAAAGTCCTCCTCTGAATCAGTCTCAGGCTCATGCTCTTGACCCACAATAGTGATCAATGGAGATGGCTCTCTTTGTATTCAACTGCTCCCGGATAACATGGATATCACGGGGCTCCTCCTTTCTAGCCACTCGGGGCTCAACATCCCTAGGCTGACTGAATCCTCCAACATCTGACATCCTGACAACAAGATTTAAGTTTTAATTAATACTCGGCACTAGTCGCCAGCACATAGGTTGTTAACACATAAACACATAGCACATAAAGTCTTTTATTATCTTTAATGAATTCCTTAATTCATTCTTTAGAACTCGATAAGAGTTTATCACCACTATGTTTTCTATCTCTTAAAAGGCTACTATCTTAAGGTTTCCCCACCTAAGGTTTCATAACCTACAGCTCTGATACCAACCTGTGACACCCCCAAATCAGGGTACTTAATTTCCACAAGATTTGGTGTTCACTATCCAAATACAATCATATCACATCTAGCTACCCATTCAAATATAAATGGAAAAACTCTTAATTAAAATAGAAATCTCCCATTAAAGGGTTACAACATCACTAATAAAATAAATCCCAGGTCATCTAACCTTAATAAAACATCAAATACGAAAACATAATCAAGTCTATTACATAATCATCATATAAACAAATATAACAAGTCTTCATCACTTGTTTGCTTTGCCTTTGCCCTTACATGTGGATGGCTCAATCAACTCTTTCAACTTTAGCTGTAATGTTATTATACAAGGGTGAGCAATGATTGCCTAGCAAGTACAAACAACAACAACAATAATAATAACATGCAAAATAATCAACAAGATATTGAATAATCGAAGATTCAGCTTTTGAATCAAGATTATAAGACAAGATTCAAAAGAACATCTGAGGGTCTTAAGACCACGAACTATGTCCCAGGTTTATCAAGTATTTCTACTTTAAACCTTTAACCAGTCGTAAGACTATATGGACCTTGTAGACACCCAAATTTTGCAACTTCGTATACTAACCTTGACAGGAGGGCAAATTCGTCAAATGGAATCGGCCTGCGAGAGCAAAAGATGGAAAAAGTAGTACGGACCACTCGACGCCACCATGATAATTTGCAGCCGAAATCGACATGATAGCAGGGCTATCCGAATTTGGCATTCCCGGAGGGTGTGGTGTGGCGCGCTTCTCAATGATTCCCGGACTATAAAAATACGAGCCTGTCAGCGAAAACCGACGTTTTGCGGCACGAAAATCGAGGCGTGGCACGAAAATCGAGAATAGTCAAGCCCGCCAGCCGCGGATAGATAGATCTGCGGCCAAGTGGGTGCGCACAGCACGAAAACCGGGAAATCAGCACTCAGCAGCTGAGTGCGATGGGAGGCGTGCCAGCTGGCCAGCCGCAGATCTATCTGCGGCCGAGCCGCAGATAGATCTGCGGCTGGCTCTGGCCAGCCTATTTAAGCCAGCTTCGGCAGCATTACAGCAGGTTCAGCAAAAAATTTGGAGAAGGAGAAGAAAAACAGCAAACAGCAGCACGGATTTTTGAGAGAAAAAATAGTTAGATTTTGCAACAAAAATAGGAAGAAAAGAGAGGAAGAAGAGAGAAATTTTACTCCTTTAATTTTGATTGTATCAAATATATTTCTCATCCTATTCAAATACCAAGACTTCATCCTTTTTTTGAGGTCATTTTGCAAGGTAAAAATTACCTTTTTGTATAACAATTCATATCCTCTTATTTGCTTAAATGGGATGTAGTTTTCATGTATAATTGTTGAAACAATCATGGATTATGGATTATTAAGGAGGGGTTCCATCGGAACAAAATTTCTTCCTAATAACCCGAGGATATCCAATTGATAAAATTTCTAGCTTGTTTGTGATAATTTAGTGGGTGTAATTTATTTAGATTGTCATTTCCGGATATCATGGTATATTAGATAAACCCCGGGTTGGTTAGTTATGTAATATTCATTTTGTAGGCATGTATTAATCTCGTGTGAGCCTAGGAAAGTGACCCCCGTGGTCCAAATCCGATGATGGACATGTCTTGATGTATGTAGCGGGTAGGATGTAGCCTCCTTGTAACATGTAACCGTCGGGCCTTAAAACGACGCCAAAGCGAGAATCGGGGTTTAAGGCCCCATATTAGTGGAACTTGTGATTGTAGGCGTTTGGGATTATTTTGATGGCTTACATGCCCATGAATAGCCCCAACGCATTTTAATGCTTGATTTGATTTACGACACGAAATTGATTTCAAAGCTAAATGATAAGATTTTCATAAAATCAATCAAAGTAGGATATTAGAATCACGAGGTTAAAATTTGAGGAAACGTTAATGAATGTCGGATTCCTATCTAACGAGAAAGCTAAAGGAAAAAATCGTTTTCCAAAAACAACACACGAAATGATTTTATAAATAATTGACGTTTTATTAAATCTTTGTGGCATAGGGTGAAAAGAGATCCTAGAAATTGCCCATCATTTTATGAAAGCAACGTATAGATCTCGATTCCTATTTTGAACGAAGGTTTAAAACTCTTGTTTTTTTTGTTAAAACGACACTTAATGAAAATCCCATAGTTTTGGACAATTAAAATCAAACCTTTCTCATAAAGAATTAAAGCTTTCTCGGGTATATCGAAAAGACATTCCGACGCGTACTCAAATTAAAACACGATTTTTCCTAAAATCCAAATGACTCTTTCATACAAACTCACCACAACATGCACATAGGCACACACACACCACACACACGCGCGCACCTACATACAACATATTCATGAATTAAAGGATAGGAAAGCATTAAGATTGCGGTAACCGTGTTTTCACGGAAGTCGAGGGGTGCCTAACACCTTCCCCTCACTTAAGCAAGCCCCCGAACCTCTATGAATCTCGATTCGCAGACCAAATTAATTCGGAAGTCACATATGAGCCAGCGATTTATAAAACACGAAAATTCGGATGAGTTGGTACATCCATTTCAAATATACCAACTGGCGACTCTGGTTAATTGGCTCATCATAAAAACGATCTTTCAAAACCCCGTCGACATCAATGCCGACCTTTTCCAAGCGTCATCTGAACCAAAAGGCTAAAATTGGAAAAGACCAAAAGAGAGGAAGCGAAAACCCGGCGTCGACAGACCTTACTTCTCGTACTTAGGGGGATCAGCCCTTTGTACCATGCATGTGTTAGGTTTGTATATAACGCGAACATGCAATCAAATTACATAAATAGTGCGGAAGCGCGATAAAATCAGATTTTAAAATTTTATACAAACCATCACCAAGATCAATCTATGTGCTCAATTAACGATATAAACGAAAGAGAAAGAGAATAAGAATTATACCCTCGTAGAACGAAGCTTCCTCGGGTACAAGTTCAACTCCTAGTCCTTCGTGTTCTCCTCGAATGCTACGGTGTGATTCCTTCCTTTGATCAACGTCAGCCACCCAAGTGTTTGGCCTCTAGAGGTGATCCACCAAGGAAGAACAAGTATTCAAGAAGTTGGGTATTTGGCAAAACCCTAGTTTCTATCTCTAATAGAAATTGCTCTCCACAATCTAATGCAAGAGTGTGTAACCCTAATCTATGATAAGACCCCTCTTATTTATAGATGTAGGAATAACCCTTCCCTAAAACAATTTAGGATTAGGGTTTGTATATAATTTAAACTCCTTTAATTAATTAATGCTCCTAATCTAATTAGGAATTCATGGGAGAGTACTTCTATTAATTAATTCTCAATCCCTATTAGGAATTAAATAATAGTAATAGTAATAATAATAATAAGACTCCTCTTATTAATTTATATTTAATATTTCCAAAATATTAAATAAATATTAAGCTATTTAATTTATTCTATCTCCATAGATTAAATTAAATACACTTAACTTATTATTAACCATTATGCCCATTTACTTTACTTCTTAAAATAAATATTTTCCTTTTGCGGTTTGTGACCCTTTAGGTTCTCCATATAAACCGGTTGTGAATAAATCAATTAGAACAATTCTAATCTTATTTAAATAAATAAATTAAACTATTTAATTCATTTAAATAAATAACATTTATTTTACAATAAGGGTAAGCCCCCTTAGCGATCAACGACTTTCCAGATAATATAGATTTCAACATTAATCACAAAAGAACCTTTAAGTAGATAGTTACCGTACAATTCAATCCTTCTACCATACAATGTCCCAATTAAAATATAAGACATGGATTTACTGTCAAGTCTTATTTTATTTAATTATATGTATTTCGATTCCCAAATGCATAACTCTAAATAATGCAAATTAGAAACTCCTTTCTAATCTCATTCTGCCTTGGCCAAGGACTACTGAGTTATCATTTATCGAATCACATAGGACATTCACATCTTTTACTAGACGAGGTAGATTCTTTGTTGATCATTCACCTATCTCCATGTACAACTAATTATACCCAATCATACCCTTTGATATACCCACAAAGGTCTTAAGGGACATGTCAAAGTATAACTCATCATACACAAGATACTATGATGATCTCAAGTCCAAGGATCACTTGTACTACTATCACTAGAGGAATTCCTATTGACAGGCGAGTAAAACTCCATTAGGTATTCCTTAGCGAGTCACGTTCAGTGAACTTATTCTCTAATAAGCACCTACATACTTGCTTTAGTGTCTCCACACAAATGATTATGAGATCAATCATCCTCTTCCTACGAGCAAGCAACGTATGTACTAAATCTATCCGGATTCACTAATCCCCAATTTAGTAATCCAACGATTAGGAACAATTTTAGTTTGTGAGCTATCTTGAATTTAGATCTCATTAGCATGATCACCATCATGATTCTAAAAGCATTGCTCAAAACTATGGGTTTATCACATTTAATATAACAGCACTATGTAGATAATATAAAAATGCCTTTTAAGAAAATCAATTCCTTTTATTAATAATAAATGAATAAGATTACAAAGTATACGCTACATCATATCAAATATGATTGGCTTGTGTGCATACTACTTTCAATCTCCCACTTGCACTAAAGCCAATCGCCATGGTATCTAATACCCATCTTCTCTAAGTGACGATCAAACTGCTGTTGAGTTAAAGCTTTAGTAAATGGATCTGCAATGTTGTCTTGAGAGTCTACACGCTCCAGGGTGACATCTCATCTTTCAATGATCTCTCTAATCAAATGAAACCGTCGCAACACGTGTTTGGATTTCTGATGAGACCTGGGTTCCTTAGCCTGCGCAACAGCTCCGTTGTTGTCACAGAATAAAGGTACTGCTCCTCTAATGCTAGGAACCACTCCAAGTTCAGTTATGAACTTCTTCATCCAAACAGCTTCCTTTGCAGCTTCACTTGCAGCTATGTACTCTGCCTCTGTCACCGAATCAGCAACTGTTTGCTGCTTGGAACTCTTCCAACTCACTGCGCCACCGTTTAAGGTAAACACGTACCCTGAAACGGATTTACTGTCATCTTGGTCCGTTTGAAAACTTGAGTCTGTATAGCCCTCTAGTTTCAATTCAGACCCACCGTAGACAAGAAATACATCCTTAGTTCTTCTCAAGTACTTTAGGATGTTTTTCACTGCCTTCTAGTGCTCTTCTCCTGGATTCGACTGATATCTGCTGGTTACACTAAGTGCATGAGCGACATCTGGTCTAGTACATATCATACCGTACATGATAGATCCTATTGCTGAAGCATAAGGAATCTTACTCATCCGGTCTCTCTCCTCAGGTGTCTTTGGGGCCTGTTTCTTGGAGAGATGTATTCCATGGCTCATCGGCATGAGACCTCTCTTGGAATCTTCCATGCTAAACTTCTTTAGCATCGAGTCAATGTACTTTCCTTGGGTCAAGCCGAGCATCCTTTTAGATCTATCTCTATAGATCTTTATCCCCAAAATATAGGATGCCTCACCCAAGTCCTTCATGGAGAAGTGTTTAGATAACCAAATTTTGATCGACTGTAGCATAGGAACATCATTCCCTATCAGTAATATATCATCAACATATAATACAAGGAATGATATAGCGCTCCCACTAACCTTCTTGTACACACATGGTTCATCCTCGTTCTTGATAAAATCAAACCTTTTGATTATCTCATCAAAACGGATGTTCCACCTTCGAGAAGCTTGCTTCAATCCATAAATGGATCGTTGTAGCTTACAGACTTGGTTTGTTCCAACCGTTGAAACAAAACCCTCTGGCTGTATCATATATACATTCTCCTCAAGCTCTCCATTGAGGAAGGCCGTTTTCCACGTCCATTTGCCAGATCTCGTAGTCATAATAAGCTACAATTGCAAGCAAAATCCGAATGGACTTGAGCATAGCTACTGGTGAGAAGGTTTCATCATAGTCAACTCCTTGTCTTTGTTTGAAACCTTTTGCAACCAGTCGGGCCTTATAGGTCTCTACCTTGCCATCTGCCCCAGTCTTTCTCTTAAAGACCCATTTACACCCAATAGGCTTAATGCCCTCAGGTGATGAAACCAAAAGTCCATACTTGGTTTTCATACATGGAGTCCATCTCGGATTTTCATGGCTCCTAGCCATTTCTCTGAGGTCTTCACTACTCATAGCCTCTTCGTAAGTCAATGGATCATCATCTTCTATGATGCGTACCTCATCATCATCCTCTATGATGAATCCATACCTCTCAGGTATCTTCGGTACTCTTCCAGATTTACGAATAGGTAGTGGTACAGTAGGTTTTCTTCTACTTGGTCCAGGTAACCTGACTTTGATCCGTAGTATTTTGTGGTTCTTGAACTTCTTCAAGATATATCTTACTCCCACTGACCCCTTCGAGGATAAACTCCTTTTCCAAGAAGGCAGCGTGTTTTGCTACAAACACCCTTTTGATCAGTAGGATGATAGAAATAATACCCTGATGTTTCTTTAGGGTATCCCAACGAATCTACATTTGTCGGATCTAGTCTTCAGCTTATCATGCTCAAACCTTTTGACAATAAAGCTGGACAACCCCAAGTCTTAACATGCTTAAAGATTTGGTTTCCTCCCTGTCCATATCTCATATGGAGTCTTTGGGACGGATTTGGTAGGTACCTTGTTAAGTATGGTATGCAAGCCGATTCTAGGGGCATAACCCCAGGAAGGATACTGGAAGGTCGGTAAAGCTCATCATGGATCGAAACCATGTCCAACAATTGTTCGATTTCTCCTTTCAGATACACCATTCAACTGTGGCGTCCCTGGTGGAGTCCCATTGTGAGATTATACCATTTTTCTTTGAGACAATTGAGAAACTCATTGGTCAAGTATTCCCCTCCTCGATCCGATCGAAGAATCTTAATACTCTTACCAGTTTGTTTCTCTTCTTCACTTTTGAATTCTTTGAACTTTTCAAACGATTCAGATTTGTATTTCATTAAATACACATATCCAAAATCTAGAATGATCATCAGTGAAAGTTAAATAAAATAAGAATACCCTCCTCGTGCATTCGTTGTCATAGGTCCACAAACGTCTGTGTGTACCAAACGCTAACAACTCTGTAACTCTTTCTCCTTTTCCACTAAAAGGGGATTTAGTCATCTTACCCATGAGACAAGATTCACAAGTTGGATATGATTCGTAATCAGATAGCTCTAAAAGCCCATTCATTATGCAACTTGGATAATCTTGTTTTCATTGATATGACCGAGTCTACAGTGCCACATAAAGGTATAATTAACATCATCTCTTTTTCTTTTCTTAGTTTGTTCAATTTGAAGTATATTTTCATGCAAGTCAAGTATGTATAAGTCCATTCAGTAAATTGCCAACACCATATAAAACATTTTTATTATAAATAGAAACAACAGTTGTTCTTTATTATAATATCAAAACCATCCATATCCAATACAGAAATTGAAATAATGTTTCTAATGAGTGTTGGAACATAATAACAGTTTATTTAAACTAATGAACTTGGCCCGAAGGCAGTGCTAAACAATAAGTCCCTACAGCCAATGCCAGCAACCTTTGCTCCATTTCCAACTCGTAGGATGACTTCATCCTTGTTCAGCTTCCTACTTCTGCTTAGTCCCTGCATATTATTACAATATGTGAGAACTACAGCCGGTATCCAATACCCAAGTAGAATTTTGACCTTTCAGAAAAATTTAATTTCAATCATGAAACAAAACCTAGATCAGAAGTCGAAGCTTCTCCAAGCTTCTTTTGGCCCGCAAGATACTCCCTTGCAGTTCCTCTTCCAATGTCCCGGCTTATTGCAATGGTAGCAAATTCCCTTTGCTATCTGGATCAGGTTTCTTATTATTATCCTTTTTCTTTGCCTTACCCTTAGCCTTCTTGTTTTTTCTTCTTTTTTAGAAGATACCTTGGGCCTCTTCCTTTTCTTGGAAGAATCATCCACTAGTAAGACTTGGTTCTTGTTGGATGAGAAGTGACCTTCAGCAGTTTTCATGCATGTTAAGTAACTCAGGCAAGCTGACGTCCAACTTATTCATGTGAAAATTCACAACAAATTGTGAGAAGGTGTCCGGGAGTGACTGCAAGATCAAATCTTGGCTTAACTCCCCATCCATCTACGAACCCAAGTTGTCCAAGTTGTTCAATCAGATTGATCATCTTAAGGACATGAGTCTCAACAGCAGTGCCCTCGGTCATACGAGATCCGGAAGAGCTCCTTAGATATCTGATATCTAGCAGTCCTACTTTGCTCACCATACAACATCTTTGAGGTGCAGCAATATAGTAGGAGCATCCATAGTTTCATGGCTGACGCTGAAGCGTCGTTACTCATGGATGCGAGCATGATGCATTGAGCCAAGATTGCATCATCTTGCCACTTTCTAAAAGTAGCAATCTCTTCCTCAGAGGCTGTGTTTCTGCAACACTTGCAGGGACTTGGCAAATTTAGGACATAAGAAATCTTTTTCAGCAGTGGAGAACAATTCTCAGATTCCTTAACCAGTCCGTGTAAATTCGGTCCGGTCAGTTTTGTTAGCATCAAGTATGCTACGCAGTGATAGTGAGTTTGACATTTTTTAAATTCTGCATGTGAAATAGACAACATTTTAGCATACATTCATTTAATTAATTACCAAAATAAAATTAGGTCTTTATTTAAAATTGGTATCTTCCCACTATTTTCATCCAAACTATATTACCCCTCATTATGTAGTTCGGCAATTCTAATTAAAGATTTGCTAGTGAGATTAAGGATCCCATTTCAAATGTATATAGCCTTGTGGTGACACAACAAGCGATTAATATAAATAAATAGGTAGACAACTATTGTCAATTACATCACTATGTAACTCCTTTTATTTTGCCTCTTAGATTATTTTGATCAAGTGGTGACACATCCGAATCAAAATTATCACAAGTTAAGTCCAACCTAGCACTTCCCATATATTCGAAAGAAAAACACTGTCCTTGTGGTGACACAACAAAACAAGCATCGTTCAGTCTATTTATAAGCATCCAAATGTGATAAAGCAAACATCTTAAATAATTTAATACTTGCCATTGTGGTGAACACAACAAACTCATATTAAACATTTAATACTCTATTGCTTTACCATGCTAGAAGGCGACGTTCGGATATTCCAAATATCTTTGAACGCTTTAGGACTTAATATAATTTCTTTGAGGGGTTTATTATTATTAGTCTCATCTTGTTTAGCGCGCATGCACATATATATATAAAATACGCGTCATATTATTTTTACATGCGAAGCATGTTGGATAAATATAATATATATATATAATAAGCATGCACATATAGAATTACTATATTACTACCCGGATTGATTATGAACTTTTATTCTAGTTTGGTTCACTAGAGCCACCAAGTGAACCAAAAGGTCAAAACCTAGGGTGCAAGAATAAATTTAAATATAACTATTACATTTAAACCCGGGCTCCATTACAAACGGGTCTTCAAGCGCTCCTTGCTCCTTTGTCTCCAATTCTTCAAAAATTAATTCTAACTAGTCCCTATTACAAAAGCTATTTACAATAAATAGAAACCTTGATCAAGCAGTCAAGGGGAAGTACATAGGAGGGAGATAGAATTTACATTAAGAAAAATTAGAGAAGACGAGGTACGCAGACCCCATTTATAAAAACCCATACATTCAAGCATCCACTAAAATAAATCCAATCACACATTGGTCAATCGTCCATAATCAATCCCTATTTATTATCATACATATCTCTATATGTATCAATAAATAAACATTCATCCCATGAATAATAAATCCATTCCATATATGCATTGATATCAATTAATGGGCAAAAGTTTTGCTAATATTTAGTTTTGAAACCAAAAATAAACTCTTTTATTTTAATCAAAAACCAAATCCAAATTAAACTCCTTTAATTTTAGCAATCTGAAATCCTATTCCAGATAAAATAAACACTTTATTTTAAACTTATATCAATTAAATCAACCATTTATTTTTAATTGAAGAAAAAATATTTTTTTCAGATTCTGCTTACCGGCGCAGCTGCGCCCAGAATGAACTGGGCAACGGCGCAGCTGCGCTGCTCCCCAGAAAAAAAACGATTCTGGGTTTCGGCGCAGCTGCGCTCCCAGAATGAACTGGAGGCGGCGCAGCTGCGCCGTGTCGCTGATTCAGAAAAAATTTTATTCTGCCCCAAAAATTTCGATCCAATCGCATATCATAGCATACATGGAATCATCAATATCGATAATTAGCACAAGATTAGGCTCTGATACCCACTGTTAGGTTTGTATATAACGCGAACATGCCAATCAGAATTACATAAATAGTGCGGAAGCGCGATAAAATCAGATTTTAAAATTTTATACAAACCATCACCAAGATCAATCTATGTGCTCAATTAACGATATAAACGAAAAGAGAAAGAGAATAAGAATTATACCCTCGTTAGAACGAAGCTTCCTCGGGTACAAGTTCAACTCCTAGTCCTTCGTGTTCTCCTCGAATGCTACGGTGTGATTCCTTCCTTTGATCAACGTCAGCCACCCAAGTGTTTGGCCTCTAGAGGTGATCCACCAAGGAAGAACAAGTATTCAAGAAGTTGGGTATTTGGCAAAACCCTAGTTTCTATCTCTATAGAAATGCTCTCCACAATCTAATGCAAGAGTGTGTAACCCTAATCTATGATAAGACCCCTCTTATTTATAGATGTAGGAATAACCCTTCCCTAAACAATTTAGGATTAGGGTTTGTATTATAATTAAACTCCTTTAATTAATAATGCTACCTAATCTAATTAGGAATTCATGGGAGAGTACTTCTATTAATTAATTCTCAATCCCTATTAGGAATTAAATAATAGTAATAGTAATAATAATAATAAGACTCCTCTTATTAATTTATATTTAATATTTCCAAAATATTAAATAAATATTAAGCTATTTAATTTATTCTATCTCCATAGATTAAATTAAATACACTTAACTTATTATTACCATTATGCCATTTACTTCTTAAATAAATATTTTCCTTTTGCGGTGTGACCCTTTAGGTTCTCCATATTAAACCGGTTGTGAATAAATCAATTAGAACAATTCTAATCTTATTTAAATAAATAAATTAAACTATTTAATTCATTTAAATAAATAACATTTATTTTACAATAAGGGTAAGCCCCCCTTAGCGATCAACGACTTTCCAGATAATATAGATTTCAACATTAATCACAAAAGAACCTTTAAGTAGATAGTTACCGTACAATTCAATCCTTCTACCATACAATGTCCCAATTAAATATAAGACATGGATTTACTGTCAAGTCTTATTTTATTTAATTATATGTATTTCGATTCCCAAATGCATAACTCTAAATAATGCAAATTAGAAACTCCTTTCTAATCTCATTCTGCCTTGGCCAAGGACTACTGAGTTATCATTTATCGAATCACATAGGACATTCACATCTTTTACTAGACGAGGTAGATTTCTTTGTTGATCATTCACCTATCTCCATGTACAACTAATTATACCCAATCATACCCTTTGATATACCCACAAGGTCTTAAGGGACATGTCAAAGTATAACTCATCATACACAAGATACTATGATGATCTCAAGTCCAAGGATCACTTGTACTACTATCACTAGAGGAATTCCTATTGACAGGCGAGTAAAAACTCCATTAGGTATTCCTTAGCGAGTCACGTTCAGTGAACTTATTCTCTAATAAGCACCTACATACTTGCTTTAGTGTCTCCACACAAATGATTATGAGATCAATCATCCTCTTCCTAAGAGCAAGCAACGTATGTACTAATCTATCCGGATTCACTAATCCCCAATTTAGTAATCCAACGATTAGGAACAATTTTAGTTTGTGAGCTATCTTGAATTTAGATCTCATTAGCATGATCACCATCATGATTCTAAAAGCATTGCTCAAAACTATGGGTTTATCACATTTAATATAACAGCACTATGTAGATAATATAAAATGCCTTTTAAGAAAATCAATTCCTTTATTAATAAATGAATAAGATTACAAAGTATACGCTACATCATATCAAATATGATTGGCTTGTGTGCATACTACTTTCAGCATGTGCACAACATCTTAACGCTAACGCGTAAAATAATCCCCTATAAAAGGGTTGTTCATCTCAGTTTGACCTCGGAGTCCGCACCAAAGGAAGTTTGGTTTGGATTTACTTCAATAACGCTTCTAGAATTTAAAACGCTCATCAACTATGGACTAGTTGAATCAATAAGGGTTTGCTAGTCAATCAAGGTTCAATAAAAATGTAATTGATATTCGAGAATCAAAAACTAAATCTCACAAAAGGTACAATTGGATAAGTTATGTATAACTGAAGTATTACAAAGAGGAAATTAAAACATCTATTGAATCCATGAACTTGAATGGAATAAAAATAATAACTTGCTCGAGTAAGTAATAGCATTATGAAACATAAATGATATGAGAATCAAGTTCAGGAACTTGCGTAATTGAAATCGAGATATTATTACGAAGCTTGCTTTCAACGAAATAATAGATCAAGGTACTTGCGTAAACATAAGAAGTAAGGATAAGATACTTGCTTTCAACGAAATAAAAAGATTAGGAGTAGTAAACTTGCCTTGTCCGTAGATTACAAATTAAAATACACGTTCCTTAATCAACCTATACATCTGGTTTAAAAAACAGTAACAAAATTAGTTACAATATTATAAACACTTCAGGATTCATTCACATCACATTTTCATCTTTAATAACTCGATTGTTTCTGGTCATCAGTCTCACTTCAGAAGTTGTAAGTCTAATTATAGCAATATCATACATAAGAATTCCTAAGACTCAACGTTAAGATAGGGTTCATCAATCTCTATATTCTATAATCAGCAAGTATATGCTTAGCATCCAACTCAACGTCTTGGAATTTGTTCAATATATTAATCTAAGTTTTAAACATGCATAGGGTGACATAGCATAACTACGAAGAAAGAAAAATTTAACATTTCCTGCAGTGAGCTCGTCGGGGCGAGAATTCCTTCACAAAATCTCTCGTCGGGACAAGACTTCGTCGGGGCGAGAAATTCCTACACAGTTTTCTCGTCGGGGCGAGACTTCGCCGGGGCGAGAAAACTCAGTTTAATCAGCTCGCCGGGGCGAGCTCCCGTCGGGGCGAGATGTTACACCCCCAAATCCGGGTTACCCCAAACCACACAGATTTGGTGCTCACTATCCATACACAACCACTGTCTACCCATAAACAAAAGGTTTTAAGTAAAGTAAACTGAATAATAAAGAAATATCTCCCATAAGAGGGTTACATAGTTTTCTCACAAATAAGTCTCAGGTTCTCTAACCTTTATTACATCTCTTAAAATGCGGAAAAATAAATAAATAGCTAATAAGTCTTGATTACACAACCATAAAAGTAAACCAGTCTTCCTATAACAGCAAGTCACAGTCATTTGTTCATTTTTCCTTTTCCTTTGCTAGTAGACGGCTCACTTGGTATTTCAACTTTAGCTGCAAGGGTTTAGTATGCAAGGGTGAGCAAAACAAGTGCCCACTAAAATAACAATGATCACTTTAATAATTAAGAATGGAAATATCTGAAAGCTTGATAGAAAATAAATAGAACATCAAGATATTCTGAAAGTGATATACTAAGGGTCACAAGACCTCGAACCATGTCCTAGGTTAACAGATAAGTTTACTGTAACCTTTAACAGTTTAATAAACTATAACTGGACTATTCATCTATTACTCAGGGTGGTCAACCCGTTGTACAATGTATTGTGCACAACCATTCAACGCTTTCACAAAAATATTCCCCTATACTAGGGTTGTTCTTCTCAGTTTTGTCATCCAAGAATTCAGTTCAGAAAAATAGAATTTTAACAACTTAGATTATGATCAAAGATCTACAACAGTGATATACAATGATATAGATTTTGTATATCCAAGATATTAGAATAATGACTTTAATTAACTTGAGCTTTGAATAACCAGAATCCAAAATCAGAAGTTTAAGGAATGCAATAATAACTTGCTAAATGAGAAAGTAGGATTTAGAAGCTTGCATAAACTGAAATCGTGGTAAGATAAAGAAGCTCGCGCTAAGTAAATTTAAGATTGGAAACATGTTTAATGTAAAAGAGTTGAGAATAGGAAACTTGTCTCGTGCGTAGTTTTTCCTAATTACAAACCACGTACAATAAACAACCTACATATTCCGTTTGTATAGCAACAAAAATAATTAGTTGTAATACTTACGTACATTAACACTCCAATTCTCATCCCAATTTCCAATTGATTTCTGATTATCAATCCAATTTTAGAAGTTACAAGCTTAGTTACAACAATATTACACTTTAAGAATTTCTAAAACTTATTTTTAAGTTAAGGTATATTAACTTTATATTCTAATCATTCTCAAGTATACGCTTAGAATCTATCTTAACATCTGGGTATTCATACAATACATCAATTTAAGTTTTAATCCTGCATAGAGTGAGACATTACAGTTACCCAAAATAAATAAAAAAAAAATAACTTTTCCAGCAATGATCTCGCCGGGGAGAGAATTTGCTTTACAATTTTCTCGCCGGGGCGAGAGTTTGCTTTGAAATTTTCTCGCCGGGGCGAGAGTTTGCTTTACAATTTTCTCACCGGGGCGAGAAACTCGACTGCAACCTCCCACAGTTCGCGAACCAGCGAAACACAAACCAAATTTTCCAAATTCTATCATCCAACTCACAAATCAAACACACCTAGACATCAAACACGATGTAAAACAGTTACCCAACATGTTTCTAACAATTCTAACTATTATCAAACACATAATCAACCAATTAAAGTCCAAAAATTCACTGCCAAAACAAAATATTCATATTTTGGTCTATTTGATAAAATTTAACACTGTGAATTCATCTCTAACCCATTTTAATCCATTCCACTTGCATTCTTTTTGTTTTTCATCATATTAACACAATCAAAAGTCAATTTACCGATTAATATCTGAATTGAACATGAAATTTTATACATATAAACCATACATGAAAGTGAAACTCTGTAAAAACCAAAAACTCTATTTTAAAGCATGTTTTCATGGATTGATACCCACAAATTGATTTATAAACATTATATAATCGCCTAATACATGTTTTCTATCAATTACACCAAATAATTCATACATTGAGCAAATGAATTTATATACAGAGAAATAAAAATACATACAGAGAAGAAATAGTTTTACAGTAAAGTGTTTTGAGAAAATTATAACTAGGATTTAGAATTCACCTTCTATTGTTTTGTTAATCCTCCTTACTAGAATTCTTGCTCCCAATTTCCAAACTTCTCCCTCAATTTCTCTCTTCTTCTCTGAATTTTGTTTTTTCTTTAGCTTATGGAAGTAAACTGACTTCACGTGGTTTTTATCAGTTTACCAATTAGAAACCCAAACAGCCTTGTCAGTTAAAAAACTAAAGGGACACAAAGCCTTGTTTGGCTAGACCTTAAAGAAAAACTCATTTTTACCAACCAAGAGCCACAAGGCCTTGTTTGATTTAGCTAAATAAAACTCTTCTTCCATTTATTTTAATAACTCATTATACTATATAGTTTTAATTGTCACACTAATAATTTAATTAAACCTATTATTAAATAAATCCAGTTAAATCTTACTAATTTAATTATAACTTTTATTTGATCAATACCATTATGCCAAATAAATTATTTTATTCAAGTAAATCATTTACTCAAATAAATCAATTAATCATCTAATTTAATTATTAAATTAAATTAGAATAACCACATCAAATCACATTCAAATAACATATAACACAATTACTCTTAACATGAATTACTCCACAATAACTTTATTATTTATTTATTTATTTAATAAATAAATTAATAATAAAATATTTATTAACTTAATAAATAAATATTTTAAATTACTTACAGAATTCACAATCGTTACACGAGAAGCTCAGTTCATTGAGCTCGCCGAGGCGAGAAACACGAAATCCAGATTCTGCAGTTCGTGAAAAACGCAGAAAAATGCCAAATTTGGCCAAAGTTTTTTACAATTCACCGATTAAATCACTACCCAATTATCATATATGGTATGAAATCAAAACCATTTCCATAAACAGTGATTTTAACATCACAGACAACCTAAACAACCCAATTAAAGGCTAAAATTTAACTGTTCATACTTTATTGCCAAGTTTTGATACAGTTAGCAAAATCAATCACTGTAAATTCGTTTCTTAACCAATTCAATCCATTTAACTCTTGTTTTCTTCGTTTTTACATGCATAAACATAATTAGTCATCAATTTAACCGATTAATATGCAAAATAGACATCAATTTCCTACATTTAAACCATGTTCGTATACAACTACTCTGTAAATTCCAGAACTTCATTTAAACACATAATCTCGTGGATTTGACTACTCTAAATCATATATAATTCATATAAAACACATTTATGCATGCTTACAAACATCTAACATTAATTTATAAAAATTAAACCATAGAACTTTCTTTACAGAAAACTTGAAATATACTTTCATAGGATAAAAATCTCATAAGAACATAAATTAAAGTCTAAAATCAAGGAATTACCCTGACTAGTGCTTGGATTATGCAACAATTGGATGAAACTTCTTCTCAATTCTCTAATTCCTCTCAATTCTCTCTATATAAACTTTTAGAAAGTGGTGATAGAATGATGCGTATGAAATAGAATGGCAGAGTGTGGTCGTCAGTTAATCCCATAATGGGTTAACTGACTCTAACCCCCACTAAGGCCATGTTTGGTTACTCACTTATTCCTCCTTTCTAATTTATTTTAATAAATAGTTTATAATATAGTTCATGTCACATATTTAATCAATTAAATAATCTCATTTAAATCAATTAAATAAAATAGAATAATTCTACATTAAATCACATAGTTACATAAATGCATTCAATCAAATAAACTCAATTAGAAATTACATTATGCTTATTTAAATAATGTATTCAATCAAATAAACTCAATTAAACATGTGACACCCCCAAATTCAGGTACCAATACCTCGAATTTGGTGCTCACGATAAAATACATCCATACACCTCTAAACAACATAAATTAACTAATGCGGAATAAATAAACATATGTTGTTCATTACAAAAGGTTTACTACGGTCCCAAGGTCTATAACCTTAAATAAAATACATCGCAGAATACCATAATAATACAAAACGATTCCACGAATTACATAACAGGATAGTACATATAACTATTCCTTAAGCTTTCCTTTGCCTTTGTCCGCTTTGGAACTCCCCGGCTTAGCTGCAATAGGTTCATGATATAACAAGGGTGAGCAACTACTTTGCTCAGCAAGTTTAAAAACGAATAAAGGAGATATATCATGAATGAATAAGAATAATAGCTGCATAGATCAACAATTTATGAACATTGATGAAATAGCTGAAATGATATAATCAAAGTCCAAATGAAATAATGAAAAATGATTATTTACTGCTGAGTGGTCCAACCGACCATGAACTTTTGGCCAAAGAGTCAATCATTCGACTAACTCTTTTAAAACCTGGCCCCGTCAGTTGTACTCGAGGGGATCAGCCTCTCGTACACCATGTATATGCATAACATTTAACTCTGACTGCATCGTATAACCGACACATTATAATCCCCTAATAAGGGTTGCTCTCTCAGTCTAAGAATCCGCACCGACAATCGGTTTGGATAGCTTTTAAAATAATAACCTGTACTTGTCTAGCCGAAACAATTGGCGTAGACTATTCCCTTAAACAGTTCATAAATGAAGAATTTATGTTTCACCGCCCAACAACATATTTCGAATTCAAATGCACAATGTGCGAATATCAATAATTATCCTTAATGCGGAGTAATCAACAACAATTAAACCGCTAACCGTAATTGAAATATGATAACTCGAGTTGAGTTAGGAAACGTGCAATAATATAGAATGATTGCTCAATAAATGAATAAACTCGCACATTAAATGAAAGCTGTGCGATTGAGAAAAACCTGCCCAATATTAAATTGAGTTAGGGTAAAGAAAACTTGCAACAATATACAACCTGTATAAAATATGAAACCTGCTCAAAATATAATTCGAGTAAGGTTAAGGAAACTTGCCCAACACAAGGGTTAGATAAGCGTTAGGAAACTTGCCTGATGCGCTGCTACAATATTATACACACGCTCCTTAATATCCTACACAATTAAGTACATGTTTACATAACAATTAGTCACATTCCAAATAATGGTTCAAAACGGACGCTGCATCATTAAAACACATTGATTGCCACTACGACTACCCAGTCGGGGGTCTTGCAATTAGATTATACAATTTCTGCCTTAAGACAATACTAATTTGATTGACATTTAATAAATAATTAAGCATTTAGGGCTTAACAAAATATGCTTAGTTAACATGTCTAATCATTTAATACAAGGAAATATATAAGTGTTGGACCCGTTTGAAAAGGATTCATTAGGCCCGACCCGATCCGACCCGGTCTGACTAACCCAACCTGGCCCAAACACGGAGCTGGCGCTGCAGCGCCGAGCCCAAACACTGGACCTCACGCTGCGGCGTGAGTCCCGTGTTTTCTCAATGACAGGGCCTCACGCTGCGGCGTGAGCCTTAAGGCTTGGGCCTCACGCTGCGGCGTGAGCCCCGGTCTTTTCCCACGTGCCCCTCGCTGCAGCGCGAGCTGCAAGGCTTATGGGTGGCGCTGCGGCGCGACTCTCCAGTAGCCGGATTCTGGGTTTGTTTCCAGAACGCGACTCCGACCTCCGGCCACTCCAACCTCCATATCTCCTTCAATACACAAGCAAATAGGTCCATTCCGGACTCTATGGACTCCTAACTCATGGGGCTACAACATATCAAAAATGCAGAGCTACCCATTAACATTAACATGGTCAAATCCTAAGCCAAAGTGTAAGGTTCATACTCTGTTCTTCGAGTTCTTGACATGTTTTACAAGAATCATTACTACGAACTCGTTTTAACTCCTTTTTGGTCCATTCCAACTGGGTTAGCTTCGTAACCCATTGAACTACAATACCATAGCAACAAATAAAATTAACAAACACAAAATCATAGCTTTACAGTCCTCTAAAATAGTCCGAATGTCCAAAGTCCATGTTTTGTCCATTGTTCTTGCTCCATTAAGCCAAGGTAAGGATTTCTTGTGTTTTTGTTCCTCTTTGATGTTATTAATGGCTTACATAACCTCTTAACAACATTTACAACCAATCACAACAAACAAAAACACCAAGAATCGCCAAAAATCCGACCCACAAGCTTAAGAGCTTAAAACTAAGAAAAACTTGAAAAGTTTAACAAGAAATCGAATGGAAAGGATTTGGTTGGTTGTTTACCTCTGTAGATCCTTCCTAGATGTTAAGAAGCTTGGCTAGGCTTGATTTTGAAGGTTCTCCTTGCTTGAATCCTCCACCCGTGCCTTCTTCTTCTTCCTCCTTTCTTTTCCGGCGAGTTCTTCCTCCTTTCCGGCGACTTCTCTCTCTCTCTCTCTCTCTCTCTCTCTCTCTCTCTCTCTCTCTCTCTCTGCAGAATGGGTTGAATGAGGAGCTGATGGATTGCAAAGGAGAATGAATGTTTGAATTTGGGAGGAATGGAGTGAATTAGGGAGAAGTGGAAGAAAAATGAAAATGGGGTTGGTTGCTCAAGGAGCTTGCCGGCAACCTCCCTCTTGCTTAATTCTAATTGGTCCAAATTGAGGGATTGGTTCCCTCTTGGGGTAACAAGCCAAAATAAATACCCGAAAGTACCAAAAATATATCCGAAAACTCCCACTTTTGTACCAAAACTGGTAAATAACTCTACCCAAAATTAAAATGGGTACTCCCATAATTATTGGGATGTATAAAAATAATTATTATGGGATTTGTCCAAATATTCGGAACACCCATTTAACACATTTCGGATACGGACAAAATCACATATCAGATCAAATAAAGTTTCCGACACTTGGAAAAATTATTCGTACGCATACACGTATTTATGAAATTTATTAACATCGAAAAAGACACAAAAATTTTATGGCGTGAATAGTGCCTCGGGAAACGTGCCACGTGAATAGTGATTTAGCAACGCTACGCGAAATCAATTATTCACTTAAACAAAACTATAACACATAAAATTCATACATTCACATGATCTAGATTGTCACACAACCTTTAAACACGTAACACAAATATAATATTAATAAATTATAAAATATTCATTAATATTCAAATATTCGAATTACAAGGAAATTTTAGAATTCCCGGTCGTTACAAAACACATACTTTAAATATAAAAATTCTCCACATCAATTTAATTAATGTAACATGCATAATTAAATTAATCTACCACAAATTCATCAATTAATCAATTAATTCAATAATTAAATCATCGAAAAATATTTATTTAATTCAATAAATATTTAAATTAAATTACAAAATCCTCGTTCGTCACATAGATCACTAATATGGGGTTACTGATTCCGGATAGATTAGTATATACTATGCTTGCTCTGTTGAAGAGAATGATTGATCTCATAATCATTTGTGTGAAGACACTGAAGCAAGTATGTAAGTGCTTATTGGAGAATAAGTTCACTGAACGTGACTTGAATAACGGAACCCTAATAGAGTGTGACCTGCCAGTCAATAGGTGTTCCTATAGTGATAGTAGTACAAGTGATTCTTGGACTTGAGATCATCACAATACCTTGTGTATTCTAAGTTATACTTTGAGATATTCCTTAGTACTTTAGAGTATATAATAGGGTATGTTCGGGTATAATAAAGTGTACATGGAGATAGGTGAATGATCAACAAAGGATCTACCACTTCTAGTAAAGGGAGAGAATGTCCTATGTGATTCGATAAGTGACAACTTAGAAATCCCTGACCAGGGTTGAATGGACTGTAGTTGTGCATTTTAGAATCAAAATACATATGATCAAATAAATAAAACTTGACAGTAATTCTATATTTTATATTTGAGCGGGACATTGCATGGTAGAAGGATTGAATTATACTATAACTATTCATGGAATAGGTTCTTGGTATTCTTTGTGATAATTCTTTATGATTGAACGTTGAATTCATATTATCCGGATAGTCATGATACATTATTTATAAGGTGTCACTCATGATGTAGAATAAATATTATTTATTTATATTTGAATTAAAAGCGTTTAATTCATTATAAATAATATTAGAATTGTTCTAATTTATTTATTCTACTTACCGACTTAATATTAAATATTAAACCCAGAGAGTCACACCATAAAAGAGAGAAATATGATTTTAGAAGTGATTGGCTTAATGATAATAAATTAAGTGTATTTAATTTATTAGTGGAATAAATTAAATAGCTTAATATTTATAATTAAGTATTTGGAGAAATACTAAATTATAAATTAATAAGAGTAGTCATCTTATTATTATTATTATTATTAAATTGACTAAATAATAATAAAATAGTATTTAGAGAAATATTAATATTTATAATTAAGTATTTGGAGAAATACTAAATTATAAATAAATAAGAGGAGTCTTATTATTATTATTATTCCTAATTAGATTGAAAATTATAGAAAACCCTAATTTCTCAAAGGACTAGGAAAAGGGTTAGTCTATAAATAAGAGGGGTTTTATTGTGGGATTGACTAATGCAATTTTACAAGTATTCTCAAAACCCTAAATAGTTAGGAGAGAAAATTAGGGTTAGCCACCTAAGGTTTAGTAGAATCTAAACTCTTCTTCTTTAATCAATATACTCTTGGTGGATCACCTCTTGGGCGTTGCACACTATTGTAACGAACGTTTGATTCGAATAATTAGAGAAAAACGCAAAGGAGCAAGGGAGGTGAACTCGTAGTTGTTCAAAGGTTGAATCTGCAAAGGTATAATTCCTTCTTCTTTGTTGTTGTTTAATTAATAATATTGCATAAGGTGATTCTTGGGATTGCAGAAAATTTTAAATTGTTTTTATTGCATGTTTCCGCTGCGTTTCAATTTGATTGTATGTTTTGATCTTGTTTCTGCTAACCTTCAGTG
Source organism: Aralia elata (assembly GCA_034770075.1). Lineage (NCBI taxonomy): Eukaryota > Viridiplantae > Streptophyta > Magnoliopsida > Apiales > Araliaceae > Aralia > Aralia elata. The sequence goes on from CM068385.1 coordinate 38,024,943, forward strand.
GCATCAGAGCCATCCTTATGAGAATTATTAATTATTTTGATTCGATATATATATTGAAAATGTGTTTAGAACAATTTAATTGGGTGTACTTGTTAGTATAAAATCATGTTTTATGAAACGAAGAAGCAAAATCGCGACCTGGAAAAACAAAAACAAAACGGACAAAAGCTTCAGAGTCGCGGTGCTCTCTTTATGAGGCGCTGCGCTGGGCTAGAGCCGTGGTGTTAAGCCCCTTTTGGAGTGTCGCAGCGCTCTCCTCATTGAGTCGCGGCGCTCTACTTTTGAGCCGCGACGCATGAAGGGTCGTTAGTTTAGTTTTTGTGTTTTTTTTAAAATTTTAAATTAGAAATAAAGGAGTTTATTTTTGATTTGGAATTAGACTAAAATAAATATGTTTATTTTATTTAGAATTGGATTCCATGAAAAATTAAAATAAAGGAGTTTATTTTGATTAAGAATTTATTTAAAAAATAAAGGAATTTATTTTTATTCAAAATTGGATAAATTAAAATAAATGAGTTTATTTTGATTTAAAATCGGATTAAAATAAAGGAGTTTATTTTGATTCAAAATTGGATTTCATACTAACTAAAATTGTCCATTAAATGATATCAATATATATATATATATATATATATATATATTGAATGTTTATTTTCATTGGATGAATATATTATGATAGATGTGATGACATGTATGATTAATCTTTTATTGATACATGTGATGACATGTATGATAATAAAGGGGATGATTATGGACCATTGACCAATATAATTTGATTTAATTTTAATGGATGCTTGAATGAATGTGGTTTTCATAAATGGGGTCTGCTTACCTCGTCTATCTAATTTTCTGATGTAAATTTAATCTCTCTCCTATGTACTTCCCCTTGACTGCTGATCAAGGTTTCTGTTTTATGAAAAATAGTTTGTAATAGGATTATTATAGAATTACTCAAGAAATTGGAGCTGAAGAGCAGGAACATAGAAGACCCGTTTGTAATGAAGCCCGGGTTGAATGTAATAGTTATATTCAAATTTTATTCTTGCATCCTAGGTCTGACCTTTTGGTTCATGGTGGCTCCAATGAACCAAATTAGAATTAAGTCCATAATCATCCCGGATAGAATATAGTATTCTATAAATGTATGCTAATGATATAGTAAATATATTATTATAAATGTTGATGTATGCTTAATATGGCGCGTATTTCTATATATATATTTGCATGCGCGCTAAACAAGATGAGACTAATTATTAACAAATCCCTCAAAAGATAATATATTAAGTTGATTGTGTTCGAAGACATTGGAGAATGTCGAACGTAACCTTCTTGTAATACCCCGAATATTTATGAGGCTTATAAATACGATCGTATATGGTTAGAGGTTAATTTAGTGACCTAAAACTAGGTATCGAGAAGTTTAAAACCTTCAGCCCTAATGAGATTCGAATTTTGTAACAAATGCGCTTAATAAAGATCGAAATGATATTTCGAACCAGGTGTTTTGTGATTTTATAGTGTAAACGATGATTTAGGTCATGTGACGAACGAAAATTTTGTAATTTAATTTAAATATTTATTGAATTAAATAAATATTTTTTCGATGATTTGATTGTTGAACTAATTGATTTATTGATGAAATTGTGGTAGATTAATTTAATTATATGTGTTACATTAGTAAAATTGATGTGGAGAATTTTTATATTTAAAGTATATATTTAATTGAATTTATTTGATTAATTGCATTATTTAAATAAGTATAATGTTATTTTTAATTAATTTAATATTAATTAGAGATTTAATAATTTGTCATTACTAATAAAGGAGAATTTTTATTTATATGACTTTGTGATTTAATGTAGAATTATTCTACTTTATTTAATTATTTTAGTAAGATTATTTAATTAATTTAAATATGTGACATGAACTATATTATAAGTAAGTTATTAAAATAAATTAGAAGGAAGAATAAATGTGTTAACCAAACAAAGCCTTAAGAGTGGTTGGAGTCAGTTAACCCATTATGGGACTAACTGACACCCATGCTGCCTGTTTCATGTTATACGAGTTTTATTTCATCAGTCCCTAATAGCCAATACAGAGAGAAAGAGAGAGAATTTTGAGAGGAATTAGAGAATTGAGAAGAAATCTTGTCATTATCTTGCATAGTTAAAGCATCTTATCAAGGTAATTCTTCTAATTTAAGTTTTTAATTTATATTCTTGAAGTTCTTCCATGAATGTATATTTTTGAGTTCTCTGTATTCTCTGTAAACTAAATTTTATGGCTAAAGTTTTATAAAATGATGATTAGATGTTTGAAAGCATGTATAAACGTCTTTTATATGATTTATATATGATTTAGAGTAATTAAATCCATGAAATCATATTTATGTTAATGTTCTGGAAGTTACAGAGTAGTTACATACGAATATGAACTGTATGTATGAAATTGATGTCTGTGTTGTCAGTTAATTGGTTAAATTGATAATTTACTTTGTTTATGCATGTAAAAATGAAGGAAACAAGAGTTAAACGGATTAATTTGGTGTTATAATGAACCTGTTATGTGTGATTTCATGAAATTTGAAGAAACTTTGATAAAATGATAAAATCTCAAAATTTGATTCTTAGATTCATGGTTTATATGATTTAAGTTGTTAGAATCATGCTAGAAGGCTTGGGTAACGATTATATATGAATTATAGTAACTGGATATGTTTAATTTGACGTAAGAATAAGAAGATTGGAAATTTTTGGCATGTTTCTGCGTTTTTCGCGAACTGCAGAAACTGGAATTCGTGTTTCTCGCCCCGGCGAGCTCAATGAACTGGGTTTCTCGCCCCGACGGGAGCTCGCCCCGGCGAGCTTATTGAACTGTAAAGGAATTTCTCGCCCCGGCGAGAAATTTTGTGAAGGAATTCTCGCCCCGGCGAGCTCAGTGCAGGAAGTGTTAAAATTTTTCTTTCTTTGTAGTTATGCTATGTCACCCTATGCATGTTTAAAACTTAGATTAATATGTTGAACGAATACCAAGACATTGAGTTTTAGGAATTCTTAAGTATGACATTGCTATGATTAAGTTTACAACTTCGGAAGTGAGATTGATAACCAGAAAACAGTTTAGGTATTAAAATGAAAGTTGGATGTGAATGAATCCTGAAGTGTTTATAAACTGTAACTAATTATTGTTACTGCTTTATAAACGGACTGTATAGGTTGATTAAAGAACGTGAATTTTAATTTATAGTCTACGCACGAGGCAAGTATTTTATCCTTACTTTTACGTTTACGCAAGTTTTCTACCTTGATCTATTATTTCGTTGAAAGCAAGCTACCTAATACTACCTTGATTTCAATTACGCAAGTTCCTAAATTTCATTATCTTAGAATGCAAGCTTCATAATGCTATTATTTACTTGAGCAAGTTATTATTCCTATTCCATTCAATTTCATGGATTCAATGAGAAGTTCTAATTTCCTTTTTGTAATACTTCAGTTATACAGAATTTATCTAATTGTACCTTTTGCGAGATTTAGTCCTTGATTCTTGAATATTAATTACATTTTTATTGAACCTTGATTGACTAGCGAACCCTTATTGATTCGACTAGTCCATAGTTGATGAGCGTTCTAAATCCTAGAAACGTTATTGAAGTAAATCCAAACCAAACTTCCTTTGGTGCGGATTCCGATGTCAAACTGAGATGAACAACCCTTATACAGGGGATTTTATTTACGCATTAGCGTTAAGATGTTGTGCACATACATGGTACAAAGGGTTGATCCCCCTGACTACGAGAAGTAAGGTCCATATAGTCTAATGACTGTTAAAGGTTTAAGGTAGAAATACTGATAACCTGGGACATAGTTCGTGGTCTTAAGACCCTCAGACGTTCCTTTGAATCTTGTCTTATATTCTTGACTCAAAAGCTGAATCTTTGATTAGTCAATATTCGTTGATTATTTTGCATGTTATTATTATTGTTGTTGTTGTACTTGCTAGGCAATCATTGCTCACCCTTGCATAATAAAATTGCAGCTAAAGTTAAAAGAGTTGACGAGCCGTCCACTAGTAAGGGTAAAGGAAAAGCAAACAAGTGATGAAAACTTGTTATGTTTGTTTAAATGATATTTATGTAATAGCCTTAAGTATATTTTCCGCATTGATGTTACGTTAAGGTTAGATGACCTGGGATTTATTTATTAATGATGTTGTAACCCTTTAATGGGAGATTTCTATTTTAAATTAAGAATTTCCATTATGATTGAATGGGTAGTTAGATGTGATGTGATGTATATGGATAGTGAACACCAAATCCTAAGGAAATGAAGTACCCAGATTTGGGGCTGTCACAGGTTGGTATCAGAGTTGTAGGTTATGAACCTTAGGTGGGGAAACCTTAGGGTAATAGCCTTTTAAGAGTCAGAAAATATAGTGGTGATAAACTCTTATCGAGTTCTAAGGAATGAATTAAGGAATTCATTAAAGATAATAAAAAGACTTTATGTGTTATGTGTTTATGTGTTAACAACATATGTGTTGCGACTAGTGTTGAGTATTAATTAAAACTTAAACTTTGTTGTCAGGATGTCGGATATTGGAGGATTCAGTCAGCCTAGGGAGATTGAGCCCCGAGTGGCTGGAGAGGAGGAGCCCCATGATATCGATGCTATCCGGGAGCAGTTCATACACAGAGAGCCATCTCCATTGATCACGGTTGTGGGTCAGGAGTATGAGCTTGAGTCTGATCCAGAGGAGGATCCTGAGGAGGTAGAGGCTGAGGAGGATGATGAGGATTCCAGGAGGTACCCCTTACCTCTATCGATGTTGAGATGTATGATGCATTGTACATCGCACTGTTGAGTTATAAGATAGAGTCAGAGAATTAGAGGGACTGGCAAATAGAAGCCAGACTCTTATAGACCAGAAAAATGAGAAAATTGAGGATCTTGATATACGTCTTGGAGACGTGGAGTGGAAGTTAGTTCAGGCAGAAAGCCAAAAAGAAGATCTTTTAGCTGAGAACGAGAAGATGAAACTTGAGATTCAGAAACTGAAGGACGATTTGAGTGAGGAGTCAGCGGAACGTACTAGAGCAGAGGATGCTTGGATGAACACCGCTCGATGCGCAGAGATTTCTGAAGAAGGCGAACGGGCAAAGAAGGCTAAGATTGAGGAGATAAACTATACTTTTCAGACAGCGATTAATAGAGCCCAAGATCGAGTTTTCCACTATCCAGTTCAGTTTGAGGACTTGCCATGGTACATATTGGATCGCAGGACGATGCTCCGTATCATGGAGGAAGAACGTAGGAAGGCGGTTCGACACCTTAATAGGTCGTGATAGGAGACGTTTTGAATTATATGTAAATATTTATGATGGTTTATGATGTAAATTCCAGCATGCTTATACACAATGGAATATGACTATTTAATCCTAAAGATTATTTGATCTTGGGATAGTTGATGTAAATAGTAGTGATGCTATCTTTCTATGTTTAAGACTTTTGAATTAATGAAATATCAGTTTTATTTGAAGATGTTATGTGTTAAATGTTTAACTTGGATTGTTTGAGTTAAATGTTGAACACTTAAGAAATTGAGTGATAATCTAATAAGTGCATATTCTTGAACAGAAAATGCCTGCCGAGACGCCAACCACGTCAACAAGCTCAGGAGAGCTCTACCAATAACACCAACGACGCCAATGCTAATCCTGTACAGCAGTTGGTGAACCTTTTGGCTGGAGCCCTTGCGAATCAGCCACAAGCTCCACCAGTGACGTCATTTAAAGATTTTAAAGCGGTAGGACCGCCAAAATTTAGGGGTTTCCTGAACCCGATCGAAGCCCAAACTTGGGTGATGGAAATGGAGAAAGTATTTGACGTTGCTAGGGTTAGTGATGACCAAAGACTGCCTTTGCAACATTCATGCTTAAGTCAGAGGCTAACTATTGGTGGCAGGCGAATAAGGTTCGAGGAGGTCAGGGTGTAATCGCATGGGAGAGGTTTAAGGAGATGTTCTTTGAGATGTACTTTCCGACGAGCTCGCGTAACCAGATAGAGATTCAATTTCTAGAGCTGAAACAGGGTACAATGACTGTACCAGAATACGCGGCGAAGTTTAATGAGTTGGCTAGGTTCGCAACTTACCAAGTGAATACGGATGAGAGGAAGGCGAGGAGATTTGAACAAGGGTTGAAGTCGTGGTTGTATAGCAAGGTGTCAATGTTCCAATTGAACACTTTTGCTGGAGTGTTGGAAAAGGCGATCATCATCGAAGGTGGGAGTGATGCTTTGACTAAGTATAACCAGGAGCAGAAGAAGAAGAAAGGCAAAAATGAAAATAACAAAGCGAGTGGTAGTAACAGTGGAGGTCACAACCAGAAGAGGAAGTGGAATGATAATGGATCTACTGGAAATCAGCAAGGAGGTCAGAAGAAGAAGATAGAAGCGTGTGTTACATGTGGGAAGAATCACGTGGGGATTTGCCTGAAGGGGAAGAGAGTTTGCTACAATTACAACCAGGAGGGCCACATAGCGCCGAATTGTCCGAATCCAAAGAAGGGTGCTTGTTTCACATGCGGATCAAAGGATTATCTGGCTAGGGATTGTCCCAAGAAGATGGCAGAAGGAGCAGGAACAGGAGGAAATAAGGGAAACAGTGATGGTAGCACGTTGACTATAACCGGATCTGCACCAACAAACTGACCTACTGCCAGAACTTTCAACATGACCGTGCAAGACGCCGTGCAGTCTCACGATGTGGTGTCAGGTATCATTCCGATCAATAATATAGATGCTTATGTATTGTTTGATTCGGGTGCTACTTGTTCATTTATATCCGATGACTTTGCTAAGAACTTAGATTTGCCAAAGGGGGAATTAGATTACCCTTTAAACATAGAAATTGCGAATAAGGAAGTAATTCCTGTTAGGTACATACACAAGAACTGTAGAGTGAACATTAAGGGAAACGTGATGAAAGTAGATCTGATCCCAATCAAACTTGGAGAATTTGACGTTATTTTGGGAATGGATTGGCTATTCAATTATGGAGCGATAATTGATTGTCAAAAGAAACGTATTAACCTTATGATTTTGTCAAAGGTAGTATTTTGCAGCAGTAAATCGCCTAGACAAATGAGTTGTCTGACGATGATGCAGGCCAGGAAGTTGTTAAGACGAGGCTGTGTGGGATACTTAGCCAACATAGTTGATACTCGAAAAATGAGTCCAAAATTAGAAGAGATACCCGTCGTAAGGGACTTTGTAGACGTCTTTCCAGACGATTTGCCAGGACTTCCGCCAGATAGGGAAGTTGAATTCGTAATCGATTTGGCGCCAGGTACTGCCCCGATATCGAAGGCTCTGTACCGTATGGCCCAGTAGAGATGAAAGAATTGATGGTACAACTGCAAGAACTTTTAGATAAGAAGTATATTCAGCCGAGCGTATCGCCATGGGGAGCGTCGGTGTTATTTGTTAAAAAGAAGGACGGATCAATGCGACTTTACATTAATTATAGAGAGTTGAACAAGGTCACGATTAAGAATAAATACCCGTTGCCAAGAATTGACGACTTGTTTGATCAGTTGAAAGGAGCTAGATATTTCTCGAAGATAGATTTAAGGAGTGGGTATCATCAGTTGAAGGTGAGGAAGGAAGATGTACCGAAGACAGCATTTAGAACTCGTTATGGTCATTATGAGTTTCTGGTGATGTCATTTGGTCTAACGAATGCTTCTGCAGCATTCATGGACTTAATGAACCGGGTGTTTAAGCCGTTTTTGGACAAGTTTGTAGTAGTATTCATTGACGATATTCTAATTTGTTCCAAAACCAAGGAAGAGCATGCAGAGCATTTGAAGTTGACATTGGAAGCGTTAAGAAGAGAGAAGTTGTACGCTAAATTTTTAAAGTGTGAATTCTGGATAGAACGAGTGCAATTTCTTGGACATGTGATTGACAAGGATGGAATTTCGGTGGATCCGTCAAAGGTTGAAGCAGTGCTTAACTGGGATTAGCCGAAAATGCCATCAGAGGTAAGGAGTTTCCTCGGATTGGCAGGTTACTACAGAAGATTTATTCAAGATTTTTCCAAAATCGCGACTCCGTTAACGAATTTGACTAGAAAGACGGTGAAGTTCGTTTGGACGGAGAAGTATGAGGAAAGTTTTCAAGAATTAAAGAAGAGGTTGAGTACGGCGTCTGTGTTGTCTCTACCGGATAGCACAGGAAATTTTGTGGTGTATAGTGATGTGTCGCATAAGGGACTAGGCTGTGTGCTTATGCAAAATGGTAAGGTCATTGCATATGCGTCACGACAATTAAAGGACTATGAGAAGGGGTATCCTACCCATGACTTTTGGCCACGGTGGTGTTTGCTTTGAAGATATGGAGGCACTATCTTTACGGGGAGAAGTGTGAAATATATATAGACCACAAGAGTATGAAATATATTTTTACACAGAATGATCTGAACATGCGACAGAGGAGATGGTTGGATTTGATAAAAGATTATGACTGTGAGATTTTATACCATCCGGGTAAAGCGAACGTGGTGGCCGACGCCTTAAGCAAAAAGGGACGAGAGAAATTGTTTACGATTACCGCTCAGAAGGAGCTAATTACAGCAATGGCGAAACTAGAGTTGGAGGTAAAATTTCCAGAGGAGAGTGATGAAAAATTATTTCAATTGAGAATCGGTTCAACTTTGGTAGATAAGGTTAAGGAAGCACAAATACAGGATGAAGAATGTGAGAAAATCAGGAAAAGAATATCTGGAAGTGATGAAGTGAAATTCAAAGTGGATAACGAGGGAGTATTAAGATTCGAGGGAAGAATTTAGGTTCCGCCAGTACAAGAGGTTAAGGAGGAAATTTTGAACGAGGTTCATAATTCTAGATATTCGATTCATCCGGGTAGTAGGAAGATGTACCAAGATCTCCGACAGCATTTTTGGTGGCCGAATATAAAGAGAGACGTTGCCGATTGTGTAGCCAAGTGTTTGATATGTCAGAAAGTTAAAGCCGAACATCAGAGACCAAGTGGGCTATTACAACCGTTAGAAATCCCAGAATGGAAATGGGAGCACATCACCATGGATTTCGTAGTAGGTCTTCCGATGACTCAGAAAGGTTTCGACGCAGTATGGGTTATCGTAGATCGACTGACGAAATCAGCACATTTTCTACCGATCAAAATCAGATTCAACCTAAATCAGTTGGCAAAGTTGTATGTGAAGGAGATTGTTTTAAGGCACGGTGTTCCAATATCTATTGTCTCAGATAGGGATCCGCGCTTCACATCGAACTTCTGGAAACGATTATAGGAATGCTTGGGAACGCAGTTACGTATGAGTACGGCATATCATCCACAGACCGACGGACAGAGCGAAAGAACGATTCAGACATTGAAAGATATGTTACGAGCTTGCATTATGGACTTCAAAGGAAATTGGGACGATCATCTACCGTTGGTGGAATTTGCTTACAACAACAGTTACCACGCAAGTATTGGCATGCCGCCTTACGAAGCGTTGTACGGTAGAAAGTGCATAACTCCATTATGCTAGGATGAAGTTGGCGAACGTCAATTGCTAGGACCAGAACTGGTACAACAGACCGCAGAAATCGTCAAAGTGATCAGGACAAGATTGACAACAGCTCAGGATAGACAAAAGAAATATGCCGATCAACATCATAAGAATCGAGAGTTTGAGTCCGGTAACTACGTTTTCTTGAAAGTATCTCCCTGGAAAGGGAAGATTCGTTTTGGTAAGAAGGAAAAACTGAGCCCGAGGTTCATTGGACCCTTTGAAGTGTTAAGACGAGTTGGTGAGGTCGCATATGAGGTAGCTTTACCTCCAGCGCTGGAACACATCCACAATGTCTTTCATGTCTCGGTGTTACGACCATACAAACCCGACTACAAGCATGTCATGGAGTATGAACCCCTGCAAGTTAAAACAGATTTGTCTTACGAAGAAGAGCCTGTTCAGATAGTTGGCAGGAAAGAACAAGTGCTGCGAAATAAAATTATACCTTCTGTTAAGGTGATCTGGAGGAACCACAATGCTGAAGAAGCTACGTGGGAACTCGAAGATCAGATGATGAGAAATTATCCACAGCTATTTGCTTAATCTATGTGTAGCGATTCTGGGGACATAATCTTTGTAAGGGGGGAGAATGTAACGGGATGAGTTAATTGAGTCATGATTCTAGGGACAGAATCCTTTTAAGGGGGGAAGGATGTGACGAACGAGAATTTTGTAATTTAATTTAAATATTTATTGAATTAAATAAATATTTTTTCGATGATTTGATTGTTGAACTAATTGATTTATTGATGAAATTGTGGTAGATTAATTTAATTATATGTGTTACATTAGTAAAATTGATGTGGAGAATTTTTATATTTAAAGTATGTGTTTAATTGAATTTATTTGATTAAATGCATTATTTAAATAAGTATAATGTTATTTCTAATTAATTTAATATTAGAGATTTAATAAGTTGTCATTACTAATAAAGGAGAATTTTTATTTATATGACTATATGATTTAATGTAGAATTATTCTACTTTATTTAATTAATTTTAGTAAGATTATTTAATTAATTTTAAATATGTGACATGAACTATAATATAAGTAAGTTATTAAAATAAATTAGAAGGAAGAATAAATGTGTTAACCAAACAAAGCCTTAAGGGAGGTTGGAGTCAGTTAACCCATTATGGGATTAACTGACACCCATGCTGCCTGTTTCATGTTATACGAGTTTTATTTCATCAGTCCCTAATAGCCAATACAGAGATAAAGAGAGAGAATTTTGAGAGGAATTAGAGAATTGAGAAGAAATCTTGTCATTATCTTGCATAGTTAAAGCATCTTATCAAGGTAATTCTTCTAATTTAAGTTTTTAATTTATATTCTTGAAGTTCTTCCATGAATGTATATTTTTGAGTTCTCTGTATTCTCTGTAAACTAAATTTTATGGCTAAATTTTTATAAAATGATGATTAGATGTTTGAAAGCATGTATAAACCTCTTTTATATGATTTATATATGATTTAGAGTAATTAAATCCATGAAATCATATTTATGTTAATGTTCTGGAAGTTACAGAGTAGTTACATACGAATATGAACTGTATGTTTGAAATTGATGTCTGTGTTGTCAGTTAATTGGTTAAATTGATAATTTACTTTGTTTATGCATGTAAATATGAAGGAAACAAGAGTTAAACGGATTAATTTGTAGTTATGTTATGTCACCCTATGCATGTTTAAAACTTAGATTAATTATGTTGAACGAATACCAAGACGTTGAGTTTTAGGAAATTCTAAAGTATGACATTGCTATGATTAAGTTTACAACTTCGGAAAGTGAGATTAATAACCAGAAAAACAGTTTAGAGTATTAAAATGAAAGTTGGATGTGAATGAATCCTGAAGTGTTTATAAACTGTAACTAATTATTGTTACTGCTTTTATAAACGGAATGTATAGGTTGATTAGAAGAACGTGAATTTTTATTTATAGTCTGCGCACGAGGCAAGTATCTTATCCTTACTTTTATGTTTACGCAAGTTTTTCTAACCTTGATCTATTTATTTCGTTGAAAGCAAGCTACCTAATACTACCTTGATTTCAATTACGCAAGTTCCTAAATTTCATTATCTTAGAATGCAAGCTTCATTAATGCTATTATTTACTTGAGCAAGTTATTATTCCTATTCCATTCAATTTCATGGATTCAATGAGAAGTTCTAATTTCCTTTTTGTAATACTTCAGTTATACAGAATTTATCTAATTGTACCTTTTGCGAGATTTAGTCCTTGATTCTTGAATATTAATTACATTTTTATTGAACTTTGATTGACTAGCGAACCCTTATTGATTCGACTAGTCCATAGTTGATGAGCGTTCTAAATCCTAGAAACGTTATTGAAGTAAATCCAAACCAAACTTCCTTTGGTGTGGATTCCGATGTCAAACTGAGATGAACAACCCTTATACAGGGGATTTTATTTACGCATTAGCGTTAAGATGTTGTGCACATACATGGTACAAAGGGTTGATCCCCCTGAGTACGAGAAGTAAGGTCCATATAGTCTTATGACTGTTAAAGGTTTAAGGTAGGTAGAAATACTGATAACCTGGGACATAGTTCGTGGTCTTAAGACCCTCAGACGTTCCTTTGAATCGTGTCTTATATTCTTGACTCAAAAGCTGAATCTTCGATTATTCAATATATATTGATTATTTCGCATGTTATTATTATTGTTGTTGTTGTACTTGTTGGGCAATCATTGCTCAACCCTTGCATAATAAACATTGCAGCTAAAGTTGAAAAGAGTTGACGAGCCGTCCACTAATAAGGGCAAAGGAAAAGCAAACAAGTGATGAAAGACTTGTTATGTATGTTTAAATGATGTTTTATGTAATAGGACTTAAGTATGTTTTCCGCATTGATGTTATGTTAAGGTTAGATGACCTGGGATTTATTTATTAATAATGTTTGTAACCCTTTAATGGGAGATTTCTATTTTAAATTAAGAATTTCCATTATGATTAAATGGGTAGTTAGATGTGATATGATGTATATGGATAGTGAACACCAAATCCTAAGGAAACGAAGTACCCGAAATTTGGGGGTGTCAGCAGGTCAGATAATATTTTTCGAGAAAAAACATCAAGCTTAGAATATTTTCACACCGACAAGCTTGTCGATATATTTACGAAAAGCTGTTTTGTCGTGCTTAAACTGATATAGTGCTTTGTCGTGCTTACGGTGACAAGCTGCTTTGTCGTGCTTACGGTTACAAGCTGCATTGTCAAGCTGTAGAAGATATTTTCAGTTGCAAAGCTGCATTGTCGAGCTTGGTAGATATTTTCCTTGAGGAGCTTGGAAGATATTTTCAGTTGCAAGCTGCATTGGTCGAGCTTGGTAGATATTTTCCTTTAGGAGCTTAGAAGATATTTTCAGTTGCACAAGCTGCATTGTCGAGCTTGGAAGATATTTTTCAGTTGAGGAACTTGGGAAGATATTTTGTGGCTTAAAGACCATTTTACCCCAAACTCTTGTTAGCTTATAAATAGGAGGACTTTGCAAAGCTTAAAACTCACCAATTTAGTAAATCAAAGAGCAAAATTACTCTCTAGATATATTTTAAGTATTGAAAGTTGTAAAGAAATAGTTAAAGCTTGCAACTACAAGAGGTAAAATCCCTAGTCGTTATTACGTTCATTTTTCTTTCATATTATAGTCTATAAGCTCAAGAACAGAAGTCGTGGCCATGTACGATTTTCTTCTCCGTGTCCTTCATAAGTTCTTGAGCAAGTAGTTGTTATGTTCAATAATAGTATAGTAGGAATCTCAAGAACACAAGTCGTTACCATGTTCGGTTTTCCAACTCAGTGTTTCTTCATGTGTTCTTGAGAAAATCTTATATATATATATATATATATATTTAGGTATATGTTATTTCAAGTTTAAATGTATCATAAACCATATATGTAAGCCGTTATAATGTCCAAATTAATTTCATTTATTAAGAACCTTAAGCTCGAGAACATAAGTCGTTACCATGTTACGATTTTCGTTCTTCGTGTGTTCTTGAGCAAAAAGTCATAAATCTTACATAAGTAGGTTTATAATTTTGGTATTTTTATATTATGAAGTGTTATTGAGTCTTAGAACATGTTATCTTAACAAATTAATGCTAGTGGTACCATGTTTCACATGGCTAACCCAAGATATTTTGATCAAAGTAGGCTCACTGACTTTTCTGGCCATTTTTCAACATTTTAGAATCTGAATCTGCTTCTGAAATGTAATAGAAAGTTGTAGAGGGGGAAATTCTAATGAATGTAGACTCAAGAATCACCCAAAAATGTTTTGAAACGAAGAAGTTATGGCAGTTTCCGTAAAGGACGTTAAAGCTAAAAAATTTAAGGGGGCTCTCGAATTTAAAGGCTTAAGAATGACTTTTTTGAGCTAGCCACTTATCTAAGTAATTCCACCTATGGAAATAGTTTTAAACAAGTTATAAAAAACACTTATTATGGAGTAAAATTCAATGAACTAACATTTGGGTACACGTTAACCCATTATGTAAGGGTTTTAAACATTTACTGGAAAACCTTAGTTTCGATTCGAGGCAAGGTCTTCTATTCCTTTAAAACTATGCGCAAGTATTCTAACTCTTATATGTTATTTTTATAAGTTATATATGTGGTTTATACGCTTTGTGTGACAACGTGATATAAACTGTTGAATGAAAAGTTATTTATAATATCAAATTGATATATGTGATATGTCAAGGCATGTTAAAGTTTGTATGAAAGCATAAATTATTTATGCGTTATTAGTTAGACTTACTGAGCCGTAGTGCTCATTCTTGCGAATAAACCTTTGTTTGCAGTTATGAAGATCATGAACGTAAAGAAGAAGCGTCGACTAGGTTTCATGTTTTAATTACTTGTTATTTGTATTAAGTCATAATGACTGTTGTGATACGAACAAGCAAACCTTGTAATTGAAGATTTTATTAATAATATCATGTTCTTATTATCATAATGGTGTTATGTGTTTAATTTGATATAACTTAGAATTGTTAAAGATCTATTAATCTGAATGAGGGCATTGGTAATATGGACTGATCGTGTTATGTTGATACTCTAAACTTCAGATAAATAGGAAAACAGTAATACAATGTTGATAAAGAACTATACATCTGAGTGAGGGTATTGAATGATATTGGGAGTTCTGTAAGCACTGAGGTTACACTTAATGAGCACCGGTAAGGTGCCACCTTTACCGGAATGCGCCTTCGGTTCTAAGAACAACGTATCATTAATACTGTGAACTTCAGATAGATAGAGAATATCAATATAAAGAGATATCTCTATAACGATATGTATTCAAGTGAGGGTATTGAATAATACGGTATGTTTTGTAAAGAAAAGGAATCTTGTCACGGATAAAGATGCAAACATTTATCGCAAGATTCTTCTGTTCCCAAGAACCATCCTATTATTAATGCTGTGAACCTTGGGCGTATGGAAGTATAGAATATTGAAATCATAAGGTTAAAAATTTGACCGATATATATATATATGGTGTTATCCATATATATGAATGAACTACAAGTTGATACTTGTAGAAAGAATAAGATCGAGATCAAGTTACGATCCAAGTATTTAGTTAAGGAAATTTATGATTTTATAGTCTGTAATAGACTAGTTCAACTAATATGATTATGGGATCATTGGTTAAGTTACGATAGAAGTACGAGCGAAACGTCGTCGACCCCTTGTTCGGGCGGCGATCGTCCGGATTCGAGGGCGTCATACTTCTAGCATGGTTAAAGCGATAGAGTATTGAATATTTTAATATGAGTTTGTTGTGCACACAAACACAAGATAAGTATTAAATATTTGAGATGTTTCTTTAATTACATTGGATGTTTATTAAGAATTTTAAATTAACATTTTATTGTGCACACTCTTGGACTGTTTTTTTCTCTTCACTTATAAGAAAATGATGGTTTTGACTTAACTTAGATTATTTTAGTTCGGATGTGCACACACTTGACCATTATAATCTAAGAGGCAAAATATAAAGGAGTTACATGGAGATGTTAATCGACAAAAAAATGTCTACCTTTTGAATAAATATGTAGTTTGTTGTGCACACACAAGGCTATATATTTATTGCAATTGGATCCTTTCTCACTCAAGCAAGAGTCACAAATACAAGATCTGTCGAACTATATACAAAGAGGGTTATATAGTTTGAAGAAAATAGTGGGAGACACCATTTTAATAACGACCTAAATTAATCTGGTGATTAAATAAAAGAATGTATGCTAATGTTGTTAATTAAATTTCACTTGCAGAATTTTACAAAATGGCTAATTCACTATCACTGCGAAACATACTTGATGCTAACAAATTAACCGGACCAAATTACACAGATTGGTTAAGGAATCTGAGAATAGTTCTCATAGCTGAAAAGCTAGCGTATGTCCTTAACTCGCCTGTTCCTACAACAGTTGCAGAAGATGCCTCTAAGCAATAGCTGGCTACTTTTTAGAAAGTGGCCAAGATAATGCACAGGTGGCTCAGTGCATCATGTTAGCATCCATGAGTAACGAGCTACGACGTTAACATGAGAAAATGGATGCTCCTACTACTATGTTGCTACACCTTCAGGATTTGTATAGTGAGCAAAGTAGGTCGGCTAGATATGAAATATCTAAAGAGCTCTTCCGATCTAGGATGACCGAATGGCACTACAGTGCAGACACATGTCCTAAAGATGATCAATTTGATTGAACAGTTGGGACAACTGGGTTTTATTATGAATGGTGAGGTTGAGCCAAAATTTGATATTGTAGTCACTCCCGGACTCCTTTTCACAATTTGTTGTGAACTTTCACATGAACAAGCTTGATGTCAGCTTGCATGAATTGCTTAACATATTGAAAACTGCTGAGAGTGATTTTTCCAATGAAGAAAGGCCAAGTCTTGCTTATAGATGATTCTTCCAAGAAGCGGAAGAGGGCCAAAGGATCTTCTGAAAAGAAGAAAAATCCCAAGAAGGCAAAAGGAAAAGCGAAACCTAAGGATAAGAAAAAGGCTGATGCTGATAGCAAAGGAGTTTGCTTCCACTGCAACAAGCCTAGACATTGGAAGAGAAATTACAAGGGAGTATCTTACAAAGCAAAAGCAAAAGAAGCTTGATGATGAGGACATGCCTTAGCTCGGATAAGGATGAGAGTCACGGAGGGCAAACGTGGGCGGATTCCGTTTCAAGTGCCAAATTGGGTCCAGTTACGAGGTTGCGAGCTAAACGATTCAAAGAAGGACTTAACGGATTAATTCAAGATGTTTGGAATGAAAAAGAATTTATGGGCAAAGGATGAGTCTAAGTTCGTTATGTTGTTGCAAGAAATTGGTTCAAAATCAGCAAAACAAAACGGATTGGACAGGAGTTTTGAGCCGCCCGCGCGCCATTCTCGGGGCCGCAGTGCATGCATGAGCCGCGACACGCTTAATTGTGGGTCGCAGCGCACAAGTTCTCTGCTCTGCGTTCCAGATTTCTTTTTAAGCGCGGATTTGCACGGGGATTTCAAGATTTTTAGTTATGATTTTGTTTTCAATTCTAATTAGAAGATATATTAGATAAGATTTTGTTTCCAAATCAATTTGTTTATTCCTTATCAATTAGGGTTACCTTTTGGGTAGTATAAATAAGGATTGGCTGATATTATTGAATAACAATTATTATTCTGAGTTTTTATACAATTAAGAGTTATTCTCTACTTTTGGTTCTTTGAAGGATTTCTAAGTTATTATTCTTAGTTTTTCTTTTGAGATTCATAATTAACTTATCATACAACAAATCACAGTTGTGTGTGACGTTACTTTACCGCATCATACAATCGTATGGAGATTATCGTCTACAACTAGACGAGGGTGGTCAAAGTGTTGTTGGTGTTCCATCCTACACGCATTTCAATTGCTTGATCGATTATATCGAGGTTTATCGTCTACATATAGGCGAGGGGTTAAGGTATTGAAAGAGTTCCATCAAATTTACTTACTAGAAACGATCTGGGCGACAACCACCTCACGCAAGCGTATTGTAGAGTCTATCATTTGGTATCAAAGTCGCGTTCTCTAGCTAAGTATCTATCTTTACTTTATTGTTGAGTTGTTAGTACAAAGAAAAAAATCGTTAGTACAAAAAAAAAAGAAGAGAAAAGTTATTATTAATATTCATCGTATTGTGAGTAATTTCATATTTGGTGCGATTAAGTAGAGTTACTTATTCTATATTTGTTCGTGATAAATTACTATTGAGTTGATTGGGAAAACTGTGATTGTTACTTGGTTAATTCGATAAGAACCTATTAGAGAGAATATTTTGAGGTAAAAGGCTTAGTGGTGAGATCATTAGAGGGTAAAACCCTAGTGAGTGCATACACGAGGGATTCATCATTGTTGAGCGAAACACGTAAGGGAGTGTTAAGGAAAATTATTCTTTTCTACTAACTTTTGTTTTGCAGCTAATAATGTCTGGTATGAAGGATAAGGGTTTGTTTGGAGAGGGATCTTCCACAAAAGGACAAAGGGAAGGATCAAATGTGGACCTAGACGTTTTACTACAACAAGTAATTCAGAAATTAGATCTTTTTGATGATAGATTTTGAGAGGATAAAAAGTATTCAAAGAGAGAAATCTCAAGTGATCATGGGTTCTCAAAAGAATGAGAAGGAGCGGAAAAAAATTAGAATAGGGATAACGAGGAGGATTCCTACGAAGAAGAGTTTGATCCAATTATTGGAAGGCGATTTGAGGCCAGGAATAGGAGACACAGGGATGATAGAGACGATCAGAGGAATCAGGTGGATGATAACTTGGGAAGCATTAAATTGAAGATTCCGTCTTTCCAGGGGAGGAGTGATCCTGAGGCTTATCTTTATTGGAAGAAGAAAATAGAATGGGTTTTTGAAGTTCAAAAACTATTCAGAACGCAAGAAGGTACAGTTGGCAGCTACAGAATTTACAGATTACGCCGGTCACTTGGTGGGATCAATTGAAGACTAGTAGGAGGCGATGTGGAGAGCGGCCGATTGAGACTTGGGCTGATATGAAGGCAGTGATGAAAAAAAGATTTGTACCAGATTTACTATCATCGGGAGTTAGTTCGAAGTTTGCAAAGCTTGCAACAAGGTAGTCGGAGCGCAGAAGATTATTACAAAGATATAGAGATGCTGATGGCTAGGGCAAACATAAATGAGGATAGCGAATTAACAATGGCCAGATTTTTTAGCGGGATTAAATTGGGAGATTGCAAACTTAGTGGAACGACAACATTACGTGGTATTGGAGGATATGGTACATATGGCTATCAAGATTGAGAAACAGCTCAAGAGGAGAGGTAGCCAACGTTCGATACCTAATTCGGGATCATCATGGAAGTCTAATGCTGGAAGGTGAGAGGAGAAACCAGCATGTAGTTAAACCCAAGGTGGAGTTTAAATCAGAAACGACTAACCGTGGGATGCAAGGTAAAACTGAATTACCTTCTTTTAGTCGTAATCGTAATATTAAATGTTTTTAAGTGTCAAGGCAAAGGCCATATATCAATTCAATGTCCAAATCAACGGACAATGTTGTTACGTGATAATGGTGAAATAGAGACCGAGGAGGAAGAAAGTGATACTGACTTTATGCCACCCTTAGAGGAAGTAGAAGATAGGGAAGTTGTAATATTTTGGGGAAGTTTTTGGTGACGAGAAGGGTGCTTAGTGCACAAGTGAAGGAGGATTAGCAGCGAGCAGCGTGAGAATTTATTGTTAGATTTGTATATTACGCAATCATGCAATCAAATTACACAAATAGGGCGGAAGCGTGATAAAACGGATTTTAAAATTTTAATACAAACCATCACCATGATCTATCCTTGTGTTCAATTATTAATTAAACGAAAGAGAAAGAGAATAAGAATTATACCCTCGTAGATCAAAGCTTCCTCGGGTACAAGTTCAACTCCTAGTCCTTCGTGTTCTCCTCAAAATTCCACCGATGAGATTCCTTCCTTTTGATCAACGTTAGCCACCCAAGTGTTTAGCCTCTAGTGGTGATCCACCAAGGATGAATAGGTATTCAAAAGTTGGGTGTTGGCAAAATCCTAATTTCTATCTCTATAGAAATTGCAAGTACTCCCCACAATCTAATGCAAGAATAGGTAACCCTAATCTATGATAAGACTCCTCTTATTTATAGATATAGGAACAACCCTTCCCTAAACTATTTAGGATTAGGGTTTTCTATTATAATTAAAACTCCTTTAATTTAATTATGCTCTTAATCCAACTAGGAATTCATGTGAGAGTACTTCTATTAATTAATTCCCAATCCCTATTAGGAATTAAATATTAATAGTAAATAATAATAATAATAAGACTCTTCTTATTAATTTATATTTAATATTTCTAAAATATTAAATAATAAATATTAAGTTATTTAATTTATTCTATCTCCATAGGCTAAATTAAATACACTTAACTTATTATTACAATTATGCCATTTACTTCTTAAATAAATATTTTTCCTTTTGCGGTGTGACCCTTTAGGTTCTCCATATTAAACCGATTGTGAATAAATCAATTAGAACAATTCTAATTATATTTAAATAAATAAATTAAACTATTTAATTCATTTAAATAAATAATATTTATTCTACAATAAAGGTAAGCCCCCTTAGCGATCAACGACTTTCCAGATAATATAGATTTTCAACATTAATCACAAAAGAACCTTTCAGTGCATAGTTACCGTACAATTCAATCCTTCTAACCATACAATGTCCCAATTAAATAATAAGACATGGAATATACTGTCAAGTTTTTATTTCATTTAATTATATGTATTTCGATTCCCAAATGCACAACTCTAAATAATGCAAATTAAAAACTCCTTTCTAATTTCATTCTGCCTTGGCAAAGGACTACTGAGTTGTCATTTATTGAATCACATAGGACATTCACAATCTTTTACTAGACGAGGTAGATTCTTTGTTGATCATTCACCTATCTCCATGTACAAACTTATTATACCCAATCATACCCTTTGATATACCCTAAAAGGTCTTAAGGGACATGTCAAAGTATAACTCATCATACATAAGATACTATGATGATCTCAAGTCCAAGGATCACTTGTACTACTATCACTAGAGGAATTCCTATTGACAGGTGAGTAAAACTCCATTAGGTATTCCTTAGCAAGCCACGTTCAGTGTACTTATTCTCCAATAAGCACCTACATACTTGCTTTTAGTGTCTCCACACAAATGATTATGAGATCAATCATCCTCTTCATAAGAGCAAGCAACGTATGTACTAATCTATCTGGATTTACTAATCCCCTTTTTAGTAATCCAACGATTAAGAACGATCTTAGTTTGTGAGTTATCTAGAATTTAGATCTCATTAGCATGATCACCATCATGATTCTAAAAGCATTGCTCAAAACTATGAATTTATCACATTTAATATAACAGCACTATGTAGATAATGTAAAATGCCTTTTAAGAAAATCAATTCTTTTATTAATAAATGAATAAGATTACAAAGTATATGCTACATCATATCAAATATGATTGGCATTGTGTGCATACTACATTTCAATCTCCTACTTGCACTAAAGCCAATCGTTATGGTATCTAATACCCATCTTCTCTAAGTGACGATCAAACTGATGTTGTGTTAAACCTTTAGTAAATGGATCTGCAATGTTGTCTTGAGAGTCCACACGCTCCAGGGTGACATCTCCTCTTTCAATGATCTCTCTAATCAAATGAAATTGCTGCAAACACGTGTTTGGATTTCTGATGAGAACATGGGTTCCTTAGCCAGCGCAACAGCTCTGGAGTTGTCACAGAATAAAGGTACGGCTCTCTAATGCTAGGAACCACTCCAAGTTCAGTTATGAACTTCTTCATCCAAACATCTTCCTTTGCAGCTTCACTTGCAGTTATGTACTCTGCCTATGTCACTGAATCAACAACTGTTTACTGCTTGGAACTTTTTCAACTTACTGCGCCACCGTTTAAGGTAAACACGTACCCTGAAACGGATTTACTATCATCTTAGTCTGTTTGAAAACTTGAGTCTGTATAGCCCTCTAGTTTCAATTCAGACCCACCGTAGATAAGAAATACATCCTTAGTTCTTCTTAAGTACTTTAGGATGTATTTTCACTGCCTTCCAATGCTCTTCTCTTGGATTCGGCTGATATCTGCTTGTTACACTAAGTGCATGAGCGACATCTGGTCTAGTACATATCATACCGGACATGATAGATCCTATTGCTGAAGCATAAGAAATCTTACTCATACGGTCTCTCTCCTCAGGTTCCTTTGGGGCCTGTTTCTTGGAGAGATGTATTCCATGGCTCATCGGCGTGAGACCTCTCTTGGAATCTTCCATGCTAAACTTCTTTTAGCATCGAGTCAATGTACTTTCCTTGGGTCAAGCCAAGCATCCTTTTAGGATCTATCTCTATAGATCTTTATCCCCAAAATATAGGATGCCTCACCCAAGTCTTTCATGGAGAAGTGTTTAGATAACCAAATTTTGATCGACTGTAGCATATGAACATCCATTCCCTATCAGTAATATATCATCAATGTCGACGCCGGGTTTCTCGTCCTTTCTGATTTTTAGCCTTTTGATTGAATGATTTTTTGGAAAAGGTCGGCATTGATGTCGACGGGGTTTTGAAAGATCGTTTTTATGATGAGCCAATTAACCAGAGTCGCCAGTTGGTATATTTGAAATGGATGTACCAACTCATCCGAGTTTTCGTTTTTTTATAAATCGCTGGCTCATATGTGAATCCGAATTAATTGGTCTGCAAACCGAGATTCATAGAGTTCGGGGGCTTGCTTAAGCGAGGGGAAGGTGTTTAGGCACCCCCCGACTTCCGTGAAACACGGTTACTGCAATCTTGATGCTTTTCCTATCCTTTTAATTCTTAAAAATGTGTATGCGTGCGCGTGTGTGTGCCTATGTGAATGTTGTTGGTGGAGTTTGTATGAAAGAATCATATTGGATTATTTTTTTAGGGAAAAGTCGTGCTTTAAATTTTGAGATAACGCTTCAGAATGGTCTTTTCTCCCGGCAATTACAACGAGAAAGCTTTATGAGAAAGGTTTGATTTTAATTGTCAAAAACTGCAAGGTTATTCATTTAGGTGTTGTTTTTGGCAAAACTAGTATTTTTAAACCTTACGTCAAAATAAGAAATCAGAGATACTATACGTGTTGCTTTCACAGAATGACTGGCAATTTCTAGGATCTCTTATAAAACCCTATGCACCAAACGGTTTTAATAAAAACGTCATTTAATTTATAAAATCATTTTTTTGTGACATTTGGAAACAACTTGGCTCTTTAGCCTTTCTTCGTAAAATAGGAATCGACTTTCATTAGCCAAAAAAAAATTTTCAATTCTTAACTTTGATTGGATTTTTAGAAAAGTCTTTATTGTTTTGGCCTTGTAGAAATCTTTTGTTTGGTGTTAATAAATCAAATTAATATATCAAAACGCGTAGGGGGCTACTTCACGGGGGCATGTAAAGCCATTCAAAATATCCACCGAACGCCAAACAAATACACATATTTCCACTACTTACGGGGTCCTTTAAATCCGATTCTCGCCTTAGCGTTCGTTTTAAAAAAGGCCCGTACGATTACATGTTACAACAACGGAGCAACCTTGAATCTATTACATACATCCAAAACGTCCATCATCGGATTTGGACCACGGGGTCGCATTCCTAGGCCTCACAAAACACCCCGAAGATTACTAACATGCCCACAAAAATGAATTACTAAACGAAACTAACCAACACGGATTTGCCTAATTACCAAACCGTGAATATCCGAAAATGAAATAATCTAAATAGATTACAACCCAATAAATCAACCATAAAACAAGTTTCTAGAAATTTCACCAATTGGTTATCCTACCTTCGGGTTATTAGGAAAGGAAATTTTGTTCCGATGGAACCCTCACTAATAAATCCCATAATCCATTATCACCACCATAAGAATTAACATTAAAACTACATTTAATTTGACCAAATGATATGAGTAGTAAATTGCAAAAATATAAGGAGATTTTTAACCTTGCAAAATGAGATCAAAGTGGATGTAAACTTGTGTATTTGAATAGAAAGAAGAATATATATGTGATACAATTAAATCAACAAGAATATTATTCCTCTCTTTTTTCTCCTCTTTCTCCTCCTCTTTTGTTGCAAAATTAATGCTAATTTATTCCCTCCAATTATTCCCGAACTGCTTCTGCTGTTTCTGCTGTTATTCCTTCTTCCCCTCCCTCTCAATCCTGCTCATACCTCGCTGTATGTCTGAAGCGGAAATGAGCTGAAATAGGTCTGGCCAAAGCCAGCCGCAGATTGATCGCAAACGGTTGGTTTTGTCTTGTCCGGGGGCCCAGGGTTTTTCGTCGCCGGTCCACCCACCTCGTAAATCGCTCAGCCGGGTTATCGTCGCCAGGTTCGATTCGTCTTGGGAATGCCGGGTCTTCGTATCCCGGTCACACTCTTTTCTTTTTTGGTATGAATTGAGAAGTCGTGTTTGAACACCAATGATTCATACAAAATCTCGCATTTTATTATCACATTATGGAGTCCACATGGGCTTTTTGAATCGATTAAGCTTGCAATGGACCAAAGGGGGGATGGCACTGGGCCCAGCCGCAGATGGATCTGCGGCCAGCCGCAAGATTGATCTTGCGGCCAAGATCGGGCATTATAAGGCGGCCAAGCCGCCTCCCAGATACCTGTTCTCACTTTCATTCGTACCCCACGCGATTTCTCCACACCTTAATTACTCGTACCCCTTATGCTGACTTTTCCAAATTCTTTTCCCCAAAAAAAACACCCCCGCTCCGGTTGGATCGATCTACCACACTCCAACTACAGGTTAACACTTTGACCGTTTGTTTTCTCAAATTTCGTCAATGTTTTGCTATACATTTGGGCTAATTTGCATGCTTAGAAGATAAAAATGTATGCTCTTATAAATTGCTTATGCTATTGTATTTATTGTATATAACATGCTAATGTATCAACTGTGTGAGTCCCTATTTTATGTCTCGGTGATATGCGGTCCCACATACTTGTATTGTTTCTTTTTTTTTGAAAGAAAATCCATGTGCCATTAGGGTCCTTTCATGTAGCAATTGGTCCCATATAACATGAGCAATTTTTGAGATCTGTTGTGGCTTGGCTTTCTTTGAAAAACATGGCACCTCGGCCTCATGCCATGGGAATGTCCCATTTTAACAAATGGAAACTCTGGCCAATTATTTTTTTTTTATATAATTAAACATTGGCATCATATTGCATTAATTTCTACAAACGAGTATTGGAATAATTTGTGACATAGATTCAAAAAAAGGGAACTTACCTTCCTCCTTGCCTGTTCTATTTCCAGCTATGGATCCCGACGCTCCTAGATAGCTCTTTCTGCGATTCTCGGACCCTCGGGCGTTCCTGCACCGCCAGTTAGGCTGCACTGCATGCCCCCTAGCCTTGCCTCAGGACCCGCCAGGCCAATAAACCAGCTGATTGGCGAGGAGGCTGTCATTTTTCGGGCCTGATCACCTTGATTGTTGAAGGAGGTTGTTCTTCCTGAGGTTGCGGCAGAGGGGCCATCCTCCAGCACACTAAATCCCGGCCCATCTCCTCAACCCAGCGCCCTTTTCTGGCGCCTCTCGTTGCAGGATACCCACCCGATATCTATTTGGGTCAGGATCTCAGTCGTCACCCCCTCCTCGGCATCTCTTCGTAGCTAATGAGGTATGCTTAAAGTACTCCTCTGCAACTTTTTTCCAAATTTTCTGTTTAGATCTGGAACTGATCCATCTCTATTTTTTGATCACAACAAGGTGCCATGAGTTTACCCAGCCGAGGGGTAACTGGTTCAAACATTTACTATCCACTCTATACCACTTTTGCATAGCGAACTACCGGGCGGTGGTCGGATTTCCTGGGGCTTTCCGTCACTTTTTTTCACTTATCATCAATACCCCCCCCGTCAGTGCCCCTGGGAGGGGCTATATGAGGGCCTTGTATCCGAGCGATGGTTTCCAACCAGGACGCAGTCTCTATCAATCTTCTTGACTAGCGAGGTTGTGTTGACCCCCCTGGGATTGGAGGTTAACAGTCACGGGTATAGAGTTTAAACCGGGTTCCCGTGGTTCCCTTTGGGATTCTTGACATTACTCACAGCGGAGGACCGGAGCTTTATTGGGCTTTCGGCTGGCTGAGGACCCCGGGTCTTTAATGCCCGTAGTATTCGGTCTGGATGCTTTGGCTGTCGAATGCTGTCGGGGGTATTATCCGCACCTACCTATTCCCAAGCGGATTCAGGGACACTCGTGACATTCTGCTCACGGGGCGCTTGTTCCTGAACCATTATGATGGGTGTTGTTTTCCTAGGGAACAAACTCCTCTGCTACCATTCATTTCCAAGCGTCGTAGGAAGCTTCAGAGACGTAGACCCGGATCCTGGTGACTACGATTGGGGGTCGTCTCACCTTTGCTTATTTCCTCCACGAGTCTGTCGTCTACGTTTCTGGAGGGACAGACAGACGCTATAAATGGCTCGGAATTCTATTCCACTTTTTTTTGCTCTGGTGAGTGGTTTCCTCTTCCTCTCTTCTTTACATAAAATTGGGACTTTCCTTCATTTATTTTTACTCTTTTTTGCATTCGTCGGTTACTCATGTTTTTCGCGTGGTTTCTATGTTCGCAAGCGTTTTGGGGCCTACGAGCGTCTTATCGCATTGCCTGAGGCCCGTCCACTAACCCTTTTCTTGGCCTGGGACACTGTATCCACCGGGGTCCGGCCTGGTGGCAAATCACAAGCACCTCTGGAGGAGGTCCCAGTGTCCCGACAGATTAGGCTTTGTTTGCCCATTGCCCCGCATTCCAGCTGGAGCTGATCACTACACTAGCTGTAGAGGTCGTCTGGAGGCCATTATCTTTCTGAGCATCTGGATGTGGGGTTCACATATGGGTTATACCTACCACCTACGGCCCGGAGTTCGCCACTTTCCAACCCGCCGCCTCACTTTTGCAGGAGTTGTCGGGGGGCTTGGGTGATAGTATCTGGGGAGAGTCGCGCCATTTAGATGCGTCACCGGAGAGAATCCGCATCCCGCACATCCCTATCCTTTCACTACATCCTGGGGGGGGTCCCCCCCCCCCCCCCCCCCCGCACATGTGTTGGGGGGGGGGGGTGGGGGGGGGGGGGGGGGGGGGGGCGGGTCGTGGGCTGGGGGGGGGGGGGCGGGGGCCCGCTGGATTCTCAGCCTTCGGTAGATCATGGCTCGCAGGGGAGGAAACGACACGGATGCTTTCTTTTTTTTTTTTTTTTTATTCTACCTACAGGGTCACCAGTCATGAGTGAGGCCTTTTCCCGTACCTGTGTGGGTGCCCCGTTATCTATCAGGTCCCTCAGACCCCAGGCCATATTCATTCCTCAGGGGAATATGGTCCCTGGTTCCAGTGATAATGACTGACTGGCAGCAGCTTGCTGTTCGGAGTTCCGACAACCGCCATAGCTGAGCAAGAATCAGCCACTCTGGACCCGTCCCAAGGTGGATCAGCTATCCTTATATCTTCGGATCTATTCGGGTGATTTCAGGACCGGACTCCAGAGGATAGCTTACGCCTGACGATCCTGATAGTTAACGGGTTATGATGCAAGCGCCTGAGCCTTATCCTGATGCCACAGCAGGGGCGCAGCCATACATTCCTGAACAATGAAATTTTGGGTCCTCCGAACTTCGACGGACCCACCAGGGGATCATGTTCGAGGATCCCGCCTTTTCATAGATGACATTGACTTTGTTTAGATCATGATAGGATAGGGCTTTTTGCTAACCTGCCACCTGTTTAGATTTTATTTTTTCCTTTTCTATCAATTTTTCCTTTTTATTGTTTTTTTTTTTGCCTTTTGGCTGACAATTATGTGGGGGGGGGACATGCACTATGTACTGAAGACTCATTTGTTTTTATTTATGCACAGTTATTTTTTTTTTCTTTTTTATCTCTATGAAATTTCATTTGCTTTATATATTAGCTGTATGTGATGCATGCGTTTTTTATTTATGGATAGAGACAATGACCCCTGTACAGGTCTTTTTTGATACTACTTGTTACAGATGTCGCCCCTCCCAAGATGTCGTGGTACGGTTGGATTCCCATTCCTTTCCACAGGATTGGTCGGCATGTCTCCTCCGCTGGTTGGACAGTTTAATTCGTCCGGCCTGACAGGGGGGGGTTGTTCCGCAGATGGTCTTTTTAGGAACATTCTTGGTCCCTATTAATCCTTTCAGCGTGGCCCGTTGGCTTTGTGGAGGGTATTTCTGAAGCTACTGGGCGCTGGGGGGACTGGGGCCACGCCAGCCCGTCAGTGTGGTTCAGGTTAGGGACAATGGAGCATGACACCCCACCCTCGAGGAGTATGCACGTTTTAATACACTAAACATTAACACCGGTTTGCCCTATAGGACGGTCCTTTGCGCCAGGTGGTTCACAGTTAGTCCCATGCGCCGTCAGTTATATGACTTTCACTTCACTGGGTTTCGGAGGAACAGCCTCTGCTATCGGTGGGTCACATCTCATCAGACCATCTGGTTTTCTCCTTCATTTTTTGATGGTGACCGATTCGGCTCACCTGACAAATTTTCGCCAATTTTCTTTCTCTCCTGGTGACTTTTCCATATCTGAGGAGCCGCTGGGGCGCCTTGAGAGTAGAACCGTTTTGAATGGCCTTGTGTCATTCCTCGGTTTTGTATCTGCCTACCGTGACCTGATCTGTTTGGACATGCGAGTTGTCGCGGCCCAGTGGAGATTCCCCTTCAGGAGGATCACACAACCATCCTTCCTATGATATTTATGCAGATAACTTTATCCATGTCAGCCTCATATTGTCAATCTTTCTGAGGCAGATAGTATTACAGAGGGAGCTCGACTTTGCTGTCAAGTAAACGAGTGTGGTTGCATGAGTCTATCTTTAGTCCCATCGTGGCCATGTTCCGTCGCCAAGGGTTTTTTGGCTATTCAGTCATTGACATAAGCCACGCATGTTTTTGTTTTCGTCCTGTGAAGCTGTATTGAAGTTGGCGGCTTCCTGGGTCAGAAATTCTTGTCGGTTATTGGAGGATCCTTTTCATCATCCAGTTCTATCTCGCGGTTATTGCTCCTTTTAATGAGCTTCTTATCTTGACCTGATCACGTGCCCTGCCAACCTGGGATTTCAATCACCCATTGCTGGCTTGAGAGGAGCGTGACGACCCTATCATCCCCTTGGCGGGTTACAGGGTCCAGTTTTGATCAGACACCAGGATTTTCAAACCCTATTCACGGGTGCAGCTGCCTTACCGATTCCTTATATCATCCCAGACACGAGAGGGATCTAACTGCGGGTATACGATCTTTGGTCTCGCAGGATCTTTGTCGAACATATAGTGAGGGCTGCCACACTCCAGACATTTTGCTTACGTGCATGTGGTTGCGCGGAGGACTCGGATCCGGTTGGTTTGAGTCATACAGGGGGCCTTTCTGATGACTCTGGAGTGATTTTCCCCCAGACAGATACCCGCAGAATCATTAATCCATTCTCAGCTGATTTGTTCTGCCCCTAAGCCGGGTTAATGAGGTATACTCGACTCCGCCTGGCCTTGATTGCTATTGAATCTGAGAGGGATGTTGTCATTGCTGAGAGAGATGCCAGCTATTCCTGGCCAGTGATGCTGTCATTGCTGAACAGAGACGCCATTATATTTCAGGCCAGGACAGTTAATAGATGCTCATCCTCTGGGGACTGTTCAGCCGGAAGGCCACTGCTATTGTTGGAACCGCATCGACAAGATGGGACAGCAGATTGCAGGGGACGCTGGATGTCTTCGGATTTATCCAACCACTTTATCCCTCCTGCTTCAGTTAGTTGCAAGATTTGTTAGATTGTTTTATTTCCTTCCTAGCATAGGACTATGTTAATTTCATCGAGTTATTGAAGAAGAAATCTTGTAACAAAATGGACTTATAATATTATAGACAAAGATTGCATTTTAAATATTAGTCATTTTCCCTTTTAACGTATCGTTGCCCCCCCCCTTCATATTGGATCCTCAATTTTAGTTCCCCCGCTGGCTTATGATTTTGACATTTCCCCGCCTTCTTTCCTCTTCTCAAGTCTTGATGGAGAACTCTGACATGATATATGTCCGCAACCCAACCTGGGTGTTTTCATCGGACTGGGTCTTAGATTTTTGGCTAACTATTTTCGGTTGTGATCAGGGTTATTGTTCATCTAAGGATGAAGCTGATTTAGTCGGCTGGCTTCGGAAAGAGGATTTTGAGGGTGTAGGAAGGTTT
>CM068385.1:38055048-38223315 GCA_034770075.1 Aralia elata
CAGGAAAAGAATAATCCTGGAAGTGATGAAGTGAAAATTCAAAGTGGGATAACCGAGGGAGTATTAAGATTCGAGGGAAGGAATTTAGGTTCCGCCAGTACAGAGAGGTTAAGGAGGGAAATTTTGAACGAGGTTCATAAATTCTAGATATTCGAATTCATCCGGGTAGTATGAAGATGTACCAAGATCTACCGACACACACAGCGCATTTTTGGTGGCCGAGATATAAAGAGAGAAGAGAGGTGATACGGAGGGGTGGGGGAGGCGGGGAGGGGGGGAGGGGGTGGGGGGGGGGGTGGGGGGGGGTTGCCGATTGTGTAGCCAAGTGTTTGATATGTCAGAAAGTTAAAGCCGAAACATCAGAGACCAAGTGGGATATTATACAACCGGTAGAAATCCACAGAATGGAAATGGAAGCAACATCACCATGGATTTCGTAGTAGGTCTTGCCGATGACTTCAGAGTAAAGGTTTCGACGCTATGTATGGGTTATATCGTAGATCGACCTGACGAAATCAGCACATTTTCTAACACCGATCAAAATCAGATTCAACCTAAATCAGTTGGCAAAGTGTTGGGTATGTAGAAGGAGAATTGTTTTAAGGCACGATAACGGTGAGTGTTCCAATATCACTATTGTACTCAGATACGGGTGATCACGCCGGCTTCACATCGAACTTCTGGAAACGATTATAGGATATGCCTTGTGGAACGCAGTTACGTATGAGTACGGCATATCATCCACAGACCCGACGTCGACAGAGCGAGAAGAACGATTCAGCGACATTGGCAAAGGATAAATGTTACGGGGGGGGGGGGGGGGGATGCTATGGGCATTGATGGACATTCAAGGGGGGGAGGAAATTGGGGACAGATCATCTACCGTTGTGGAATTTTGCTTACATACAACAGTTTACCAACGCAAGTATTTTGGCATGCCGCCTTACGAAAGCGTTGGTACGGTAGACTTAGGGACAAGTGGCATAAGGACTGCCATTTGGATGCTAGGGGGATGAAAAGTTGGGTGGAGCGAAGGGCGTTGGGGTGGCGTAAGGGTTGGCGGGGGGGGGGGGGGGGGGGGGGGGGGGGGGGGGGGGGGGGGGGGGGTGGGGGGGGGGGGGGTGGGAGGACGTCCAAATTAGCAGGACCAGAACTGGTTACAACAGAACCGCAGTGGGGCGAAATCGTGCAAAATAGTGATCAGGACAAAATGATTGACACACAGCTCAGGATAGACAAAAGAAATATGCCGATCACAACATTACATAAGAATCGAGCGAGTTTGAGTCCGGGTAACATACAGTTTTCTTGAAGAGTATCTCCCTGGAAAGGAAGATTCCGTTTTGAGGTAAGTAAGGGAAAAACCTGAGCCCAGAGGTTTCATTGGACCCTTTGATGCTGGAGTGTTAAGGACGAGTTGGTGTACATGGTCCGCATATGAGGTAGCTTTACCTCCACGGCAGGAGGGGGCGCGGAGTGGAACACAATCCACAATGTCTTTTCAAAAGGTGGGAGCTCGGTGTTGACGACCATGGAGGGACCAAGACGCCGACTACAAGCATGTCATGGGAGTATGAACCCCTGCAAGTTTTAAAACACAGATTTGTCTTACGAAGAAGAGGGAGCCTGTTGCGGGAGGAATAGTTGGCCAAGGAAAGAACAAGTTGCCTGGTGGCGGAAATAAACTCATACACTCTCTATTATACCTTCTGTTAAGTGTGATCCTCGGAGGAACCGGGACGGAATGCTGAAGAAGCTGACTTTGTGGGGAACTCAAGGGGGTGGAGTGCAGAGGGGGGAGGGAAAGGGGTAAAAAACAAAACGAAGAATCAGATGATGAGAAATTATCCACAGCTATTTTGCTTAATCTAATGTGTAGCGATTCTGGGGACATAATCTTTGTAAGGTGTGGGGAGAAATTGTAACGGGATGAGTTTAAATCTTGGAGGTGTAGCATGATTCTAAGGAGACAAGAATCCTGTCTTTAAGTATGGGGGAAGGATGTGAACGAACGAGAATTTTTGTAATTTAATTTAAATATTTATTATGAACATCATAAATAAATATTTTGAAGATTCGAGTAAGGAAGTTGATTGTATGAACTAAATTGATTTATTGATGAAATTGTGGTAGATTAATTTAAAATTATATGTGTTACATTAGTAAAAATTGATGTGGAGAATTTTTTTTAAATATTTAAAAGTTATTGTGTTGTAAATTGAATTTATTTGATTAAATGCATTATTTGTAAATAAGTAGGGGTAGGGGGGGAGATGTTATTTCTAATTTAATTTAATATTAGAGATTTTAATAAGTTGTGTCATTACTAATATAAGGAAGGTGACACACAAACATTTTATGTTATATGACTAATATGATTTAATGTAGAGCGGATTTTATTCTACAGGGGTTAATTTAATTAAGAGATTTTTAGTATATATAGATATATTTAATTTAATTTAAATATGTGACATGAACTATATTATAAAGGAGGGAGGGTAGAGTTATTGGGTGGGGGGGATGAAAATAAATTAGAAGGAAGAATAAATGTGTTAACCAGTCTAGACAAAGAGCCTTAAGGGAGGTTTCTGGAGTCAGTTAACCCATTATTGGGATTAACTGACACCCGGAGCAATGTGCTGTCGCTGTTTCAAATGTTAATACGAGGTTTTTATTTCATGCAGTCCCTCTAAAAGCCAATACAGAGATAAAGAGAGAGAATATTGGGGGTGGGGATGTGGAGGGAGGGGTGGGGGGATGAAGGGGATGGAATTAGAGAAAGTGGTAGGGAGAAGGTAAGGAGGTCGGGGGGGGTTGTCATGTGGTTCGGGGGTTGGCAGTAATGTTAAAGTGGCATCTTTGATCAGGGGGGGTAGGATGGGGGGGAGTCCTTTGGCTAGGGGGGGGGAGTTTAAGTTTTGGTTGGTCAGATTTATATTGCTGGGAGGGGGGAAGTTCTGGGGGGGGCCTATGGAGATTGGTATTAGTGTTTTGTGGGGGGGAGTTCCTCGGGGGTGTATATGGGGGCGGCTCTGGGGTGAAAGGGTGGGCGTAAATTTTAAGTGGCTAAATTTTTGATGGGGTGGGGCGGTGGGGTGGGGGGAGGGGGAGGGGATTGTGGTTATAGGGGGGGGGGATGGATGGGGGAAAATGATGATTAGATGGGGGGGGGGTTTGGGAATAGTGATTGGTATAAACCTCTTTTATATGATTTATATATGATTTAGAGTAATTAAAATCCATGAAATCAATATTTTATGTTAATAGTGATCTGGGAAGTTACAGAGTAGGTTACATACGAATATGAAACTGTATGTTTTTTTGAAATTGATAGTCTGTGTTTTGTCAGTTAATATGGGTTTTAAATTGATAATTTACTAAGTGTTTGTAGATGTCGAGTGCATGTAAATAAAGTGAAGGAAACAAGAGTGTTAAAACGGAATTAATTTGTAGTTTATGTTTATGTCACCCCTAATGCATGTTTAAAACTTAGAATTAATATGTTGAACGAATACCTAAGACGTTGAGTTTTTTAGGAATTCTAAAGTATGACATAGCTATGATTAAGGTTACAAACTTCGGAAGTGAGATTAAATAACCAAGAAAACAGTTTAGGTATTAAAATTGAAAGTTGGATGTGAATGAATCCTGAAAGTGTATTATAATCTATCGCGCTCGTGAGCGACTAATTATTGTTACTGCTTTACATACTACCTGCTGAGAGAGAATATCAACGGAATGTAATAAGGTTGATTAAAGAGGGGGAACGGGGGGGGGGTGGAATTTTTTATTTATAGTCTGCGCACTCACGAGGCAAGTATCTTATCCTTACTTTTTATGTTTCACGCAAGTTTTTCTACCTTGATTCTAATTATTTCGTTGAAAGCAAGCTACCTAATACTACCATTGATTTCAATTACCGCAAGTTCCTAAATTTCATTATCTTAGAATGCATAGCTTCATAAT
Organism: Aralia elata; assembly: GCA_034770075.1. Lineage (NCBI taxonomy): Eukaryota > Viridiplantae > Streptophyta > Magnoliopsida > Apiales > Araliaceae > Aralia > Aralia elata. The sequence continues at coordinate 38,059,015 of CM068385.1, forward strand.
GCTATTATTTATTCTTGAGCAAGTATATTATTCCTATCCATTCAATTTCATGGATTCAATGAGAAGTTCTAATTTCCTTTTTGTAATATCTACTTTCAGTTTATATCTCTGCAGAATTTATCTAATTGAGGTACCTTTTTGCGGCGAGAGTTTAGTCCTTGATGTCATTGAATATTAATTACAATTTTTATTGAAACTTTGATTGACTAGCGAACTCCACCCTTATAGATTCGACTAGTCCATAGTTGATGAGGCGTTCTAAATCCAAGAAGACGTTATTGGAAGTAAATCCAAACCAAACATTCCTTTGGATGAGCGTGTGGATTCCGGAATATATTTTGTCAAACTGAGATGCAACAACCCCTTATACAGGGGGATTTTAATTTACGCATTAAGCGTTTAAGAGATGTTGTGCACATATCATGGTATAAGCAAAGTGGTTGGATCCCCCTGCAGTACGAGAAGTAAGGTCCATATAGTCCTTATGACTGTTAAAGGTTTTTAAGGTAGAAATAACTGCTGATAACCTGGGACATAGATCGTTGTCCTTAAAGACCCTCAGACGTTCCTTTGAATCGTGTCTTATATTCTTGACTCAAAAGCTGAATCTTCGATTATTCAATATATATTGATTATTTCGCATGTTATTATTATTGTTGTTGTTGTACTTGTTGGGCAATCATTGCTCACCCTTGCATAATAACATTGCAGCTAAAGTTGAAAGAGTTGACGAGCCGTCCACTAATAAGGGCAAAGGAAAAGCAAACAAGTGATGAAGACTTGTTATGTATGTTTAAATGATGTTTATGTAATAGACTTAAGTATGTTTTCCGCATTGATGTTATGTTAAGGTTAGATGACCTGGGATTTATTTATTAATAATGTTGTAACCCTTTAATGGGAGATTTCTATTTTAAATTAAGAATTTCCATTATGATTAAATGGGTAGTTAGATGTGATATGATGTATATGGATAGTGAACACCAAATCCTAAGGAAACGAAGTACCCGAATTTGGGGGTGTCACAGGTCAGATAATATATTTTTCGAGAATAAAAACATCAAGCTTAGAATATTTTCACCGACAAGCTTGTCGATATATTTACGAAAAGCTGTTTTGTCGTGCTTAAACTGATATAGTGCTAGTGTCGTGCTTACGGTGACAAGCTGCTTTGTCGTGCTTACGGTTACAAAGCTGCATTGTCAAGCTTAGAAGATATTTTCAGTTGCAAGCTGCATTGTCGAGCTTGGTAGATATTTTCCTTGAGGAGCTTGGAAGATATTTTCAGTTGCAAGCTGCATTGTCGAGCTTGGTAGATATTTTCCTTTAGGAGCTTAGAAGATATTTTCAGTTGCAAGCTGCATTGTCGAGCTTGGAAGATATTTTCAGTTGAGGAACTTGGAAGATATTTTGTGGCTTAAAGACCATTTTACCCCAACTCTTGTTAGCTTATAAATAGGAGACTTTGCAAGCTTAAAACTCACCAATTTAGTAAATCAAAGAGCAAAATTACTCTCTAGATATATTTTAAGTATTGAAAGTTGTAAAGAAATAGTTAAAGCTTGCAACTACAAGAGGTAAAATCCCTAGTCGTTATTACGTTCATTTTTCTTTCATATTATAGTCTATAAGCTCAAGAAACAGAAGTCGTGGCCATGTACAAACGATTTTCTTCTCCGTGTCCTTCATAAGTTTCTTGAGCAAGTATTGTTATGTTCAATAATAGTATAGTAGGAAATCTCAAGAACACAAGTCGTTACCTATGTTCGGTTTTCCAACTCAGTGTTTCTTCATGTGTTCTTGAGAAAATCTTATATATATATATATATATATATTTAGGTATATGTTATTTCAAGTTTAATGTATCATAAACCATATATGTAAGCCGTTATAATGTCCAAATTATTTCATTTATAAGAACCTTAAGCTCGAGAACATAAGTCGTTACCATGTACGATTTTCGTTCTTCGTGTGTTCTTGAGCAAAAGTCATAAATCTTACATAAGTAGGTTTATAATTTTGGTATTTTTATATTATGAAGTGTTATTGAGTCTTAGAACATGTTTATCTTAACCCAAATTAATGCTAGTTGGTGTTACCATGTTTCACATGGCTAACCCCAAGATATTTTGATCAAAGTAGGCTCACTGACTTTTCTGGCCATTTTTCAACATTTTAGAATCTGAATCTGCTTCTGAAATGTAATAGAAAGTTGTAGAGGGGGAAATTCTAATGAATGTAGACTCAAGAATCACCCAAAAATGTTTTGAAACGAAGAAGTTATGGCAGTTTCCGTAAAGGACGTTAAAGCTAAAAAATTTAAGGGGGCTCTCGAATTTAAAGGCTTAAGAATGACTTTTTGAGCTAGCCACTTATCTAAGTAATTCCACCTATGGAAATAGTTTTAACAAGTTATAAAAACACTTATTATGGAGTAAAATTCAATGAACTAACATTTGGGTACACGTAACCCATTATGTAGGGTTTTAAACATTTACTGGAAAACCTTAGTTTCGATTCGAGGCAAGTCTTCTATTCCTTTAAACTATGCGCAAGTATTCTAACTCTTATATGTTATTTTTATAAGTTATATATGTGGTTTATACGCTTTGTGTGACAACGTGATATAAACTGTTGAATGAAAAGTTATTTATAATATCAAATTGATATATGTGATATGTCAAGGCATGTTAAAGTTTGTATGAAAGCATAAATTATTTATGCGTTATTAGTTAGTTAGACTTATGACGGAGCCGTAGTGCTCATTTCTTGCGAATAAACCTTTGTTTGCAGTTATGAAGATCATGAACGTAAAGAAGAAGCGTCGACTAGGTTTCATGTTTTAATTACTTGTTATTTGTATTAAGTCATAATGACTGTTGTGATACGAACAAGCAAAACCTTGTAATTGAAGATTTTATTAATAATATCATGTTCTTATTATCATAATGGTGTTTATGTGTTTAATTTGATATAACTTAGAATTGTTAAAGATCTATTAATCTGAATGAGGGCATTGGTAATATGGACTGATCGTGTTATGTTGATACTCTAAACTTCAGAATAAATAGGAAAACAGTAATACAATGTTGATAAAGAACTATAACATCTGAGTGAGGGTAATTGAATGATATTGGGGAGTTCTGTAAGCACTGAGGTTACACTTAATGAGCACCGGTAAGGTGCCACCTTTACCGGAATGCGCCTTCGGTTCTAAGAACAACGTATCATTAATACTGTGAACTTCAGATAGATAGAGAATATCAATATAAAGAGATATCTCTATAACGATATGTATTCAAGTGAGGGTATTGAATAATACGGTAATGTTTTGTAAAGAAAAAGGAATCTTGTCACGGATAAAGATGCAAACATTTATCGCAAGATTCTTCTGTTCCCAAGAACCATCCTATTATTAATGCTGTGAACCTTGGGCGTATGGAAGTATAGAATATTGAAATCATAAGGTTAAAAATTTGACCGATATATATATATATGGTGTTATCCATATATATGAATGAACTACAAGTTGATACTTGTAGAAAGAATAAGATCGAGATCAAGTTACGATCCAAGTATTTAGTTAAGGAAATTTATGATTTTATAGTCCCCTGTAATAGACTAGTTCAACTAATTATGATTATGGGATCATTGGTTAAGTTACGATAGAAGTACGAGCGAACGTCGACCCCTTGTTCGGGCGGCGATCGTCCGGATTCGAGGGCGTCATACTTCTAGCATGGTAAAGCGATAGAGTATTGAATATATTTAATATGAGTTTGTTGTGCACACACAAGATAAGTATTAAATATTTGAGATGTTTCTTTATTACATTGGATGTTTATTAAGAATTGAACAATACCATTTTATTGTGCACACACAAGGACTGTATTTTTCTCTTCACTTATATGAAAATGCTGGGTTTGACTTAACTTAGATTATTTTAGTTCGGATGTGCACACACTTGACCATTATAATCTAAGAGGCAAAATATAAAGGAGTTACATGGAGATGTAATCGACAAAAAATGTCTACCTTTTGAATAAATATGTAGTTTGTTGTGCACACACAAGGCTATATATTTATTGCAATTGGATCCTTTCTCACTAAGCAGAGTCACAAATACAAGATCTGTCGAACTATATACAAAGAGGGTTATATAGTTTGAAGAAAATAGTGGGAGACACCATTTTAATAACGACCTAAATTAATCTGGTGATTAATAAAAGAATGTATGCTAATGTTGTTAATTAAATTTCACTTGCAGAATTTTACACAAATGGCTAATTCACTATCACTGCGAAACATACTTGATGCTAACAAATTAACCGGACCAAATTACACAGATTGGTTAAGGAATCTGAGAATAGTTCTCATAGCTGAAAAGCTAGCGTATGTCCTTAACTCGCCTGTTCCTACAACAGTTGCAGAAGATGCCTCTAAGCAATAGCTGGCTACTTTTAGAAAGTGGCAAGATAATGCACAGGTGGCTCAGTGCATCATGTTAGCATCCATGAGTAACGAGCTACGACGTTAACATGAGAAAATGGATGCTCCTACTATGTTGCTACACCTTCAGGATTTGTATAGTGAGCAAAGTAGGTCGGCTAGATATGAAATATCTAAAGAGCTCTTCCGATCCGATCTAGGATGACCGATGGCACTACAGTGCAGACACATGTCCTAAAGATGATCAATTTGATTGAACAGTTGGGACAACTGGGTTTTTATTATGAATGGTGAGTTGAGCCAAAATTTGATATTGTAGTCACTCCCGGACTCCTTTTCACAATTTGTTGTGAACTTTCACATGAACAAGCTTGATGTCAGCTTGCATGAATTGCTTAACATATTGAAAACTGCTGAGAGTGATTTTCCAATGAAGAAAGGCCAAGTCTTGCTTATAGATGATTCTTCCAAGAAGCGGAAGAGGGCCAAAGGATCTTCTGAAAAGAAGAAAAATCCCAAGAAGGCAAAAGGAAAAGCGAAACCTAAGGATAAGAAAAAGGCTGATGCTGATAGCAAAGGAGTTTGCTTCCACTGCAACAAGCCTAGACATTGGAAGAGAAATTACAAGGAGTATCTTACAAAGCAAAAGCAAAAGAAGCTTGATGATGAGGACATGCCTAGCTCGGATAAGGATGAGAGTCACGGAGGGCAAACGTGGGCGGATTCCGTTCAAGTGCCAATTGGTCCCAGTTACGAGGTTGCGAGCTAAACGATTCAAAGAAGGACTTAACGGATTAATTCAAGATGTTTGGAATGAAAAGAATTTATGGGCAAAGGATGAGTCTAAGTTCGTTATGTTGTTGCAAGAAATTGGTTCAAAATCAGCAAAACAAAACGGATTGGACAGGAGTTTTGAGCCGCCGCGCGCCATTCTCGGGGCCGCAGTGCATGCATGAGCCGCGACACGCTTAATTGTGGGTCGCAGCGCACAAGTTCTGCTCTGCGTTCCAGATTTCTTTTAAGCGCGGATTTGCACGGGATTTCAAGATTTTTAGTTATGATTTTGTTTTCAATTCTAATTAGAAGATATATTAGATAAGATTTTGTTTCCAAATCAATTTGTTTATTCCTTATCAATTAGGGTTACCTTTTGGGTAGTATAAATAAGGATTGGCTGATATTATTGAATAACAATTATTATTCTGAGTTTTTATACAATTAAGAGTTATTCTCTACTTTTGGTTCTTTGAAGGATTTCTAAGTTATTATTCTTAGTTTTTCTTTTGAGATTCATAATTAACTTATCATACAACAAATCACAGTTGTGTGTGACGTTACTTTACCGCATCATACAATCGTATGGAGATTATCGTCTACAACTAGACGAGGGTGGTCAAAGTGTTGTTGGTGTTCCATCCTACACGCATTTCAATTGCTTGATCGATTATATCGAGGTTTATCGTCTACATATAGGCGAGGGGTTAAGGTATTGAAAGAGTTCCATCAAATTTACTTACTAGAAACGATCTGGGCGACAACCACCTCACGCAAGCGTGCCGTGGAGTCTATCATTTGGTATCAAAGTCGTGTTCTCTAGCTAAGTATCTATCTTTACTTTATTGTTGAGTTGTTAGTACAAAAAAAAATCATTAGTACAAAAAAAAAGATGAGAAAAGTTATTATTAATATTCATCGTATTGTGAGTAATTTCATATTTGGTGCGATTAAGTAGAGTTACCTATTCTATATTTGTTCGTGATAAGTTACTATTGAGTTGATTGGGAAACTGTGATTGTTACTTGGTTAATTCGATAAGAACCTATTAGAGGGAATACTTTGAGATAAAAGGCTTAGTGGTGAGATCATTAGAGGGTAAAAGCCTAGTGAGTGCATACACGAGGGATTCATCATTGTTGAGCGAAAACACGTAAGGGAGTGGTAAGGAAAATTATTCTTTTCTACTAACTTTTGTTTTGCAACTAATAATGTCTGGTATGAAGGATAAGGGTTTGTTTGGAGAGGGATCTTCCACAAAAGAACAAAGGGAAGGATCAAGTGTGGACTTGGACATTTTACTACAACAAGTAATTCAGAAATTAGATCTTTTTGATGATAGATTTGAGAGGATAAAAAGTATTCAAAGAGAGAAATCTCAAGTGATCATGGGTTCTCAAAAGAATGAGAAGGAGCGGAAAAATTAGAATAGGGATAACGAGGAGGATTCCTACGAAGAAGAGTTTGATCCAATTATTGGAAGGCGATTTAAGGCCAGGAATAGGAGACACAGGGATGATAGAGACGATCAGAGGAATCAGGTGGATGATAACTTGGGAAGCATTAAATTGAAGATTCCGTCTTTCCAGGGGAGAAGTGATCCTGAGGCTTATCTTTATTGGAAGAAGAAAATAGAATGGGTTTTTGAAGTTCAAAACTATTCAGAACGCAAGAAGGTACAGTTGGCAGCTACAGAATTTACAGATTACGCCGTCACTTGGTGGGATCAATTGAAGACTAGTAGGAGGCGATGTGGAGAGCGGCCGATTGAGACTTGGGCTGATATGAAGGCAGTGATGAAAAAAAGATTTGTACCAGATTACTATCATCGGGAGTTAGTTCGAAGTTTGCAAAGCTTGCAACAAGGTAGTCGGAGCGCAGAAGATTATTACAAAGATATAGAGATGCTGATGGCTAGGGCAAACATAAATGAGGATAGCGAATTAACAATGGCCAGATTTTTAGCGGGATTAAATTGGGAGATTGCAAACTTAGTGGAACGACAACATTACGTGGTATTGGAGGATATGGTACATATGGCTATCAAGATTGAGAAACAGCTCAAGAGGAGAGGTAGCCAACGTTCGATACCTAATTCGGGATCATCATGGAAGTCTAATGCTGGAAGGTGAGAGGAGAAACCAGCTGTAGTTAAACCCAAGGTGGAGTTTAAATCAGAAACGACTAACCGTGGGATGCAAGGTAAAACTGAATTACCTTCTTTTAGTCGTAATCGTAATATTAAATGTTTTAAGTGTCAAGGCAAAGGCCATATATCAATTCAATGTCCAAATCAACGGACAATGTTGTTACGTGATAATGGTGAAATAGAGACCGAGGAGGAAGAAAGTGATACTGACTTTATGCCACCCTTAGAGGAAGTAGAAGATAGGGAAGTTGTAATATTTGGGGAAGTTTTTGGTGACGAGAAGGGTGCTTAGTGCACAAGTGAAGGAGGATAGCAGCGAGCAGCGTGAGAATTTTATTGTTAGATTTGTATATAACGCAAGCATGCAATCAAATTACACAAATAGAGCGGAAGCGTGATAAAACGAATTTTAAAATTTTCATACAAACCATCACCATGATCTATCCTTGTGTTCAATTATCAATTAAACGAAAGAAAAAGAGAATAAGAATTATACCCTCGTAGATCAAAAGCTTCCTCGGGTACAAGTTCAACTCCTAGTCCTTCGTGTTCTCCTCGAATTCCACCGATGAGATTCCTTCCTTTGATCAACGTTAGCCACCCAAGTGTTTAGCCTCTAGTGGTGATCCACCAAGGATGAATAGGTATTCAAAAGTTGGGTGTTGGCAAAATCCTAATTTCTATCTCTATAGAAATTGCAAAGTACTCCCCACAATCTAATGCAAGAATATGTAACCCTAATCTATGATAAGACTCCTCTTATTTATAGATATAGGAACAACCCTTCCCTAAACTATTTAGGATTAGGGTTTCTATTATAATTAAACTCCTTTAATTAATTATGCTCTTAATCCAACTAGGAATTCATGTGAGAGTACTTCTATTAATTAATTCCCAATCCCTATTAGGAATTAAATATTAATAGTAATAATAATAATAATAATAAGACTCTTCTTATTAATTTATATTTAATATTTCTAAAATATTAAATAATAAATATTAAAGTTATTTAATTTATTCTATCTCCATAGGCTAAATTAAATACACTTAACTTATTATTACAATTATGCCATTTACTTCTTAAATAAATATTTTTCCTTTTGCGGTGTGACCCTTTAGGTTCTCCATATTAAACCGATTGTGAATAAATCAATTAGAACAATTCTAATTATATTTAAATAAATAAATTAAACTATTTAATTCATTTAAATAAATAATATTTATTCTACAATAAAGGTAAGCCCCCTTAGCGATCAACGACTTTCCAGATAATATAGATTTCAACATTAATCACAAAAGAACCTTTCAGTGCATAGTTACCGTACAATTCAATCCTTCTACCATACAATGTCCCAATTAAATATAAGACATGGATATACTGTCAAGTTTTATTTCATTTAATTATATGTATTTCGATTCCCAAATGCACAACTCTAAATAATGCAAATTAAAAACTCCTTTCTAATTTCATTCTGCCTTGGCAAAGGACTACTGAGTTGTCATTTATTGAATCACATAGGACATTCACATCTTTTACTAGACGAGGTAGATTCTTTGTTGATCATTCACCTATCTCCATGTACAACTTATTATACCCAATCATACCCTTTGATATACCCTAAAGGTCTTAAGGGACATGTCAAAGTATAACTCATCATACATAAGATACTATGATGATCTCAAGTCCAAGGATCACTTGTACTACTATCACTAGAGGAATTCCTATTGACAGGTGAGTAAAACTCCATTAGGTATTCCTTAGCAAGCCACGTTCAGTGTACTTATTCTCCAATAAGCACCTACATACTTGCTTTAGTGTCTCCACACAAATGATTATGAGATCAATCATCCTCTTCATAAGAGCAAGCAACGTATGTACTAATCTATCTGGATTTACTAATCCCCTTTTTAGTAATCCAACGATTAAGAACGATCTTAGTTTGTGAGTTATCTAGAATTTAGATCTCATTAGCATGATCACCATCATGATTCTAAAAGCATTGCTCAAAACTATGAATTTATCACATTTAATATAACAGCACTATGTAGATAATGTAAAATGCCTTTTAAGAAAATCAATTCTTTTATTAATAAATGAATAAGATTACAAAGTATATGCTACATCATATCAAATATGATTGGCTTGTGTGCATACTACTTTCAATCTCCTACTTGCACTAAAGCCAATCGTTATGGTATCTAATACCCATCTTCTCTAAGTGACGATCAAACTGATGTTGTGTTAAACCTTTAGTAAATGGATCTGCAATGTTGTCTTGAGAGTCCACACGCTCCAGGGTGACATCTCCTCTTTCAATGATCTCTCTAATCAAATGAAATTGCTGCAACACGTGTTTGGATTTCTGATGAGACATGGGTTCCTTAGCCTGCGCAACAGCTCTGGAGTTGTCACAGAATAAAGGTACGGCTCCTCTAATGCTAGGAACCACTCCAAGTTCAGTTATGAACTTCTTCATCCAAACATCTTCCTTTGCAGCTTCACTTGCAGTTATGTACTCTGCCTATGTCACTGAATCAACAACTGTTTACTGCTTGGAACTTTTTCAACTTACTGCGCCACCGTTTAAGGTAAACACGTACCCTGAAACGGATTTACTATCATCTTAGTCTGTTTGAAAACTTGAGTCTGTATAGCCCTCTAGTTTCAATTCAGACCCACCGTAGATAAGAAATACATCCTTAGTTCTTCTTAAGTACTTTAGGATGTTTTTCACTGCCTTCCAATGCTCTTCTCTTGGATTCGGCTGATATCTGCTTGTTACACTAAGTGCATGAGCGACATCTGGTCTAGTACATATCATACCGTACATGATAGATCCTATTGCTGAAGCATAAGAAATCTTACTCATACGGTCTCTCTCCTCAGGTGTCTTTGGGGCCTGTTTCTTGGAGAGATGTATTCCATGGCTCATCGGCGTGAGACCTCTCTTGGAATCTTCCATGCTAAACTTCTTTAGCATCGAGTCAATGTACTTTCCTTGGGTCAAGCCAAGCATCCTTTTAGATCTATCTCTATAGATCTTTATCCCCAAAATATAGGATGCCTCACCCAAGTCTTTCATGGAGAAGTGTTTAGATAACCAAATTTTGATCGACTGTAGCATATGAACATCATTCCCTATCAGTAATATATCATCAATGTCGACGCCGGGTTTCTCGTCCTTTCTGATTTTTAGCCTTTTGATTGAATGATTTTTTGGAAAAGGTCGGCATTGATGTCGACGGGGTTTTGAAAGATCGTTTTTATGATGAGCCAATTAACCAGAGTCGCCAGTTGGTATATTTGAAATGGATGTACCAACTCATCCGAGTTTTCGTTTTTTTATAAATCGCTGGCTCATATGTGAATCCGAATTAATTGGTCTGCAAACCGAGATTCATAGAGTTCGGGGGCTTGCTTAAGCGAGGGGAAGGTGTTAGGCACCCCCCGACTTCCGTGAAACACGGTTACTGCAATCTTGATGCTTTTCCTATCCTTTTAATTCTTAAAAATGTGTATGCGTGCGCGTGTGTGTGCCTATGTGAATGTTGTGGTGAGTTTGTATGAAAGAATCATTTGGATTTTTTTAGGGAAAGTCGTGCTTTAATTTGAGAACGCTTCAGAATGTCTTTTCGGCATACACGAGAAAGCTTTATGAGAAAGGTTTGATTTTAATTGTCAAAACTGCAAGGTTTTCATTAGGTGTTGTTTTGGCAAAACAAGAATTTTTAAACCTTCGTCAAAATAAGAATCGAGATCTATACGTTGCTTTCACAGAATGACGGCAATTTCTAGGATCTCTTTAACCCTATGCACAACGGTTTAATAAAACGTCATTTATTTATAAAATCATTTTTTGTGACATTTGGAAACAACTTCTCTTTAGCTTTCTCGTAAAATAGGAATCGACTTTCATTAGCATTTTCAATTCTTACTTTGATTGATTTTAGAAAAGTCTTTATTGTTTTGGCTTTGAAATCTTTTGTTTGGTGTTATAAATCAAATTAAATATCAAAACGCGTAGGGGGCTATTCACGGGCATGTAAGCCATCAAAATATCCCCGAACGCCAACAATCACATATTTCACTACTACGGGGCCTTAAATCCGATTCTCGCCTTAGCGTCGTTTTAAGGCCCGACGATTACATGTTACAACAACGAGCACCTTGAATCTATTACATACATCAAAACGTCCATCATCGGATTTGGACCACGGGGTCGCATTCCTAGGCTCACACCCGAGATTACTACATGCCCACAAAATGAATACTACGAAACTAACCAACACGGATTTGCCTAATACACCGTGATATCCGAAAATGATAATCTAAATAGATTACACCCAATAAATCACCATAAACAAGCTAGAAATTTCACCAATTGGTTATCCTCGGGTTATTAGGAAGAATTTTGTTCCGATGGAACCCTCACTAATAATCCCTAATCCATTATCCCACCATAAATTACATGAAAACTACATTTAATTTGACCAAATGATATGATAGAAATTGCAAAAAATAAGGAGATTTTAACCTTGCAAATGAGATCAAAGTGGATGTAAACTTGTGTATTTGAATAGAAGAAGAAATATATGTGATACAATTAAATCACAAGAATATTATTCCTCTCTTTTTTCTCTCTTTCTCTCCTCTTTTGTTGCAAAATTATGCTATTTTTCCTCCAATTCCCGAGCTGCTGCTGCTGTTATTCTTCTTCTCTCTCAATCTGCTCAACCTCCTGTATGCTGAAGCGGAAATGAGCTGAAATAGGCTGGCCAAAGCCAGCCGCAGATTGATCGCCGGTTGGTTGTCTTGTCGGGGCCGGGTTTCGTCGCCGGTCACCCACCTCGTAATCGCCGGTTATCGTCGCCGGTTGATCGTCTTGGGAATGCCGGGTCTCGTATCCGGTCACTCGGTTGAATTGAGAAGTCGTGTTTGACACCTGATTCATCAAAATCTCGCATTTTATTATCACATTATGAGTCACATGGGCTTTTGAATCGATTAAGCTTGCAATGGACCAAGGGGGGAGCACTGGGCCCAGCCGCAGATGGATCTGCGGCCAGCCGCAGATTGATCTGCGGCCAAGATCGGGCATATAGGCGGCCAGCCGCCTCCCAGATCTGTCACTTTCATTCGTACCCCACGCGATTTTCACACCTTTACTCGTCCCCTTTGCTGACTTTTCCAATCTTTTCCCAAAAACCGCTCCGGTTGGATCGATCTACACACTACAGGTAACACTTTGACCGTTTGTTTTCTCAATTTCGTCAATGTTTTGCTATACATTTGGCTATTTGCATGCTTAGAGATAAAAATGTATGCTTTATAATGCTATGCTATGTATTATTGTATATACATGCTATGTATCAACTGTGTGAGTCCTATTTTATGCTCGTGATGCGGTCCCACATACTTGTTGTTTCTTTTTTGAAGAAAATCATGCATTAGGGTCCTTTCATGTAGCAATTGTCCATATAACATGCAATTTTGAATCTGTTGTGGCTTGGCTTCTTTGAAAAACATGCTCGGCTATGCATGGGATGTCCATTTTACAAATGGAACTCTGCCAATTTTTTTTTTTTATATAATAAACATGCATCATATTGCATTAATTCTAAAACGAGTATTGGAATATTTGTGACATAATTCAAAAAAAGGGAACTTACCTTCCTCCTTGCCTGTTCTATTCCAGCTATGGATCCCGACGCTCCTAGTAGCTCTTCTGCGTCTCGGACCTCGGGCGTTCGCCGCCGTAGGGCTGCACCTGCCCCTGCCTTGCCTCGGACCCGCCAGGCTCGCTGATTGGCGGAGGCTGTCATTCGGCCTGATCACCTTGATGTTGAGGAGGTTGTTCTTCCGGAGGTTGCGGCAGAGGGGCCATCCTCCAGCACACCGGCCCCATCTCCTCACCGCGCCCTTTCTGGCGCCTCTGTGCAGATACCCGATCTATTGGGTCAGGATCTCAGTCGTCACCCCTCGGCATCTCTTGTAGCTAATGAGGTATGCTTAAAGTACTCCTCTGAACTTATTTCCAAATTTTGTTTAGATCTGGACTGATCCATTCATTTTTTGTCACAGGTGCCTGAGTTTACCCAGCCGAGGGGTAACTGGTTCAACATTTACTCCCTCTATACCACTTTGCATAGCGACTACCGGGCGGTGGTGGATTCCTGGGGCTTCCGTCACTTTTTCACTATCATCCCCCGTCAGTGCCCCTGGGGCTATATGAGGGCCTTATCCGAGCGATGGTTCCACCAGACGCAGTCTCTTCATCTTCTTGACTGCGAGGTTGTGTTGACCCCCTGGGATTGGAGGTACATCACGGGTATAGAGTTTACCGGGTCCCGTGTCCCTTTGGATCTTGACATTACTCCAGCGGAGGTCCGGGCTTTATTGGGCTTCGCTGCTGAGGACCGGGTCTTTAATGCCCGTAGTATTCGGTCTGGTGCTTTGGCTGTCGATGCTGTCGGGGGTATATACGCACTACCTATTCCAGCGGATCAGGGCACTCGTGACATTCTGCTACGGCGCTTGTTCCTGACCATTATGAGGGGTTGTTTCCTAGGGAACAACTCCTCTACCATTCATTTCAGCGTCGTAGGAGCTGTCAGAGACGTAGACCGGATCGGTGACTACGATTGGGGGTCGTTCACCTTTGCTTATTTCCTCCACGGTCTGCGTCTACGTTCGGAGGGACAGACAGACGCTTGGCTCGGATTCTATCACTTTTTGCTGGTGAGGTTTCTCTTCCTCTCTTCTTACTGGACTTTCCTTCATTTATTTCTCTTTTTTGCATTCGTCGGTTACTCATGTTTTTCGCTGTTTCTGTTCGCAGTTTTGGGCCTACGAGCGTCTTCCATGCCTGAGGCCCGTCACTACTCTTGGCCTGGACACTTATCCCCGGGGTCGGCGGTGGCATCACAGCACTCTGGAGGAGGTCCCAGTGTCCGACAGCTTTGCCCATTGCCGCATTCAGCTGGAGCTGATCACTGCTGTAGAGGTCGTCTGGAGGCCTTATCTTTCTGAGCATCTGGATGTGGGGTTCACATATGGGTATCCTACCGGCCCGGAGTTCGCACTTTCCACCCGCCGCCTCACTTTGCAGAGTGTCGGGGGCTGGGTGATGTATCTGGGAGAGCGCGCATTTAGATGCGTCACTGGAGAGATCCGCATCCCGCACTCCCTTCCTTTCACTACATCCTGGCCGCTGGATTCTCAGCCTTCGGAGATCATGCTCGCAGGGGAGGACGACCGGATGCTTTCTACGGGTCCCAGTATGAGTGAGGCTTTCCGTACCTGGTGGGTGCCCCGTACTATCGGTCCTCAGACCCAGGCCATATTCTTCCTCGGGGATATGGTCCCTGGTTCAGTGATAATGACTGACTGGGCAGCTTGCGTTCGGAGTCCCACCCATGCTGAGCAGATCGCCACTCTGACCCGTCAGGTGGATCAGCTATCCTTATATCTTCGGGTGTTAGGCCGGACTCCAGAGGATGCTTACGCCTACGATCCTGATAGTACGGGTTATGATGCAGGCCTGAGCTTATCTGATGCCACAGCGCAGCCATACATTCCTGACATGAATTTTGGTCCTCCGACTTCGACGACCCCAGGGGATCAGTTCGAGGATCCCGCTTTCATAGATGACATTGACTTTGTTTAGATCATGATAGGATAGGGCTTTTGTACCTGCACCTGTTTAGATTTATTTTTTCCTTTTCTATCATTATTACATGCACTATGTACTGAACTCATTTGTTTTATTTATGCACAGTTTTTTTCTTTTTTATCTCTATGAAATTCATTTGCTTTATTATTAGCTGTATGATGCATGCTTTTTTATTTATGGATAGAGAAATGACCCCTGTACAGTCTTTTTGATACTACTTGTTACAGATGTCGCCCTCAGATGTCGTGGTACGGTTGGATCCCATTCCTTCCACAGGATTGGTCGGCAGTCTCCTCCGCTGGTTGGACAGTTTATCGCCGGCTGACAGGGTTGTCGCAGATGGTCTTTTAGGACATTCTTGGTCCCTATTATCCTTTCAGGTGCCCGTTGGCTTTGTGGAGGGTATTCTGAGCTACTGGGCCCCCGCCCGTCAGGTGTTCAGGTTAGGGACAATGGAGCTGACCCCCACCCTCGAGGAGTATGCTCGTTTTACCGGTTTGCCCTTGGACGGTCCTTGCGCCAGGGTCACAGTTAGTCCCATGCGCCGTCAGTTATTGACTTTCACTGGGTTTCGGAGGACAGCTCTGCTATCGGTGGTCACATCAGACCATCTGGTTTCTCTTCATTTTTTGATTGACCGATTCGGCTCACCTGACAATTTTCGCCATTTCTCTGGTGACTTTTCCATATCTGAGGAGCGCTGGGGCGCCTTGAGAGTAGACGTTTTGATGGCCTGTGTCATCTCGGTTTTGTATCTGCCTACCGGACCTGATCTGTTGGACATGCGAGTTGTCGCGGCCGTGAGATCCCTTCAGGAGGATCACACCATCCTTCCTATGATATTAGCAGATACTTACATGTCAGCCTCATATTGTCAATCTTTCTGAGGCAGAGTATTCAGAGGGAGCTCGACTTTGCTGTACGTGTGGTTCATGAGTCATCTTAGTCCCATCGGCCATTTCCGTCGCCAAGGGTTTTGCTTCAGTCATGACATAGCCACGCAGTTTTTGTTTCGTCCTGTGAGCTGTATTGATGCGGCTTCCTGGGTAGAATTCTTGTCGGTTATTGAGGATCCTTTTCATCTCCTGATCTACTCGGGTTATTGCTCCTTTATGAGCTTCTTGACTCACGTGCCCAACCTGGATTTCATCCCCATTGCTGGCTTGAGAGGCGTGACGACCTATCATCCCTTGGCGGTTACAGGGCAGTTTGATCAGACACAGGATTTTCACCCTTTCACGGGTGCAGCTGCCTACCGATTCCTTATATCATCCCAGACAGAGAGGGATCTACTGCGGGTATACGATCTTTGGTCTCGCAGGATCTTTGTCGAATATAGTGAGGGCTGCCACATCCAGACATTTGCTTACGTGCAGTGGTTGCGCGGAGACTCGGATCCGGTTGGTTTGAGTCATACTGGGGCCTCTGATGACTCTGGAGTGATTTTCCCAGACGATACCGCAGATCATTCCATCTCAGCTGATTCTGCCCCTAGCCGGGTTAATGAGGATACTCGACTCCGCCTGGCCTTGATTGCTATTGAATCTGAGAGGGATGTTGTCATTGCTGAGAGAGATGCCGCTATTCTGGCCAGAGATGCTGTCATTGCTGACAGAGACGCCATTATATTTCAGGCCAGGACAGTTATAGATGCTCATTCTGGGACTGTCAGCCGAGCCACTGCTTTGTTGGACCGCATCGACATGATGGGACAGCAGATTGCAGGGGACGCTGATGCTTCGGATTTATCCACCACTTTATCCCTCCTGCTTCAGTTAGTTGCAGATTTGTAGATTGTTTTATTTCCTGCATAGACTATGTTAATTTCATCGGTTATTGAAGAAGAAATCTTGTAACAAAATGACTTATATATATAGACATGCATTTAAATTTAGTCATTTTCCCTTTTATCGTATCGTTGCCCTTCATTGGATCCTCATTTTATCCCGCTGGCTATGATTTTGACATTTCGCCTTCTTTCTCTTCTCAAGTCTTGATGGAGATCTGACAGATATTGTCGCACCCCTGGTGATTTCATCGGACTGGGTCTTAGATTTTTGGCTAACTATTTCGGTTGGATCAGGGTTATGTCATCTAAGATGAAGCTGATTAGTCGGCTGGCTTCGGAAAGATTTTGAGGGTGTAGGAAGGTTTATCTGGCTATTGGGAATTGGCTCTGTTTAGGGAAAGTATTATTATTTTTAAAGGGATCGGACCGTGCCGTGATGGCTGCCTACGTACCCCTACAAGTTGGGAGATCAGGTCCTACGTAGTTCGTTCTCAAAGAAAAAAGGGAACTGACGATTCAAGCGTAGAACCGTTTCACCGAGTCGGAATTTAGGGGCTGTGGAAATACCTCACCATCCATTTCTTGCAATATGAGGGCTCCTCCGGATAACACTTTCTTGATCACAAATGGTCCTTCCCAGTTCGGGGCGAACTTCCCTTTGGCTTCGTCTTGACAAGGCATGACTCTTTTTAGCACCAAATTGTTTTCCTTGAATTTTCGGGGTCTTATCCTTTTGTCGTATAATCGAGAGATCCTTTGTTGATATAACTGACCGTGCCAAACAGCAGCCACCCTCCTTTCATCAATTAGGGCCAATTGGTCGTATCGACTTTGCATCCAATCCTCCTCGCTTATCTGAGCATCAATCACTATTCTGAGGGATGCCATCTCAACCTCAACTGGCAGAACAGCCTCCATTCCATACACCAAAGCGTAAGGGGTTGCCCCTGTAGAAGTACGCGTTGACATTCGGTATGCCAACAGGGTGAGGGGTAGCAGATACGGCCATCCCCGATGATTAGCAGACATTTTCGCCATGATCTTTTTGATGTTCTTATTTGCAGCCTCCACTGCCCCATTCATCTTAGGACGGTAAATGACAGAATTTAGGTGTTTGATCTTAAACTGGTCGCATAATCCCTTCATGAGGGCGTTGTTCAAATTCTTGGCATTGTCGGAGACCAAAACCTCAGGTTGCCCGTATCGACAGATGACATTATTCCTGATGAAATCCACGATGACCTCCTGAGTTACTTTGGGGAAAGAAGCTGCTTCTACCCATTTGGTGAAATAATCGATCATGACGAAAATGAATCGGTGCCCGTTGCTTGCTTTGGGCTCTATCGGTCCAATTACATCCATTTCCCACATTGAAAATGGCCACGGGGAAGTCATACAGTGCAGTTCATTGGGAGGCGTATGGATCACATTACCATGCGCCTGGCATTGGTAACACCGTTTGACATGATCATCGCAGTCGGCTTTCAGTGTTAACCAATAATGCCCCGTTCTCAAGATCTTTTTGGCCAGTATCGGTCCACTCATGTGTGGCCCGCACACTCCACCATGTATTTCGCTCATAATCCTTTGGGCCTGTGTCTCGTCTACGCATTGTAACAGTCCCAACACAGCATCCCTCTTGTAGAGTGAATCCCCACTCAGGTAAAACTTCATTGCCATCTTTTGAATTCTCATCCTCTCAGTTCGGCTTGCCTGGTCGGGAATGGATCTATCCCTCAGATATTCCCTTATGTCATGATACCAAGACTGCTTCGGCAGAACCACCTCGTCTGATAATACTGCAACATGTTCCTCGTATGCCGGGGCATTCCGCACCGCTATTTCAATCTGTGGAACATCTTTTCTTTTGATTATATGGATTAAGGAAGCCAGAGTTGCCAATGCATCGGCAAAGTCATTCCGACCCCGGGGAATGTGTCGGAAAGCGATATCTTCAAATTCTCGCGTCAATTGGACAACACATCGGTGGTATGGAAGCAACCGAAGCTCTTTCGTGCTATACTCCCCGATCGCCTGTCTGATTACCAGTTCTGAATCCCCGAACACCGCTAGTCTCTTCACTCCCATATCGCGGGCAAAACGGAGTCCCAATATACACCCCTCGTACTCAGTTGTATTGTTCGAATTACTGAACTGCAATTTAGTAGCCACGGGGTATTGCTCTCCGGTGATAGAGACCAGTACTGCTCCGGCTCCTGCCCCTTCAGCATTCATGGCACCATCAAAATACAGCTTCCAGAATTGTCCCTCGTCATCGCATTTCGTGTGTGACACCCAAAATATGTCTTCGCCCGGCAGGGGAGTTTCTAACGGCTCCATCCCTCCTAATGGCGTTTCTTCCAACTGATCTGCAATTCCCTGCCCCTTCATGGCTTTCTGAGTTACGTACACCATGTCGAACTGTTGTAAGATTAACTGCCATCTTGACAGTCGACAGTTCAGCATGGGCCTTTCAAAAATATATTTTAAGGGATCCATTCTTGATATCAGGTACGTAGTATGCCCATGGAGGTAGTGCTGTAATCTCCCTGCAGCCCAGGCCAGAGCACAACAAGTCTTCTCGATGGGAGTGTAATTCTGTTCACATTGGCTAAATCTCTTGCTGAGGTAATAGATGGCCTGCTCTTTACTTGCCTCATTCTTTTGTCTTAACATACATCCCATCATGATGGCATTGACCGATATATACATAAATAGAGGGATCCCGTCCTTCGGGGGTACCAGCACTGGTGCCTCTGTTAGCTGCTTTTTAATGGTCTGAAAAGCCTTCTGACATTGCTCATTCCATTCTTGGGAAGCACCTTTCCTTAACAGTTTGAAAATTGGCTCGCACGTAGTCGTTAGGTGGGATATGAAGCGGCTGATGAAGTTTATTCTTCCCAGGAATCCTCTTACCTCCTTCTCCGTATGAGGTGCCGGCATATCCACAATGGCTTTAATCTTTGCCAGATCCAATTCAATGCCTCGGTCACTAACCAGGAATCCCAAGAGCTTACCCGACTGCACTCCGAAAACACACTTTGCTGGATTGAGCTTCAAATTATACTTTCTGAGCCGATCGAATAGCTTTTTAAGATGGGTTATATGGTCAGATTCTACCCTTGACTTCACGATAATGTCATCCACGTAGACCTCTATCTCCTTGTGCATCATGTCGTGGAACAGGGCCATCATGGCTCTCTGATAAGTAGCCCCCGCATTGGTGAGACCGAAAGCCAATCGCCTATAGCAGAAAGTGCCCCACGGGGTGATGAACGCGGTCTTTTCCCGATCTTCCTCTGCCACCATTATCTGATGATATCCCGCAAAGCAATCAACAAAAGAGTACATCTTGTACTGGGCTGTGTTATCCACCAGGATGTGTGGGAAAGGCACCGGGAAGTTATCCTTGAGACTTGCCTTATTTAGATCTCTATAATCTACACATACTCTCACCTTCCCTCCAGGCTTAGCCACTGGGACTACATTGGACAGCCATTCTGGGTAAGTGGACACCATAATGATTCCCGCCCTGAACTGCTTGATGATCTCCTCCTTCACTTTTAAGCTCCACTCCGGTTTCAACTTTCTTAATTTTTGCTTGACAGGCCTGAAACCCTCCTTGATGGGTAACCGGTGTACCACAATGTCGGTGGATAATCCGATCATGTCCTCATGAGACTAGGCAAAGACATTCTCATATTGGCTTAGCAACTCAGTTATTTCTATTTTCTGGCTAGGGTAAGGTCCATCCCTATCTTGAGTTCTTTTGGCTTGTCCGGGGTTCCGATATCTATGGTGAGGGTTTGGTCTAAGTTGGGTTTGGGTTTATCCTCGACCCATCCTTTGATCTCATCAGGCGCGTCGTCGTAATCTGTCTCGTCTTGCTCAATGTCCATCAAATCGAAATCCAGCTCAATGTCAAAATCATAATCATCATTCAAATTTGAAAGACCGTTTGTTAGGCAAGGATTACTCAAATTGGTACACCTGACATGAAACAAAATACTTGTCATATATAAGTCATTTCCCACAACGATCACATTTTCAGATAACATGAAGAAACGACATAATTATGCAAAATACAAAACAACAAACAAAAATAAACTTCTTCATCGTCCCATCCTCTGGGGTCTACCACCCTGATGTCGGGTTTTACCCTTGTTTGGATATCACTGGTTTCATGGTCCAGTTGTCGACGGTCAGCTCAGATGAAATGCGCTGGATAAAAGGTGGCTTCACATCGGACACTTCCCCGATGACTACGGCCACGTCGCTCGAGTCCTTCTTCCTACCTTCTCCAGGAATAATTAGCCCTGCCCAATCGATGATAGGCACATTTCGTTGGGCTCCCGGTGGCATGACAATATTCGTCCCCTCTTCATTGCTTGTTAATTGTTCGGGGACATAGCACCTGGTTTCAAACTTCTGTGCGACCTCCTGTAGGAAACCTTCCCTCCTGGTCGACTCATCACTTGCGGGGGTTAATCCTTCATTCCCCGAACCAGTCACAGGCTCGCTAGTCCCCTGTTCATTGTTGACCTTGGTCACCGGACTGCCAGCCAGTCGAATCGGGGCCACGCCCTGACGGTGTCTCCTTGCCATGCCTTCATGATATCCCAAACCTGCTTTACCTATCTGATGGGGTAATTGAATGGGCTCGGTGATTCCTTGGCTACTCTTTCCTAACCCCTGTCCAGGCTGGAATTTCATTTTCATCATTTCTTTTGCAACGAAGGTAAGTTCTGGAGAGACCTTAGATTTCACGGCTGGGGCTCCCAGGCATTTGTAGTGGGGAGTGCTGATTTCCAGCGCCTGAAAACTGGCAGGTGCCGCTGATTCGTCCACATTGATTACCGGCAGGCCAATCCTGGAAGGAGAAGGGTCATCACACTCTGCCGAGATTGTCACCAGATTCCCGTCGATGATAAGTTTGATTTGCTGGTGTAGCGTGGAAGGAACTGCCCCGGGCATGTGTATCCATGGCCTCCCCAATAACAGGTTATAACTGGCTGCAATGTCTAGGACTTGGAAAGAGATATCAAAAGTACAAGGTCCTATTTCCACCGGCAATTCTATCTCTCCAATTGTATCCCTCTGGGAACCATCGAAGGCTCGCACCACTATATGACTGGCCCGTAGGCGCTTGGGATTGATGTTCATCTTCTGCAATGTACTGAGGGGACAGATATTCAACGCCGATCCCCCATCAATTAGCACCCCATTCATGATATAACCTGAGGAGATTACCGTAATATGTAGCGGTTTTCGATGCCCCCTTCCCTCCTTGGGGATATCGTCATCCGTAAATGATATTACATCACTCTCCAACAGGTGGTCCACCAGATGGCCGAAACCTTCCTTGCTAATTTCTCTGGGAACGTATGCCTCCTCCAGGACTTTCGCCAGGGTTTTGCAGTGATCATTGGACGATAACACCAAGTCCATGATTGATGTCAGGGTCGACTCCTCGCTTAATACCTGGATCCCTCTTGCTTCCGGATGATCCATCCTCTTCAAGAATTCTATGGCTTTTTCCTCGGAGATCTCTTCATTTTTCTTCGTTTTGTTCTCAAGGACTCGTCCAGGAAGATACAAAGGATTCCCCTTTGTTGTCACAGAAGCACAACTGGCCGCTTCCTCTGATACCTCCCCATAATTCCATGGTACCGTCTTTAGACTGCTGACAGGGATTTGTGGTCTCGCTGTAAGGATGAGGGGTTTCGGAGCCGCCAACTTGACAGGTTCCCCCGTGGTATTTCCACTTACACCCATCAACCTAATGGGCGCTCCCCGTGCACTTCCGTGATCACTTATCATGTTGATCATTTCCTCAATTTTCTTCACATAGTTCAGCCTTGACGGCCCCTCGGCTTCACTGGCCTCCGCCACATTGACCCCTCCTCCATCATATCTAGGCAGGGGATTGACCTTAACATTTGGGGAGTCCGGCTGTTCCACCACAATTTCCCCACTATCAATCAAGTTTTGGATTCTGTGCTTCAACGTCCAACAGTCCTGCGTATCATGACCGGGGGAACCTGAGTGGTATGCGCATCGCTTGCTTGGGTCAAACCTTCTTCCCTTTGGGTCACTCGGGGGTGCCAAATTGACTATCTTCTTTTGGGCTATCAATACCGCTAGAATCCGCTCAAGAGGATCCCCGAGTGGGGTGAATACTCGATTTTGCGAGGCCTCGAATCTCCTTCGCCCTTCCGCCCTCTGATCAGTGAAGTTGGGCTGTCGGGATGGCCCCACTCTCTGCCCCTGTACTGGAAGATTGTTTTCTGCCTTTCTAGGTGACCCCTGAAGGATGAGGGAAACATCCTCCTCCTTTTTCTTTTGCACCCTACGGGAAGTGCTGCCATAATTTTCACTCTGTATTTGTTCTGCAGCCGTTTCCAAAGCCGTGAAATCCCGAATCTTACCGGACTTCAAACCCATATCCACCATTTCTCCGTGTTTAATCATCTCGGCAAAAGGCCTGCCAATCCCTGATATAACCCACTCATAATAAAGGGCCTCTTGAATATCTACGAAGGTCATCACCATCTCCGACTCGCTCATCGGGGGATTCACTTGGGCGGCCATACCCCTCCATCGTTGTGCATAATCCCTGAAGGATTCCCTGGGTTGCTTCTTAACTTTTGTCATTTGGTATCTATCAGGGGCCATTTGTGCCTGGAAGCTATACTGTGTTAAGAAGGTGTGAGCCAACTCTTCCCAATTGTGGATCCGGACATTATCGAGACGGGCATACCAGATTCTCGCCTCTCCTGTCAGGCTTTTTTGGAATAATTGCATCCTTAGACCTTCGTCTTCGGCATAAGATCCAAGCTCCCCGATGTATATTTTCAGATGGGTATAAGGATCCCCTTTACCATTGTATTTCTCAAATTCGGGAATTTTAAATTTCTCCGGGTATCTGGTTCCAGGGAAAACACAAAGATCCGAATAATTCACCCTGCCTAGGGACCCTATGCCCTTCATAGATTGGATAGTTTCCTCCATTTGTTTCATTTTCTTTCGCAGGTCATCAGTATCTCCCTCTTCCGGGATAGTAATCACTGTCTTGTTTGGTATGGGAATGACCTTTGGTATGACTGGCTCGCCCTTAGGTTGGGGTGGATCTTCTTTAGGTGGATCCTGTCGAGGTAGCAATTGTTCCTTCAGCATTATGGCCATCTCCAACATTTGTTTTTTAAAGTCATCAAATTCCTCCCTAGATATGGAACCAGGATTAGTAGGTGGGAGATCAGCCATTTCGGATGTAGAGTTTTTGGCCCTTCTAGACTGCAAACGTGTTTGAGGAGCAATCCTACAGAAACAACGGTTCGAAGTTTAGTCCTGGGCAATGAGAGGATATGGATGCATGCTAAAGCTGTAACTTTCGTGTTTTGGGTTTTTTAATCTTTCCCTGTAAAACAGAAAGTTAGTAGTCCTTTAATGCAATAACAAATGCTAAACATGACTTTATTATGCTTCCCCAGCTGTTCCCTGCAAAACATAAAGGTTAGTAATTTTCTCTTAACAGAAGGGGAGGCATTTATGAATTTTGAATGGGATCATGACATTTATATGCGCGAATGTAAAAAGGCATGAAGAGACTTCTCCTGCGTTGGGTTAATCTGAGGCTGACCTATCCTAGGGTTACTCTCACGGGCTTTTCGGCATGAAGGTCCCCAAATCTTCGCAATCTACTCGTCTGAGTCCTTTCGATTGGAGTGGATTTAGGTGGTGCGTTTCCTGAGCCATCTCTGGGGAGCAGCCCCTTCGAGTCCAGTAATAAGCAACCGACAGGTTCGGCTTAGGAGGAGGTACACTCTCAACATACATTCACATTCATCATCCTCACCGTATGCAAATGATTATTTTAAAGTAAAACAATCTCATTCAAATCATTCATTTATTGGGCAAAACACACATTCACACAACAAAAGTAAAAAAATCAAAATATCGCACATACACACATTTTATGAATTTTTAATGGATAGGATAGCATCAAGATTTTGAACGCGGCTTAAGCCCTCTAATGATCCCCAGTCGCCAGCTGTCGACGCCGGGTTTCTCGTCCTTTCCGATTTTTAGCCTTTTGATTGAATGATTTTTTGGAAAAGGTCGGCATTAATGTCGACGGGGTTTTGAAAGATCGTTTTTATGATGAGCCAATTAACCAGAGTCGCCAGTTGGTATATTTGAAATGGATGTACCAACTCATCCGAGTTTTCGTTTTTTTATAAATCGCTGGCTCATATGTGACTCCGAATTAATTGGTCTGCAAACCGAGATTCATAGAGTTCGGGGGCTTGCTTAAGCGAGGGGAAGGTGTTAGGCACCCCCCGACTTCCGTGAAACACGGTTACCGCAATCTTGATGCTTTTCCTATCCTTTTAATTCTTAAAAATGTGTATGCGTGCGCGTGTGTGTGTGTGTGCCTATGTGAATGTTGTGGTGAGTTTGTATGAAAGAATCATTTGGATTTTTTTAGGGAAAGTCGTGCTTTAATTTGAGAACGCTTCAGAATGTCTTTTCGGCATACACGAGAAAGCTTTATGAGAAAGGTTTGATTTTAATTGTCAAAACTGCAAAGTTTTCATTAGGTGTTGTTTTGGCAAAACAAGAATTTTTAAACTTTCGTCAAAATAGGAATCGAGATCTATACGTTGCTTTCACAGAATGACGGCAATTTCTAGGATCTCTTTAACCCTATGCACAACGGTTTAATAAAACGTCATTTATTTATAAAATCATTTTTTGTGACATTTGGAAACAACTTCTCTTTAGCTTTCTCGTAAAATAGGAATCGACTTTCATTAGCATTTTCAATTCTTAGCCTCGTGATGCTAATATCCTACTTTGATTGATTTTAGAAAAGTCTTTATTGTTTTGGCTTTGAAATCTTTTGTTTGGTGTTATAAATCAAATTAAATATCAAAACGCGTAGGGGGCTGTTTACGGGCATGTAAGCCATCAAAATATCCCCGAACGCCAACAATCACATATTTCACTACTACGGGGCCTTAAATCCGATTCTCGCCTTAGCGTCGTTTTAAGGCCCGACGATTACATGTTACAACAACGAGCACCTTGAATCTATTACATACATCAAAACGTCCATCATCGGATTTGGACCACGGGGTCGCATTCCTAGGCTCACACCCGAGATTACTACATGCCCACAAAATGAATACTACGAAACTAACCAACACGGATTTGCCTAATACACCGTGATATCCGAAAATGATAATCTAAATAGATTACACCCAATAAATCACCATAAACAAGCTAGAAATTTCACCAATTGGATATCCTCGGGTTATTAGGAAGAATTTTGTTCCGATGGAACCCTCACTAATAATCCCTAATCCATTATCCCACCATAAATTACATGAAAACTACATTTAATTTGACCAAATGATATGATAGAAATTACAAAAAATAAGGAGATTTTAACCTTGCAAATGAGATCAAAGTGGATGTAAACTTGTGTATTTGAATAGAAGAAGAAATATATGTGATACAATCAAATCACAAGAATATTATTCCTCTCTTTTTTCTCTCTTTCTCTCCTCTTTTGTTGCAAAATTATGCTATTTTTCCTCCAATTCCCGAGCTGCTGCTGCTGTTATTCTTCTTCTCTCTCAATCTGCTCAACCTCCTGTATGCTGAAGTGAAAATGAGCTAAAATAGGCTGGCCAAAGCCAGTCTGCGGCTGGCCGCAGATCAATCTGCGGCTGGCTGGCCGCCTGCCTTCCACTCACCTGGTTTCGAGTTCCGTGTTTCGTGTTCCGTGTTTCGTGTTCCGTGTTTTCAAAAGGCGCACTTATTGGCCGCAGATCAATCCGCGGCTGGACGGTTTGACTTTCTCGATTTTCATGCCACGCCTCGACCTTCGTGCTGTAACGTCAGTTTTTGCTGACAGGCTTGTATTTTGCAGTCCGGGAATTTCCGGGAGACGTGCCACCTCATTCGGGAATGCTCGTTTCGGACGGCCTTATTGTCTCGTCAGCTTTGGTCGCCAATCATCGCGGTGGTGTTGAACGTTCGCACTTGTGCCCATTCCTTCGCTCCCGCAAGCCGGTTCAATTGACGATTTTGCCCTCCTGTCACGGTTAGTATAGGGAACGCAAATTTGGGTGTCTAGAATCAACATATAATAGAAGGAATGAAACAATGCTCCCACTAACCTTCTTGTATACATAAGGTTCATCCTTATTTTTGATAAAATCAAACCTTTTGATTATCTCCTCAAAACGGATGTTCCATCTTCGAGAAGCTTGCTTCAATCCATAAATGGATTGTTGTAGCTTACAAACTTGGTTTGTTCCAACTGTTGAAACAAAACCCTCTGGTTGTATCATATATACATTTTCCTCAAGCTCTCCATTGAAGAAGGTCGTTTTCACGTCCATTTGCCAGATCTCGTAGTCATAATAAGCTGCAATTGCAAGCAAAATTCGAATGGACTTGAGCATAGCTACTGGTGAGAAGGTTTCATCATAGTCAACTCCTTGTCTTTGTTTGAAACCTTTTACAACCAGTCGAGCCTTATAGGTCTCTACCTTACCGTCCGCTCCAGTCTTTCCCTTAAAGACCCATTTGCACCCAATAGGCTTAATACCCTCAGGTGGTGAAACCAAAGTCTATACTTGGTTTTCATACATGGAGTCCATCTCGGATTTCATGGCTTCTAGCCATTTCTCTGAGTCTTTACTACTCATAGCCTCTTCATAAGTCAATGGATCATCATTATCTATGATTCGTACCTCATCATCATCCTCTATGATGAATCCATACCTCTCAGGTATCTTCGGTACTCTTCCAGATTTACGAATAGGTTGTGGTACATTAGGTTCTTCCACTCGGTCAGGTACCTAATTTTGATTCGTAGTATTTTGTGGTTCTTGAACTTCTTCAAGATATATATCTTACTCCCACTGCCCCTTCAAGGATAAACTCCTTTTCTAAGAAGGCAGCGTGTTTCGCAACAAACACCTTTTGATTAGTGGGATGATAGAAATAATACCCTACAGTTTTTTAGGGTATCCCATAAATCTACACTTGTCGGATCTAGTCTTCAGCTTATCATGCTCAAACCTTTTGACATAAGCTGGACAACCCCAAGTCTTAACATACTTAAGATTTGGTTTCCTCCCTGTCCATAATTCATATGGGGTCTTTGGGACGGATTTGGTAGGTGCCTTGTTAAGTAGATATGCAGCCGTTTCTAGGGCATAACCCCAAAAGGATATTGGAAGGTCGGTAAAACTTATCATGGAACGAACTATGTCCAACAATGTTCGATTTTTCCTTTCAGATACACCATTCAACTGTGACGTCCCTGGTGGAGTCCATTGTGAGATTATACCATTTTCTTTGAGATAATTGAGAAACTCATTGGTTAAATATTCCCCTTCTCGATCCGATCGAAGAATTTTAATACTTTTACCAGTTTGTTTCTCTACTTCACTTCTGAATTCTTTGAACTTTTCAAACGATTCAGATTTGTATTTCATTAAATACACATATCCAAATTTATAATGATCATCAGTGAAAGTAATAAAATAAAAATACCCTCCTCGTGCATTCGTTGTCATAGGTCCACATACGTCTGTGTATACCAACACTAACAACTCTGTAACCCTTTCTCCTTTTCCACTAAAAGGAGATTTAGTCATTTTACCCATGAGACAAGATTCACAAGTTGGATATGATTCGCAATCATATAGCTCTAAAAGCCCATCTTTATGCAACTTGGTTAATCTTGTTTCATTGATATGACCGAGTCTACAGTGCCACGTAAAGGTATAATTAACATCATCTCTTTTCCTTTTCTTAGTTTGTTCAATTTGAAGTATATTTTTATGCAATTCAAGTATGTAAAGTCCATTCAGTAAATTGTCAACACCATATAAAATATTTTTATTATAAATAGAACAACTGTTATTCTTTATTATAATATCAAAACCATCCATATCCAATACAGAAATTGAAATAATGTTTCTAATGAGTGTTGGAACATAATAACAGTTATTTAAACTAATGGACTTGCCCGTAGGCAGTGCTAAACAATAAGTTCCTACAGCTAATGCAGCAACCCTTGCTCCATTTCCCACTCATAGGACGACTTCATCCTTGTTCAGCTTTCTACTTCTGCTTAGTCCCTGCATATTATTACATATGTGAGAACTACAGCCGGTATCTAATACCCAAGTAGAATTTTGACTTTGAGAAGAATTAATTTCAATCATGAACAAACCTAGATCGGAAGTCGAAGCTTCTCCAAGCTTCTTGTGGTCCGCAAGATACTCCTTGCAGTTCCTCTTCTAGTGTCCCGACTTATTGCAATGGTAGCAAATTCCTTTGCTATCTGGATCAGGTTTCTTTTATCCTTTCTCTTCACCTTGCCCTTAGCCTTCTTGTTTTTCTTCCTTTCAGAAGATACCTTGGGCCTCTTCCTTTTCTTGGAAGAATCATCCACTAGTAAGACTTGGTTCTTGTTGGATGAGAAGTGACCTTCTGCAGTTTTCAATATGTTAAGTAACTCAGGTAAGCTGACATCCAACTTATTCATGTGAAAATTCACAACAAATTGTGAGAAGGTATCCGAGAGTGACTGCAAGATCAAATCTTGGCTTAACTCCCCATCCATCACGAACCCAAGCTGTCCAAGTTGTTCAATCAGATTGATCATCTTAAGGACATGAGTCTCAACGGCAGTGCCCTCGGTCATACGAGATCGGAAGAGCTCCTTAGATATCTGATATCTAGCAGTCCTACTTTGCTCACCATACAACTCTTTGAGGTGCAGCAATGTAGTAGGAGCATCCATAGTTTCATGCTGAAGCTGAAGCTCGTTACTTATGGATGCGAGCATGATGCATTGAGCCAGGATTGCATCATCTTGCCACTTTCTGAAAGTAACAATCTCTTCCTCAGAGGCTGTTTCTGCAACATTTGCAGGGACTGGCGAATTTAGGACATAAGAAATCTTTTCAGCAGTGAGAACAATTCTCAGATTCCTTAACCAGTCCGTGTAATTCGGTCCGGTCAGTTTGTTAGCATCAAGTATGCTACGCAGTGATAATGAGTTTGACATTTTTAAATTCTGCATGTGAAATAGACAATATTTTAGCATACATTCATTTTATTAATCATCAAAATAAATTAGATCTTTATTTAAATTGGTATCTCTCACTTTTTTATCAAACTATATTACCCTCAATATATAGTTCGGCAAATCTAATTAAAGATTTTCTAGTGAGATTAAGGATCTCATTTCAAATGTATATAGCCTTGTGTGACACAATAAACTATATATAAATAAATAGGTAGACAACTATTGTCAATTACATCACTATGTAACTCCTTTCCTTTTGCCTCTTAGATTATTTTGATCAAGTGTGACACATCCGAATCAAAATTATCCAAGTTAAGTCCAACCTAGCACTTCCATATATTCGAAAGAAAAACACTGTCCTTGTGTGACACAACAAAACAGTATCGTTCAGTCTATTTATAAGCATTGAATGTGATAAAGCAACATCTTAAATATTTAATACTTGCCTTGTGTGACACAACAAACTCATATTAAATATTTAATACTCTATCGCTTTACCATGCTAGAAGACGACGTTCGATATTCCAAATATCTTTGAACGCTTAGGACTTAATATAATTTCTTTGAGGGGTTTGTTATTATTTGTCTCATCTTGTTTAGCGCGCATGCACATATATATATATATATAAAATACGCGTCATATTATTTAACATGCGAAGCATGTTGGATAATATATAATATACATATAGTAAGCATGCACATATAGAATACTATATTCTACCCGGATTGATTATGGACTTTTATTCTAGTTTGGTTCACTAGAGCCACCAAGTGAACCAAAAGGTCAAACCTAGGGTGCACGAATTAAATTTAAATATAACTATTACATTTAAACTCGGGCTCCATTACAAACGGACCTTCAAGCGCTCCTTGCTCCTTGGTCTCCAATTCTACAAAATTAATTCTAACTAGTCCTATTACATAAACTATTTACAATAAGTAGAAACCTTGATCAGCAGTCAAGGGGAAGTACATAGGAGGGAGATAGAATTTACATTAAGAAAAATTAGAGAAGATGAGGTACGCAGACCCCATTTATAAAAACTCATTCATTCAAGCATCCACTAAAATAAATCCAATCACACATTGGTTAGTAGTCCATAATCAATCCCTATTTATTATCATACATATCTCCATATGTATCAATAAATAACATTCATCTCATGAATAATAAAACTATTCCATATATGCATTGATATCATTTAATGGGCAACTAAAAGTTTACTAGAAATCCAATTTTGAAACAAAAATAAACTTCCTTTATTTTAATCAAAATTTAAATCATAATAAACTTATTTATTTTATTTTAACCAATTTTGAGTAAAAATAAACTCCTTTATTTTTAATCAAATTCCAAATCAAAATAAACTCATTTATTTCAATTAACATGGAATCCAATTTCAAGTTCAAAACAAACTCTTTTATTTTAACTTAAAATTGTTGGAAAAATAAAATATGTTGAATCCTATTCCTTATCAAAATAAACATCTTTATTTTTTTTTAAGGAAACATGGAATCCTATTCCATATGTGAATAAACTCCTTTATTCTAGGAAACATGGAATCCTATTCCATATATGAATAAACTCCTTTATTCTAGTTAACGTAGAATCCAATTCCAAGTTAAAATAAAACTTTTAATTTTAATCATATTCCAATTAAAATAAACCTTTTATCTTAATTGAAAATAAATAAAATCAAAATAAAAAATTTTCAAATCCTGCAGACCGGCGCGGCCGCGCTCCAAAATGAACTAGGAATGGCGCGGTCGCGCCGCGTAGCAGAGTTCGAAAATTTTTATTAATTAATTCCCAATCCCTATTAGGAATTAAATAATAGTAAAAGTAATAATAATAATAAGACTCCTCTTATTAATTTATATTTAATATTTCCAAAATATTAAATAATAAATATTAAGTTATTTAATTTATTCTATCTCCATAGATTAAATTAAATACACTTAACTTATTATTACGATTATGCCATTTACTTCTTAAATAAATATTTTTTTTTGCGGTGTGACCCTTTAGGTTCTCCATATTAAACCAGTTGTGAATAAATCAATTAGAACAATTCTAATCTTATTTAAATAAATAAATTAAACTATTTAATTCATTTAAATAAATAATATTTATTCTACAATAAGGGTAAGCCCCCTTAGCGATCAACGACTTTCCAGATAATATAGATTTCAACATCAATCACAAAAGAACCTTTCAGTGAATAGTTACCGTACAATTCAATCCTTCTACCATACAATGTCCCAATTAAATATAAGACATGGAATTACTGTCAAGTCTTATTTTATTTAATTATATGTATTTCGATTCTCAAATGCACAACTCTGATAATGCAAATTAGAAACTCCTTTCTAATTTCATTCTGCTTTGGCCAAAGACTTCTGAGTCGTCATTTATCGAATCACATAGGACATTCTCTCCTTTTACTAGAAGTGGTAGATTCTTTGTTGATCATTTACCTATCTTCATGTATAACTTATTATCCCCAATCATACCCTTTGATATACCCTAAAGGTCTTAAGGGACATGTCAAAGTATAACTCATCATACATAAGATACTATGATGATCTCAAGTCCAAGGATCACTTGTACTACTATCACTAGAGGAATTCCTATTGACAGGCGAGTAAAACTCCATTAGGTATTCCTTAGCGAGCCACGTTCAGTGAACTTATTCTCTAATAAGTACCTACATACTTGCTTTAGTGTCTCCACACAAATAATTATGAGATCAATTATCCTCTTCATAAGAGCAAGCAACGTATGTACTAATCTATCCGAATTCACTAATCCCCTTTTTAGTAATCCATCGATTAGGAACAATTTTAGTTTGTGAGCTATCTAGAATTTAGATCTCATTAGCATGATCACCATCATGATTCTAAAAGCATTGCTCAAAACTATGGGTTTATCACATTCAATATAACAGCATCATGTAGATAAAGTAAAATGCCTTTAACAAACGAATAAGATTACAAAGTATATGCTACATCATATCAAATATGATTGGCTTGTGTGCATACTACTTTCAATCTCCCACTTGCACTAAAGTCAATCGTCATAGTATCTAATACCCTTCTTCTCTAAGTGACGATCATCCTGCTATTTGGATAAAGCTTCAGTAAATGGATATGCAATGTTGTTCTTGAGAGTCCACTATCTTTATAGTGACTTCTTCTCTTTCAATGATTCCACTAATCAAATGAAAGTGCAGCAACACATGTTTGAATCCAAGATGAGACTTAGGAACTATTCCTAGTTCTGTAATAAACTTTTCATCCAAACAATCAAACTTGCAGCTTCATTTACAGCTATATACTTTGTCTTTGTCACTAAACCAACAACTTTTTGCTGTTTGGAACTTTTCCAATTCACTACACCACCTTTCAAGGTAACGATTTACCTTAAAGTGGATTTGTTATCGTCTTGGTCAGTCTGAAAAACTTGAGTCTGTTTAGCCCTCTGGTTTTTATTCAAACCTACCACGAATCATGATCACATCTTCAATACCGGTTAAGTACTTAAAGATGTTTATCACTGTCTTACAGTGATCTTCTCCAGAATATGACTGATCAACATCAGGCCTAGTATATTCATTGCATACATGATAGTAACTCATGTGATCTCTCTTTCAATTGGGGACAATTTTAGAGAGATACACTCCATGGCTCATCATCATGAGACCTCTCTTGGAGTTTGCCATGCTAAACGCCTTTAGCATCTAATGAATATACATTTATTGGGTCAAGCCGAGCATCCTTTTAAATCTATCTATATAGATTTATATACCCAATTTATAGGATGCTCCTCCCAAGTCATTCATGGAGGAATGTTTAGACAATTTTATCTTTACTGATTGTAGCATTGGTGTGTTATTCCTTATCAGTTGTATATCAACATATAATACCAAGGAATGTCACAGTGCTCCCACTGACCCTTTTGTACACACTAGGTTCATTCTCGTTTTTGATAAAATCAAACTCTTTTGATTGTCTCATCAAAACGAATGTTCCATCTTTGAGAAACTTGTTTCAATCCATCAATGGATCATTGTAGCTTAAAACATGATTTGCTTCAACCTTTGAAACAAATTCCTCTGGCTGTATCATACATACATTCTCCTCAAGTCTTCATTGAGGAAGGGCGTCTCCACATCCATTTTGCCAGATTTTGTAATAAGCTGCAATCACAAGCAAAATCCAAATGGACTTGAGCATTGCCCGGTAATAAGGTTTTATCACAGTCAACTCCTTGACTTAAAAAACCTTTTAAACAGGTCTGGTCTTATAGGTCTCCACCTTGCCATTTGCCCCAGTCTTTCTCTTAAAGACCCATATTCACCCTTTAAGGCACTATGCCTTTCGGTGGAGTAACCAGAGTCTATACTTGGTTCTCATACATGGAGTCCATTTCGGATTTCATGGCCATCTGCCATTTCTCTGAGTGTCTACTACTCATAGTCTCATCGTATATAACTGGATCATCATCCTCTATGATGCGTACCTTATCATCATCCTCTATGATGAATCCATACCTCCCAGGTATCTTCGGTACTCTTCCAGATTTATGATTCGGTTGTGGTACAATAGGTCTATCTACAGGTTCCTCGGTTCGACTTAAAATGCTTTGTGGTTCTTGAACTCCTTCAAGATCTATTACCCTCCCACTAGCTCCTTCAATGATAAACGCATTTATCTAAGAAGGCAGCGTGTAGGATTATAGTAATAATACCCTAAACTTTCTTTAGGATATCCTACAAGTCTGCACTTGTCAGATTTTGTCCCAAACTTATCTTTGAAACCTTTTCACATAAGCTGGACAACCCCTTATCTTAACATACTTAAGAATAGGAATCCTCCCTATCCATAACCTTTATGGAGTCTTAGGGCCAGACTTTTGAGGTTACCTTATTTTGTAGATATGCAGTCGTTTCTAGGGTATAACCCCAGATGGATACTAGAATGTCGGTAAAAATCATTATGGACTGCACCATGTCCAATAAGGTACAATTTCTCCTTTTAGATACACCAATCAATTATTGCGTATCAGGAGGTTTCCATTATGAGAAAATACCATTTAGAGATGATCTAGAAACTTATTGCACAAGTATTCCTTCCTCGATCTGATCAAAGAATCTTAATACTTTGTCAATTTGTTTTACTTCTGAATTCTTTGAACCTTTCAAATGATTCGGACTTGTATTTCATCAAATACACACATTCAACTCTTTGAATGACCATCTCCTTTTTTCTTTTATTAGTTTGTTCAATTTGCAAAATATTTTTCATGTAAGTCAAGTTTACAAAGTCTATCAAGTGATCTTTCAGTTTCAAACAAAACATTATCATTATAAATAGAACAACAATTGTTCTTAAATATAATACCAAAACCTTCCTTGTCCAACAACGGAAGTAATAATGTTTCTAAAGAGAACTGGAACATAATAACAACTTATTAACTTAATAGACTTGCCCGTAGGCAATGCTAAACTATAAGTTCCTATGGTCAATGTAGCAACCTTTGCTCCATTCCCACACATAAAATTACTACTTTGTTTAGCTTTCTACTTCTGCTTAGTCTCTGCATTGGATTGCATACGTGAGAACTACAGCCGGTATCCAATACCCAAGTAGAACCTTGACTTATAGAAAAATTTATTTCAATCATGAACAAATCTATATCTATAACCGAAGCTTCACTAAGCTTCTTCTGGTTAGCCTCTGTAAGATTCTCCTTACAGTTTTCCTTTCAGTAACTAGGCTTATTGCAGTGGAAGCAAACTCTTTTGCTATCTGCATCAGTATTGTTCTTATTGTCCTTTGTTTTTGCCTTTCCATTTACCTTCTTTGAATTGTTCTTCTTTTAAGAAGATCCTTTGGCCCTCTTCCGTTTCCTGGAAGAATCATCTACCAGTAAGACTTGGTCTTTCTTGGTTGGAAAGTGACTCTTTACAGTTTTCAACATGTTTAAGCAACTCAGGCAGGCTGACATATAGCTTGTTCATGTGGAAATTCACAACAATTTGTGAGAAAGAGTCTGGAAGTGATTGCAAGATCAAATCTTGGATCAACTCTCCATCCATTAAAACCCAGTTGTCCCAATTGTTCAATCATATTGATCATTTTAGGACATTTGTCTATACTGTAGTGCCATCGGTCATTCTAGATCGGAAGAGCTCCTTATATATTTGATATCTAACAGTCCTACTTTCCTCACCCTTCAACTCCTTGAAGGTGCAGGAGTATAGTAGGAGCATCCACAGTTTCATGCTGACGCTGAAGCTCGTTACTCATGGATGCGAGCATGATGCATTTGAGCCAACTGTGCATCATCTTACTACTTTCTAAAAGTAACAATCTCTTCCTCAGAGGCATTGTCTACAACCATTGCAGGGATAAGCGTATTAAGGACATAAGATAGCTTTTCAGCCTTGAGAACTATTCTCAAATTTCTTAACCAGTCCTTTTAATTTGGTCCGGTTAATTAGCATCTAATATATTATGCAGTGATAGTGAATTAGACATCGTAAAATTCTATAAATGAATTTGTAATTTAACAACATTTTAGCATACATTCATTTCTTAATTAATTACCAAAATAAATTAGGCCTTTATTTTAAATTGGTATCTCCCATTATTTTCATCAAACTATATTACCCTCAATATATATAGTTCGGCAAATCTAATTAAAGATTTGCTACTGAGAATAAGGATCCCATTTCAAATGTATATAGCCTTTTGTGACACAACAAACGATATATAAATAAATAGGTAGACAACTATTGTCAATTACATCACTATGTAACTCCTTTAATTTGCCTCTTAGATTATTTTGATCAAGTGTGACACATCCGAATCAAAATTATCCAAGTTAAGTCCAACCTAGCACTTCCATATATTCGAAAGAAAAACACTGTCCTTGTGTGACACAACAAAACAGCATCGTTCAGTCTATGTATAAGCATCAAATGTGATAAAGCAACATCTTAAATATTTAATACTTGCCTTGTATGACACAACAAACTCATATTAAATATTTAATACTCTATCGCTTTACCATGCTAGAAGACGACGTTCGATATTCCAAATATCTTTGAACGCTTAGGACTTAATATAATTTCTTTGAGGGGTTTGTTATTATTTGTCTCATCTTGTTTAGCGCGCATGCACATATATATATATATATAAAATACGCGTCATATTATTTAACATGCGAAGCATGTTGGATAATATATAATATACATATAGTAAGCATGCACATATAGAATACTATATTCTACCCGGATTGATTATGGACTTTTATTCTAGTTTGGTTCACTAGAGCCACCAAGTGAACCAAAAGGTCAAACCTAGGGTGCAAGAACAAAATTTAAATATAACTATTACATTTAAACTCGGGCTCCATTACAAACGGGTCTTCAAGCGCTCCTTGCTCCTTTGTCTCCAATTCTTCAAGTAATTCTAACTAAACCTATTACATAAACTATTTACAATAAATAGAAACCTTGATCAGCAGTCAAGGGGAGGTACATAGGAGGAAGAAAGAATTTACATCAAGAAACACTAGAGAAGACGAGGTACGCAGACCCCATTTATAAAAACCCATTCATTCAAGCATCCACTAAAATAAATCCAATCACACATTGGTCAGTAGTCCATAATCAATCCCTATTTATTATCATACATATCTCCATATGTATCAATAAATAACATTCATCTCATGAATAATAAAACCATTCCATATATGCATTGATATCATTTAATGGGCAACTAAAAGTTTACTAGAAATCCAATTTTGAAACAAAAATAAACTTCCTTTATTTTAATCAAAATTTAAATCATAATAAACTTATTTATTTTATTTTAACCAATTTTGAATAAAAATAAACTCCTTTATTTTTAATCAAATTCCAAATCAAAATAAACTCCTTTATTTCAATTAACATGGAATCCAATTTCAAGTTCAAAACAAACTCTTTTATTTTAACTTAAAATTGTTGGAAAAATAAAATATGTTGAATCATATTCCTTATCAAAATAAACATCTTTATTTTTTTTAAGGAAACATGGAATCCTATTCCATATGTGAATAAACTCCTTTATTCTAGGAAACATGGAATCCTATTCCATATATGAATAAACTCTTTTATTCTAGTTAACGTAGAATCCAATTCCAAGTTAAAATAAAACTTTTAATTTTAATCATATTTTAATTAAAATAAACCTTTTATCTTAATTGAAAAAAAATAAAATCAAAATAAAAAATTTTCAAATCCTGTAGACCGGCGCGGCCGCGCTCCAAAATGAACTAGGAGCGGCGCGGCCGCGCCGCGTAGCAGAGTTCGAAAATTTTTTCTTTGCCCAGAAAATCGATCCAATCGCATACCCATACATACATGGAATCATAATAATCGATAATTAGCACAAGGTTAGGCTCTGATACCACTGTTAGGTTTGTACATAGCGCGAATATGCAATCAAATTACATAAATAGTGCGGAAGCGCGATAAAATGGATTTTAAAATTTTCATACAAACCATCACCATGATCATCCATGTGCTCAATTATCAATTAAACGAAAGAGATAGAGATTAAGAAATTATACCCTCGTAGAACCGTGCTTCCTCGGGTACAAGTTCACCTCCAATTCTTTCGCGTTCTCCTTGAATTTCACCGATTAAATTCCTTCCTTTGATCAACGTTAGCCACCCAAGTGTTTGGCCTCTAGAGGTGATCCACCAAGGAATAATAGTTATTCAAGAAGATGGGTGTTGGCAAAACCCTAGTTTCTATCTCTATAGAAATTGCAAGTACTCTCTCTCTCCAATTCTCATGGAAGAGTGTGTAAATTGTCTAACTCTAAATCATGATAAGACTCCTCTTATTTATAGATATAGGGAACCCTCCTAAACTATTTAGGATTAGGGTTTTTATTTTAATTAAACTCCTTTAATTAATTGAACTTCTAATCCAATTAGGAATTCATGAGAGAGTACTTCTATTAATTAATTCCCAATCCCTATTAGGAATTAAATAATAGTAATTGTAATAATAATAATAAGACTCTTCTTATTAATTTATATTTAATATTTCCAAAATATTAAATAATAAATATTAAGTTATTTAATTTATTCTATCTCCATAGATTAAATTAAATACACTTAACTTATTATTACGATTATGCCATTTACTTCTTAAATAAATATTTTCCTTTTGCGGTGTGACCCTTTAGGTTCTCCATATTAAACCGGTTGTGAATAAATCAATTAGAACAATTCTAATCTTATTTAAATAAATAAATTAAACTATTTAATTCATTTAAATAAATAATATTTATTCTACAATAAGGGTAAGCCCCCTTAGCGATCAACGACTTTCCAGATAATATAGATTTCAACATCAATCACAAAAGAACCTTTCAGTGAATAGTTACCGTACAATTCAATCCTTCTACCATACAATGTCCCAATTAAATATAAGACATGGAATTACTGTCAAGTCTTATTTTATTTAATTATATGTATTTCGATTCTCAAATGCACAACTCTGATAATGCAAATTAGAAACTCCTTTCTAATTTCATTCTGCTTTGGCCAAAGACTTCTGAGTCGTCATTTATCGAATCACATAGGACAGTCTCTCCTTTTACTAGAAGTGGCAGATTCTTTGTTGATCATTCACCTATCTTCATGTATAACTTATTATACCCAATCATACTCTTTGATATACGCTAAAGGTCTTAAGGGACATGTCAAAGTATAACTCATCATACATAAGATACTATGATGATCTCAAGTCCAAGGATCACTTGTACTACTATCAGTAGAGGAATTCCTATTGACAGGCGAGTAAAACTCCATTAGGTATTTCTTAGCGAGCCACGTTCAGTGAACTTATTCTCTAATAAGCACCTACATACTTGCTTTAGTGTCTCCACACAAATAATTATGAGATCAATTATCCTCTTCATAAGAGCAAGCAACGTATGTACTAATCTATCCGGATTCACTAATCCCCTTTTTAGTAATCCATCGATTAGGAACAATTTTAGTTTGTGAGCTATCTAGAATTTAGATCTCATTAGCATGATCACCATCATGATTCTAAAAGCATTGCTCAAAACTATGGGTTTATCACATTCAATATAACAGCATCATGTAGATAAAGTAAAATGCCTTTAACAAACGAATAAGATTACAAAGTATATGCTACATCATATCAAATATGATTGGCTTGTGTGCATACTACTTTCATAAACAAAATAAGTCATCAATTTTAAGTTAAATAAACAATTTGAAACATACAATTTGTACATAAGGGCTAGATAT
This sequence comes from Aralia elata, assembly GCA_034770075.1. Lineage (NCBI taxonomy): Eukaryota > Viridiplantae > Streptophyta > Magnoliopsida > Apiales > Araliaceae > Aralia > Aralia elata. The sequence goes on from CM068385.1 coordinate 38,099,315, forward strand.
ACAACTTTCATACTCTGTAACTTTTGAAAACTCAATTAAAACATGATTTCATGAAGTTAATTACTCTAAATCACATATACATCATATAAAAGACGCTCATACATGCTTTCTAACATCTAATCATCAATTTATAAAGATTTAATCATGGAATTCAATTTACAGACTAATCAGTGTACGTTCATGGAGAAAATTTAAAAGATCATAAAGTTAAAAAACTTAAATTAGAAGAATTACCTTCAATTAAAAGCTTTAAATTAAGGAAGCAGATGAATGATTTCTTCAATTCTCCAAATTTCTCTCTTTTTCTCTCTAATTAGTCTCTAAGTTGGTTTAAACATAATGCGTGAGAGAACAACTGATAATAATAATACTGGCGTACATGGTTGTCAGTTAACCCCATAATGGTTAACTGACTACAACTCCCACTTAGGCTCTGTTTGGTTGTCCTTATAAACTCCCTTTCTAGTTTATTTTAATAAATAGCTTATAATATAGTTCATGTCACATATTTAAATTAATTAAATAATCTTACTAAAATCAATTAAATAAAATAGAATAATACTACATTAAATCACATGGTCATATAAATAAAATTCTCATTTATTAATAATGACAATTTACTAAATCTCTAATTAATAATTAAATTAATTAGAAATTACATTATACTTATTTAAATAATGTATTTAATCAAATAAATTCAATTAAACACATACTTTAAATATAAAAATTCTCCACATTAATCTAATTAATGTAACACATATAATTAAATTAATCTACCACAAATTCATCGATTAATCAATTAATTCAACAATCAAATCGTCGAAAGATATTTATTCAATCAATAAATATTCAATTTAAGTTACAAAATTCTCGTTTGTCACATCTTTCCTCCCTTAAAAGGATTCTGTCCCCAGAATCATGACTCAATTAACTCGTCCCGTTACATTCTCCCCCCTTTACAAAGATTCTGTCCCCAGAATCGCTACACGTAGATTAAACAAATAACTGAGGATAATTTCTCATCATCTGATCTTTGAGTTCTCACGTTGCTTCTTCAGCGTTGTGGTTCCTCCAGATCACCTTAACAGAAAGTATAATTTTATTTTGTAGCACTTGCTCTTTCCTGTCAACTATCTGAACAGGCTCTTCTTCGTAAGATAAATCTTTCTCAACTTGCAGGGGTTCATACTCTATTACATGTTTGTAGTCGGGCTTGTATGGTCGTAACACCGAGACATGAAAGACATTGTGGATGTGTTCCATCACTTGTTTGTTTTTCCTTTGCCCTTACTAGTGGATGGCTCATCAGTTCTTTTAACTTTAGCTGCAATGTTATTATGCAAGGGTGAGCAATGATTGCCCAGCAAGTATAACAACAACAGTAGTAATAACATGCGAAATAATCAACGGATATCGAATAATCGAAGATTTAGCTTTTGAGTCAAGAATGTAAGACAAGATTCAAAAGAACGTCTGAGGGTCTTAAGACCACGAACTATGTCCCAGGTTATCAAGTATTTCTACTTTAAACCTTTAACAGTCGTAAGACTATATGGACCTTACTTCTCGTACTCAGGGGGATCAACCCTTTGTACCATGTATGTGCACAACATCTTAACGCTAACGCGTAAATAAATCCCCTATATAAGGGTTGTTCATCTCAGTTTGACATCGGAGTCCGCACCAAAGGAAGTTTGGTTTGGATTTACTTCAATAACGTTTCTAGAATTTAGAACGCTCATCAACTATGGACTAGTCGAATCAATAAGGGTTCGCTAGTCAATCAAGGTTCAAAAGGTGTAATTCGAGAATCAAAACTAAATCTTACAAAAGGTACAATTGTAAAAGTTCTATATATAACTGAAGCATTACAAAGAGAAATTTTAAACGTCTCATTGAATCCATAAAATTGAATGGAGTAGAAACAATAACTTGCTCGAGTAAGTAATAGCATTATGAAACATATATGATACGAGAATTAAGTTCAGGAACTTGCGTGATTGAAATCAAGGTAGAAAACTTGCGTAAATGTAAAAGTAGGGATAAGATACTTGCCTCGTGTGTAGACTATAAATTTAAGACTCACGTTCTCTAAATCAACCTATACATACGGTTTGTAAAGCAGTAACAATAATTAGTTACAGTATTATAAACACGTCAGAACTCATTCTCCTCAAATTTCATTTTAATATCTCAGTTAACACCGGATAATTAGTGGGTATATGCTTACCACCCATTACAGTACCTTAACATTCATTTTATACCTTAGCCTAAGCTTTAGGTATGTCTACGATATCATAACATAATCTCAAAAAAAGAAGAAAATTTTTACTCTCGTCTTTTTACTCTTTTTTTTTTCAATTCTTCGCCGGGGCGAGGAATTCCTGCGAGGAATTTCTTCACAAAATTCTCGTCGGGGCAAGCTCCCGCCAGGGCAAGAAATGCCTTCACAAAATTCTCGCCGGGGCGAGAATCACGAATTCCAGTTTCTGCAGTTCGCGAAGAACGCAGAAACAGGCCAAAATTTCCAATCTTGTTATTCTAATCGTCAAATTAAACATACCCAGACACTATAATTCAAATATAATTGTTACCCAAGCCTTCTAACATGATTCTAACAACTTAATATGTAACTATGAATCTAAGGATCAAAATTGGTGTTTTTATCATTTTATCAAAGCTTCTACGAAATCAATAAAATTGCACATAACAGGTTCGTTAAAATACCAAATTGAACCGTTTAAAACTTGTTTTCTTCATTTATACATGCATAAACAAAATAAGTCATCAATTTTAAGTTAAATAAACAATTTGAAGCATACAATTTGTACATAAGGGCCAGATATACAACTTTCATACTCTGTAACTTTTGAAAACTCAATTAAAACATGATTTCATGAAGTTAATTGCTCTAAATCACATATACATCATATAAAAGACGCTTATACTGATAGTAGTATGCACACAAGCCAATCATATTTGATATGATGTAGCATATACTTTGTAATCTTATTCATTTATTAATAAAGGAATTGATTTTCTTAAAAGACATTTTATATCATCTACATAGTGTTGTTATATTAAATGTGATAAACCCATAGTTTTGAGCAATGCTTTTAGAATCATGATGGTGATCATGCTAATGAGATCTAAATTCAAGATAACTCACAAACTAAAATTGTTCCTAATTGTTGGATTACTAAATTGGGGATTAGTGAATCCGGATAGATTAGTACATACGTTGCTTGCTCTTAGGAAGAGGATGATTGATCTCATAATCATTTGTGCGGAGACACTAAAGCAAGTATGTAGGTACTTATTAGAGAATAAGTTCACTGAACGTGACTCGCTAAGGAATACCTAATGGAGTTTTACTCGCCTGTCAATAGGAATTCCTCTAGTGATAGTAGTACAAGTAATCCTTGGACTTGAGATCATCATAGTATCTTGTGTATGATGAGTTATACTTTGACATGTCCCTTAAGACCTTGTGGGTATATCAAAGGGTATGATTGGGTATAATTAGTTGTACATGGAGATAGGTGAATGATCAACAAAGAATCTACCTCATCTAGTAAAAGATGTGAATGTCCTATGTGATTCGATAAATGATAACTCAGTAGTCCTTGGCCAAGGCAGAATGAAATTAGAAAGGAGTTTCTAATTTGCATTATTTAGAGTTATGCATTTGGGAATCGAAATACATATAATTAAATAAAATAAGACTTGACAGTAAATCCATGTCTTATATTTAATTGGGACATTGTATGGTAGAAGGATTGAATTGTACAGTAACTATCTACTCAAAGGTTCTTTTGTGATTAATGTTGAAATCTATATTATCTGGAAAGTCGTTGATCGCTAAGGGGGCTTACCCTTATTGTAGAATAAATGTTATTTATTTAAATGAATTAAATAGTTTAATTTATTTATTTAAATAAGATTAGAATTGTTCTAATTGATTTATTCACAACCGGTTTAATATGGAGAACCTAAAGGGTCACACCGCAAAAGGAAAATATTTATTTAAGAAGTAAATGGCATAATGGTAATAATAAGTTAAGTGTATTTAATTTAATCTATGGAGATAGAATAAATTAAATAGCTTAATATTTATTATTTAATATTGTGGAAATATTAAATATAAATTAATAAGAGGAGTCTTATTATTATTATTACTATTACTATTATTTAATTCCTAATAGGGATTGAGAATTAATTAATAGAAGTACTCTCCCATGAATTCCTAATTAGATTAGGAGCATTATTAATTAAAGGAGTTTAATTATAATACAAACCCTAATCCTAAATAGTTTAGGGAAGGGTTATTCCTACATCTATAAATAAGAGGGGTCTTATCATAGATTAGGGTTACACACTTTTGCATTAGATTGTGGAGAGTACTTACAATTTCTATAGAGATAGAAACTAGGGTTTTGCCAAATACCCAACTTCTTGAATACTTGTTCTTCCTTGGTGGATCACCTCTAGAGGCCAAACACTTGGGTGGCTAACGTTGATCAAAGGAAGGAATCACACCGTAGCATTCGAGGAGAACACGAAGGACTAGGAGTTGAACTTGTACCCGAGGAAGCTTTGTTCTACGAGGGTATAATTCTTATTCTCTTTCTCTTTCGTTTATATCGTTAATTGAGCACATAGATTGATCTTGGTGATGGTTTGTATAAAATTTTAAAATCTGATTTTATCGCGCTTCTGCACTATTTATGTAATTTGATTACATGTTCGCGCTATATACAAACCTAACATATACATGCTTTCTAACATCTAATCATCAATTTATAAAGATTTAATCATGGAATTCAATTTACAGAAAACTCAGTGTGCGTTCATGGAGAAAATTTAAAAGATCATAAAGTTAAAAAAAACTTAAATTAGAAGAATTACCTTCAATTAAAAGTTTTAAATTAAGGAAGCAGATGAATGATTTCTTCAATTCTCCAAATTTCTCTCTTTTTCTCTCTGATTAGTCTCTAAGTTGGTTTAAGCATAATGCGTGAGAGAACAACTGATAATAATAATACTGGCGTACATGGTTGTCAGTTAACCCCATAATGGTTAACTGACTACAACTCCCACTTAGGCTCTGTTTGGTTGTCCTTATAAACTCCCTTTCTAGTTTATTTTAATAAATAGCTTATAATATAGTTCATGTCACATATTTAAATTAATTAAATAATCTTACTAAAATCAATTAAATAAAATAGAATAATACTACATTAAATCACATGGTCATATAAATAAAATTCTCATTTATTAATAATGACAATTTACTAAATCTCTAATTAATAATTAAATTAATTAGAAATTACATTATACTTATTTAAATAATGCATTTAATCAAATAAATTCAATTAAACACATACTTTAAATATAAAAATTCTCCACATTAATCTAATTAATGTAACACATATAATTAAATTAATCTACCACAAATTCATCGATTAATCAATTAATTCAACAATCAAATCGTCGAAAGATTTTTATTCAATCAATAAATATTCAAATTAAGTTACAAAATTCTCATTTGTCACAAAACAGGTGTTGGTGCCATTTACTATTGGAAGGTATGTTGACGAGATTTTGTGTGACGTGGTTCCAATGCAGGCGGGTCACATATTGTTTGGTCGACCATGGCAATTTGACAGGCGAGTGAAGCATGATGGCTTTACAAATGAGTATTCTTTTGTTCACAATAAAAGGAAGGTTACTTTATGTCCTATGTTACCACAACAAGTGCATGAGGATCAAATTCAGTTACAGAAAGATCATGAAAAAATAAAAGAGAGTGAAGAAAAGAAAAATAATGAGGAAAAAAATAATGAGGGGAAAAATAAGAGAGAAAAAGAAAGAGAGAAATGAAAAGATGAGGAGCGAAAAACAAATATCTATGCAAAAAAGAGCGATGTGAGGCGAGCTTTAGATGCTAAGCAGCCGATGATCATACTTCGGTATAAGGAGGCACTTTTGAATACTAACGCTAACGATTCTTTATTGCCTAGTGTTGTTTCTTCTATCTTACAGGAATATAAGGATGTATTTCCCAAGGAACTTCCACAAGGATTACCACCAATTCGGGGAATTGAGCATCAAATCGACTTCGTACCCGGCGCTACCATTCCAAATCGTCTAGCTTATCGAAGCAATCCCGAGGAGACGAAGGAGTTACAAAAGCAATTGGGGAATTGATGGAGAAAGGGTTCGTGAGAGAAAGCATGAGTCCATGTGCAGTTCCAGTAATCTTAGTACCCAAGAAAGATGGGAAGTGGCGTATGTGCATCGACTGTCGAGCGGTAAATAATATTACGGTAAAATATCGACATCTCATTCCTCGTTTAGATGACATGTTAGATGAATTGCATGGGTCATGTATATTTTCTAAAATTGATTTGAAAAGTGGTTATCATCAAATTACAATGCAAGAGGGTGATGAATGGAAAACTGCTTTCAAACCAAAATATGGGTTATATGAGTAGTTAGTGTTACCTTTTGGTTTAACTAATATTCCTAGTACTTTCATGAGACTAATGAACCATGTTTTGCGATCATTCATTGGAAAATTTTTGGTAGTTTATTTTGATGATATTTTGATATATAGCAAAAACTTGGACGAACATACATTGCATTTAAAATCTATTTTAGATGTTCTTCGGAAAGAAAAGTTATTTGTTAACATGGGTAAGTGCACGTTTTGTACGGATCGAGTTGTGTTCCTTGGTTTTGTTGTTAGTGCGCAAGGAGTATAGGTTGATGAAGAGAAGATACGTGCGATCCGTGAATGGCTGAGTCCGACAAATGTGAGTCAAGTTCGTAGCTTCCATGGACTTGCGAGTTTTTATCGGCGATTCATGAGGAATTTCAGTAAAATACAGCACCGCTTACTGAACTGATTAAGAAAAATGTGGGTTTTAAGTGGGGTGATGAACAGGAAGAAGCATTTAATTTAATTAAAGATAAATTGACTAATTCTCCTTTACTTGTATTACCTAACTTTACTAAAACTTTTGAAATTAAGTGTGATGCTTCAGGGTTAGGGATTGGAGCTGTGTTGATGCAAGAAGGAAAACCTGTGGCATACTTCAGCGAGAAGTTGAATGGTGTGGCTTTGAGTTATCCGACGTATGATAAAGAGCTGTATGCGTTGGTTAGAGCATTGGAGACATGGCAGCACTACCTATGGCTGAAGGAATTTGTGATTCACATGGATCATGAATCGTTGAAGTATTTGAAAGGTCAGCATAAGTTGAACAAATGACATGCACGGTGGATGGAGTTCATTGAGACATTTCCATACGTCATCAAGTATAAGCAAGGTAAAGAGAATGTCATTGTTGATGCTTTATCTCGTAGGTATGTGTTATTAAATACTCTTAATGCAAAACTGCTTGGGTTTGAACGCATTAAAGAATTATATGGTGATGATCTTGATTTTGGTGTAGATTTTAAATCATGTGAAAAGAATGGTGTAGGTAGATATTTTAAAGTTGATGGTTTTCTGTTTAGAGAAAATAAATTATGTATACCTGCATGTTCTTTACGTGAGTTGTTGATTAGAGAGTCACATGGGGGAGGTCTAATGGGTCATTTTGGTGTGGAAAAGACTTTATCTGTTTTAAAATAATATTTTTATTGGCCTCATATGAAACGAGATGTGGAAAGAATTTGTGATAAATGCATTACTTATCGACAATCTAAGTCTCGTGTTCAACCTCATGGATTGTATATACCATTGCCAATACCTAATGAACCTTGGGTTGATATATCTATGGATTTTGTGTTGGGTTTACCTAGGTCTAAGCATGGTCATGATTCGATATTTGTGGTCGTGGATAGATTTTCGAAAATAGCATATTTTATTCCATCTCACAAAACTGATGGCACTTCCCATGTAGCTGATTTGTTCTTTAGGGAAATTGTTAGATTGCATGGTATGCCTAGAACAATTGTTTCTGATAGAGATACTAGGTTCTTAAGTTATTTTTGGAAGACCTTGTGGTGTAAGTAAGGTACTAAATTTTTATTTTCCACTACTTGTCACCCACAAACTTATGGTCAAACATAAGTAGTTAATAGAACTTTATATGCATTGTTAAAGGCTATTATCAAGAAGAATGTTAAAGTTTGGGAAGAGTGTCTACCGCATGTTGAGTTTGCATATAATCGATCTGTTCATTCTGCTACACAATTTTCACCATTTGAAATTGTTTATGGTTTTAATCCTTTGACACCATTGGATTTATTGCCATTACTTATTTCTGAATTTACTAACATGGATAGGAAGAAAAAGACTGAATTTGTTAAGCAGATACATAAGAGAGCCAGGCTTAACATCGAGAGGAGGACGAAGCAATATGTGAAGCAGGCTAACAAGGGTCGTCGACACGTTATTTTTGAACCAGGAGATTGGGTGTGCTTACACATACGGAAGGAGAGATTTTCGGCTCAAAGACGATCAAATTGCTTCCAAGGGGAGATGGTCCTTTTCAAGTTCTCGAGCGCATAAATGACAATGCATACAAATTGAATTTACCTGGTGAGTATAATGTTAGTGCCACATTTAACGTTACTATTTTAAGTCCGTTTGATGTAGGTGATGATTTGAGGACAAATCCTTTTCAAGAGGAGAGGAATGATGAGGATATGCCTAGCTCGGATAAGGATAAAAGTCACGGAGGGCAAACGTGGGCAGATCCCGTTCAAGTGCTAATTGGTCCAGTTACGAGGTCGCGAGCTAAACGATTCAAAGAAGGACTTAACGGATTAATTCAAGATGTTTGGAATGAAAAGAATTCGTGGGCGAAGGATGAGTCTAAGTTCGTTATGTTGTTGCAAGAAATTGGTTCAAAATCAGTAAAACAAAACGGATTGGACAGGAGTTCGGGGCCGCGGCGCGCGCATGAGCCGCGACGCGCTTATTTGTGGGTCGCGGTGCACAAGTTTTGCTCCGCGTTCCAGATTTCTTTTAAGCGCGGATTTGCACGGGATTTCAAGATTTTTAGTTATGATTTTGTTTTCAATTCTAATTAGAAGATATATTAGATAAGATTTTGTTTCCAAATCAATTTGTTTATTCCTTATCAATTAGGGTTACCTTTTGGGTAGTATAAATAAGGATTGGCTGATGTTATTGAATAACAATTATTATTCTGAGTTTTTATACAATTAAGAGTTATTCTCTACTTTTGGTTCTTTGAAGGATTTTTAAGTTATTATTCTTAGTTTTTCTTTTGAGATTCATAATTAACTTATCATACAACAAATCACAGTTGTGTGTGACGTTACTCTACTGCATCATACAATCGTACGGAGATTAACGTTTACAACTAGACGAGGGTCAAAGTATTGTTGGTGTTCCATCCTACATGCATTTCAATTGCTTGATCGATTATACCGAGGTTTATCGTCTACATATAGGCGAGGGGTTAAGGTATCGAAAGAGTTCCATCAAATTTGCTTACTAGAAACGATCCGGATGACGACCACCTCATGCAAGCGTGTCGTGGAGTCTATCACTTGAAGAAGCTTCAGCTTTAGCTACAGATGCAGGTTTGTTCATGATTGAAATAAATCTTTCTATAAGTCAAAGTTCTACTTGGGTATTAGATACTGGTTGTGGTTCTCACATATATAATTCTTTGCAAGGACTAAGCAGAAGTAGAAAGCTGAACAAAGGAGAAGTCACCCTGCGCGTGGAGAATGGAGCAAAGGTTGCTGCATTAGCCGTAGGAACTTATTGTTTAGCACTGCCTTCTCGCAAATCAATTAATTTAATAAGTTGTTATTATGTTCCGGTTCTTATTAAAAACATTATTTCAATTCCATTGTTAAACAAGTAAAGTTTTAATATTATCATAAAGAACAATAGTTGTTCTATTTATAATGACAATGTTTTCTATGAAACTGGTAGATTAATTGATGGTCTTTACGTACTTGACTTACATAAAAATATTTTGTAAATTGAACAAACTAATAAAAGGAAAAGAGATGATGTGAATCATACCTTCGTATGGCATTGCAGACTCGGTCATATTAATGAAACAAGACTAAACAAGTTGCATAAAAATGGGTTTTTAGAGCCATTTGATTTTGAATCATATTCAACTTGTGAATCTTGTCTCATGGGAAAGATGACTAAATCTCCATTTAGTAGACATGGAGAAAGAGTTGCAGGATTGTTAGAGTTGGTACACACAGATGTATGTGGACCTATGACAATAGATGCACGAGGAGGGTATTCTTATTTCATTACTTTCACTGATGATCATTCGAGAATTGGATTTGTGTATTTGATAAATACAAATCTGAATCATTTGAAAGGTTCAAAGAATTCAGAAGTGACGTGGAGAAACAAACTGACAAGAGTATTAAGATTCTTCGATTGGATCGAGGAGGTAAATACTTAAGCAATGAGTTTCTTAATCATCTCAAAGATAACGGTATTCTCTAACAATGGACGCCTCCTGGTACACCACAACTTAACGGTGTCTCTGAAAGGATAAATCGTACCTTGTTAGACATGGTGCGGTCCATGATGAGTTTTACCGATCTTCCAATATCCTTCTAGGGTTATGCCCTAGAGACGGCTGCGTATCTACTAAATAAGGTCCCCTCGAAATCTGTCCCTAAGACTCCATATGAGTTATGGACAGGGAGGAAACCCAGTCTTAAGCATATTAAGATTTGGGGATGTCCAGCTTATGTGAAAAGGTTTCAGAATGATAAGCTTGGGACAAGATCTAATAAGTGCATATTTGTGGGATATCCTAAAGAAAGTTTAGGATATTATTTCTATAATCCTACTGAGCAAAAGGAGTTTGTTGCGAAACACGCTACCTTCTTGGAAAAGGACTTTATCCTTGAAGGGGCTAGTGGGAGGAAAATAAATCTTGAAGAAATTCAAGAACCACAAACCACTACAGGTCAAGTGGATGAACCTGTCCAAGTAGAGATACCTTTTATACCATAACCAAGTCATAAATCTTGAAGAGTACCAAAGATACCTGAAAGGTATGGATTCACCATAGATAATGATGATGAGGTATGCATCATAGAAGATGATGATCCAGTAACATACGATGAGGCAATGAGTAGTAAATACCCAGAGAAATGGCAAACTGCCATGAAATTCGAAATGAACTCCATGTATGAGAACCGAATATGGACTTTGGTTACTCCACCGGAAGGCATAGTGCCTATAGGGTGCAAATGGGTCTTTAAAAGAAAGTGTGACGCCCCCAAATTTAGGTATGTCTACCTTGAACTCGGTGCTTCACGTTACTACTCATATCATAGCTAATTAACATCTCACAGCGGAATAATAAAGGTTTTCATAAATATTTAAAAACACAATCCCAGGTTTTCTCAACCTCCACTATTACAAAACATACTTAAAGTAATACCAATAACTATAGATTAACTTTAGTTATTGGTATTAATTGTAGCTTTGCCCTTCCTTTTGTCCTTTTCAGAGCCATTGCCCTGCTCAGCCTTAACTGAAAGGTTCATGTTAAAGCAAGGGTGAGCAACGAGTTTGCTCAGCAAGCGTAATGTCAATAATGGATAGATATACTTAGGGTTCAATGATAACAAGAGTTAAATCGATAAACAGATTTTGAATGATTGCAGAGTATGTAATGTCCAGGAATTCTTAAACATTGTATCAAATTTATTTTAATAAATAAAAATTTATTTTATATAATTTTACGGATTTAATTGGATCCATGTAATAATTAATATTATATAATTATATGGTCCAGTAATTTTCCTTGCCTTAAAGGAACTCACTAATAAGTTGAATAAATTAATGAGTTGACCCTAGCATTTGATTGGCAAGAAAATTAGGATAAGTAAATAAATAATTTCATTTATTATCAGGTTGAGTAATTCGAATAAAGAATTATGGTTAAAATAAATATTTTAAATAATTAATTGGGTTAGTTATTTAATTGAAGATATTGAAAATGTATGGCGGTTAATCTAATTGGAGTCATTTTCTTTAATTAGGATGACCCATTTTCTTTTGGCCCAATTCCCCTATTATTTTCTTTTGGGCCGCCCATCATTCATTTAGCTGACCCACTAATTGTAAGCCCATTCCTTATTCTTTACCGGTCGGGTCGTATGAATTGTAGTCGGGTTGACCCATGGTGTGGGGTATTATGAGTACCGGCATCTCATTTGGGGAGGAATCAAATCAAGCCAAAACCCTTGTATCAGAGTATCAGGGGTAACCAAGAAAATCCCACGCCCTAGCCTCTCAAATCAACTAGCCGAACCTAGCTAGACTCCATCAACTGAATCGGACGAGCGAGAGACGGGAGGAAGAAAAAGGGGGTTGTCAATCGCCGGCAACAGCTCGAGTCGATCGATTGAGGGAAAGAGGAGCGTCGACCGGCGGCACGGGTTGGAAAACGAGCGGCGACCAGCGGATAAACGAGCAACGTCAGAGGCGGCCATCGAAGGGACCAAAGGTTCCAGGAAATCGGCGATTCGACCACCTGGATTACGCGGCTCGAGGATTGATGAGACCACCGTCCGTTTACTCCTCTCCTACCGTCGGTCATTGACCAAATCGTTAGGATATTGCCCAAATAATATGGGGAGAAAAAAAAATCCTCTCTATAAATTGAGCCTCAAACCCCTAAACCAAGCTGCCGATTTTTCCCCTGTTTTGTGAGTTCCCAATTAGAAAGTTAGGGTTCCAAAATTAGAGAGAGAGGAAATTGCGGAGAAGAAAGGGGGCAGGGGCTAGCTGTGGATGTCTGATTTCGTCAATTACTTTGGACGAAGAAGAAGGGCTGCCGTTCGCACCACCTTGAGGTATAACCACAGAGTTTTGAGCTATTGTGATAGTTTCTAGTTAGGGTTTTGTATAATTTCCCTTGCGGGTTGTTTTAGTTCTTCTTCTGCACTTAGGCTGTGATGTTCAACTGTGTTTGGTTAATTAGTTTAGAAATCTGGTATGGTGTTGATTTTACTATACCTTGCAGTGTATTGAATTAAATTGTTTCCCTGTATTGAGGGATTTTATTCTCTGAATTAAATTAAAATGGTTCGTTGGAATTGTTTGGGTTCTGTATTGGGATATTTGTACTGTGTTGATTCTTTAATTGGGAACCTGGTGTACACTAAAGAACCATAGGTTCTGGCAGTTGATTTTTGGTTCAACGATTTGGTCAGTGTATTGCTTTAGGATGCATATCATGTGTTCGCTAGAATGTCTGTGAGGGATCATTTTGTAGCTTGGCCCTTCTGTTAATTCGGCGACTTGTCAGTTAGGCCTAATAACTCCAGTAAAGTGCTGTGTGTGGTTGAATTTACTAATGTTGTTATAATGTGAACACTAGCACTGTTATTTTGTAATACCATAATGATACACTAACAAAATAATTATTACTTCATTATTATTTAATTAATATTAAATAATAATTAAGTAAAATTAATAAATTAATTATTTATTATTTGATACCTAATAATAAATAACGATTATAAATATTTAATTATTAATATTAAATAATAATTAAGTATGAATAAAGTTAATAAGGTAATTATTTATTATTAGCAATGAATAATAAATAAAGGTAGAAAATATTTAATTATTATTGGATAATAATTCAATATGAATAAAGTTAATAAATTAATTATTTATTATTTAATAATAAATATTTAACTATTATTTGATTGATAATTAAATAATAATTAAAAATGAATAAATTAGTAAGATAATAAATATTTAATTATTATTTAACTAATATTAAATAATAATTAAGTATGAATAGATTTATAAATAAAGATAATAAATATTTAATTGTTATTTAATTAATATTAAATAATAATTAAGTATGAAATAAAGTAATTATTTATTATTTATCAATAAATAATAAATAAAGATAATAAATATTTAGTTATTGTTTAAATTAATATTAAATAATAACTAAGTATGAATAAAGTTAATAAGTTAATTATTTATTATTTATCCCTAAAATATAAATAAAGCTAATAAATATTTGATTATTGTTTAACTACTATAACCAAGTATGGATAAAATCAATAGATTAATTACTTATTATTGATCCTTAAATAATAAATAAAGTTTATAAATAGTTGATTTTTGCTTAATTACTATTAAATATTAATCAAGTACGAATTAAGTTAATAGTTTAATTATTTGTCAGTAAGTGATAAATAAAGATAACAAATATTTAATTATTACTTAATTAATAATTAAGTATGAGCAAGTAATAAAATAATTATTTATTATTGAGTAATAAATAAAGATATTAAATATTTGATTGTTATTAAAGATTTAATGTGAGTAAAGTAAATTATTTATTATTTCTCATTTAAATAAATAAAGATAATAAGAACTTAATTATTATTAACAATTAAGTATGGGTAGAGTGATACATTAATTTTCTAGTTAATGTTAAATAAGGGAAATAATTTCGAAAGTGAATAATAGCTAAGCAACCTATTTAGTTGTTGTCACTGTTAGCTAGTAATGCCTTAATTATTTAGTGCAGTAAATAATAACTTGGGTTACTAAACATTGCTAAGTTGAATAAGCATGATTAGTTATCGAAATAATAACTAAAGGTCATTAACTTAAATTCTTTTAGTTAATGATTAAATAGTAATTAAATGTATTCGGTGAATTGTTTATCTGCTAAATAAATAGCATAAGTGAGTATAGTTACGCAATGCTAATGGATAAACCAACTCTACCAACTGATAGGTTATCCAAGATCAATTAATTAAAGCTAGATCTTATCTGTAGCTGAGCAATCAGGCAAGTTCTACCTTACTCAACTTTTACATTGAGCAAGTTTCTAAACCTTATGCATTATTTTTAATTCGTGCAAAAAGGTATATATTGCAAGTTATTCTTTAAGCTTGAATCCTATCTCCAAGCATGCTTTAAGTGGTCTAATTGCTTTTAAAATTATTCCACATCTTTGTATTTATTGACATTCGCACTCGTGCACTTGAATTCGTATATTTATTTAAGTTCAGTAATTTGTGAACTATTCATGGTTAAGTCTGAACCCTTGTTCGGTCAGGCAAGCCTGTAAGAATTTATAAAAGCTATCCGAACCAATCGATGGTAAGGATTCTTACACTAAATGGACACCCCTTTTATTATAGGGGAGTATCCCAGGTACCGTATATAAGGTACAACTAGCAGAATTAAATGTTATGCATATACATAGCGTACGCGAGGCTGATCCCCTCAAGTACTTATTTTGTAGCCAGTAACCAGAGGGTCAACCAGCTATTGACTCCTTTGGAAGTTATTGTTCAAAGTCTACTTGACTATCAATTGTTCTAAAAGCATTTATTGTTATTGCTTCTGATAATTCTATTGTTGAAATCTCTTTCTATATTCCCTTCATCATGATATATCCTTGTTGTTGTACTTTAAACTTGCTGAGCAAACTCGTTGCTCATTCTTGCTATATCATGACTTTATTGCAGCTAAACCCGAGACGTCAGGGAAGAACAAAGGAAAACAAAAGATGAAGTAATAGACTTCATGTAGCAGATTTTAAATTTACGTATAGTTAATTATTGTTAATGTAATTTAAACCCCAACTTTTATTTAGGGTATGGATTTGTGTAAGCGTTTCAGGTTTTTGTATTCTGGGACTAGTAACACCTTTGTAATGAACAACGTATGTTTGTTATATTCCGCATTTTAGTTACCATATGTTGTTAGAGGTGAATGTTTGTATTGGATCGTGATGACCGGATCCGGGTATTTGGAGACCCGAATTTGGGGGCGTCACAGAGTATAAGGCAATGAATATCATATTCTCAGATCACAACACTTTTCTTACTAAATGGTCATAAAGGACCAAGAACACATAGAAGGATAAGCAATTGTTCTACTGCAGAACCTCCAAAACAGGCACATAAGGTGATCAGCCCCGTAGTACCCACATTATGCATAACGTTTAAACATAGCGCGTGTATCGGTTTTCTGACATAATTTATAATACCCCTACTGTGAGGGTTATTCTTCTCAGCACAATGCAGAAGCCCGCACATGGCAATTGGTTTGGATAGGTTGTTCAAGAATTGGATTGACGACCAATACATCTACTCACTAGTCTAGCCGAATTAATTGGCCTAGACCCACTTCTCAGAATAATTTCATATGTAGCTTATCTTTCAATATCAATAATAATTGAAAGAATTCTCAAGATGTTCAATCGAGATTTATCAAGTATATCATGCTTAGGAGGGTATATATATAACCAAGCATATTCAACACAAAGTATACAATATAGTATTTTGGTAACTGTACCAACGATGACCGTATGAAGAAAAAGGTATTACAATATGTCCGAAGACTTGTATAGAACAGAATCAGTTTGCTCAAAATGAGAGACTTGCACAATATTCAAGTTATATAAGGTGAGAACTTGCAAAATATAATCAACTTATATATCAACAATTTGGAAACTTGCATATTAACCAAGGCGGTGTAAGTTAGGGAACTTGCCTGATCTGCTACTATAATTTACTCTACGACTCTGTTCTTCGGATGACCTACATTAACCATAAGTCATCCTAATAATTAATCTCTATTGAATCCACATAATAATCTATGTAGACCTGACTGTAAGACCCTTATTGCAATACTTTAGTTATCTAATTGTTCTTTTTTAATGTAGTAACACTGTTACCAAGGTACACATGGTCTCTTTAGTATTCCTAAGTCACTCATATAATACCAGTACATAACAACGTATGACAGTTGTTGGATTAGTTCTTTAAGGGTCATCCTTACATTCTTAACTCATTCTTATGACTTCAATTAGTCAAATACATTCGGAACAGGTGCACAATTGTTGTTCCATGATAACTGAGTTGAGTATGTGTGTAAATCATAGGTCATAGGAAAGATACTTATGTGGATACAGTTTGATTTAGAGAAGTTCAATGGTGAAAGATGAAGTTGTTGTTATACATTGACTGATTAAGTAGTGACTAGCTTTTTGTTGATTAGTGTTGATATTCATGATTGGTAATGGAATTGAAACCTTTGAGAGTTTGGTTGAATAGAATTCAGTTGATTTCAATATAAGCTTTGTTTTAGTTTACACGAGGACGTGTAAAGGCTAAGTGTGGGGAAATTTGATGAGTGCATAATATTCATTGATTATGATTCCTTTATATTTAGTTTTATTGCATGTTTTATGTGTACATGAGCTTATTAAGGTATTTAATAATTTCAGGAGGAATTGGAGCTAAAACAGGAAAAAGAAGAAAATTTTGGGAAGCATGAGCTCGCTATTCAACAATAATCAATCGAATCAAGGATGCATGATCTTAGCTAAGAACTTGGATCTCGTTGAGAGCTTCAATTTGATAGGTGGCACGTCTCGTAACTCTTCCTGGATCAAAAGTTATGACCTTTTTACCAACGGACGTTGAACCTCAGAGTTTGGAGTTGCCATTTACATAGCAGTCACTTGGGGCCCAATTTCGACCTTGATCCAGCTAAAATCTCTCAATTCTCAAAGAATAAAAGTTGTAAATCTATTTCTTAGCTTTCCAAAACATCTTGAATTGTCCCAATCGGAGTTCGGGTGCGAGAGTTATGGTCATTTTACCAAAGGATGTCACAGTAGAAAATGGAGCTCGCCCCGGCGAGCTCGTCAAGGTTAATGAACTCGCCCCGACGAGAAGCTGTCTGTCCAAGTCTACCTCGGCGCGCTCTAAACTCGCCCCAGCCAAGACCTCTTTGCCTAAGCTCGCCCCAGCGAGCTCTCTAGTGTATTGAACTTGCCCCGACGAGTTCGCCGGGAATTTAAAAATAAAAGATTTGCTTCAGGCCAGGATTTTGAAGGAATTCTACTCTGATTTGGATTGTTATTTCTTAGAAGCTTAGAACTTTATTCTAGGAGTATAAATACATGTTACTAGTCAGATATTAGATGATCATGTACATTCGATTTTCAAACCCTAGTTTTGGAATATTGAAGGCATGTCAAGCTAAATTCTCTATTTCAATTCTAAGGGATGTTGAACCTTCTTTATAATTAATGGTTTGATCAAGTTTACTTTATTTATTCCTTCTTACATGAAATTTATTCTGATAATCTATTTTAATTGATTGCATGTTATTTTATTTGATTAATTTGATATGGCCAATTAGATTAATTTGATTAATATCATCTGCTAGATTAAGGTATAGTTTTAAGCAAACGATATTATATCTGATCATAAGTAGCAATTAGTGATGCATGATTGTGGACAAGCTTTTGAGTATTGCTAAGATTATCAGAAGGCAAGTTAAATAATCCCTGATTGTGTGATTGTTGCTTAGAATAACCTAATTCTCTAATTCTTCATGCTGCTGTTATATTAAATCTAGATTGATAGTTCTAGGTTGTATGATAGTTAGGGTCTCTTGGGCCGATTGTCACATTGGATTTAAAACTTAAGGAGAATTTTGGATAATTAGCGATTGCGGTTATCTAGGGTTATTAATTTCATTGAAGGATAAATATTGTATAACTTGATTATTCCAATGATTGTAAAAGGTGATACTGAACTGAAGAACTGAAGTCTTTAATTCATTGATTATCCTTATTAAATATTTTTTGTCACTTTAGTTAATAAATTCAATTCAAAACCTCCCAATTTATATTTAGTAGTATTTTGATTTAAAAAACAATAGAATAAACAAAGATAAATTCACTCTTTGTGGGATCGATCATTGCTTGTCGCTATATTGATTTTTGAGTTAGTAGAGTAATAGTAAGGTTTAATTTTGGAGTATAAACGATAGCTCTCGTTGTCACAATATAAAGGCATTGATCGTTGAATGCTAGGAACCACTCCAAGTTTTGAAATAAACTTCTTTATCTAAACAGTTT
The DNA here is from genome assembly GCA_034770075.1 of Aralia elata. Taxonomy (NCBI): domain Eukaryota; kingdom Viridiplantae; phylum Streptophyta; class Magnoliopsida; order Apiales; family Araliaceae; genus Aralia; species Aralia elata. Next base: position 38,118,223 of record CM068385.1, read on the forward strand.
CCTTTGCAGCTTCACTTGCAGCTATGTACTCTGCCTCTATCACTGAATCAGCAACTGTTTGCTGCTAGGGAACTCTTCCAACTCACTGCACCACCGTTTAAGGTAAACACATACCCTAAAATGGATTTACTATCATCTTGGTCAGTCTAAAAACTTGAGTCTGTATATCCCTTTAGTTTCAAATCAGACCCACCATACACTAGAAACACATCCTTAGTTCTTTTTAAGTACTTTAGGATATTTTTCACTGCTTTCCAGTGTTCTTCTCCAGGATTTGACTAATATCTGCTTGTCACACTAAGTGTATAAGCAACATCAGGTCTAGTACATATCATTTTATACATAATAGATCCTATCGCCGAAGCATAAGGGATCTTACTCATGCGATCTCTCTCCTCAAGTGTCTTCAGAGATAATTTCTTAGAGAGATGCACTCCATGACTCATCGGTATGAGACCTCTCTTGGAGTTGTTCATGCTAAACCTCTTTAGCATCGAATCAATGTACGTTTCTTGGGTCAAGCTAAGCATCATTTTCGATCTATCTCTATAGATCTTTATCCCCAAAATATAGGATGTTTCTCCCAAGTCTTTTATGGAGAAGTGTTTAGACAGCCAAATCTTTACTGATTGTAGCATTGGTATGTCATTCCTAATAAGTAGTATATCATCAACATATAGTACTAAGAATGTCACTGCACTCCCACTGACCTTCTTGTACACACATGGCTCATCCTCGTTTTTTATAAAATCAAACTCTTTGATTGTCTCATCAAAACGAATGTTTCATTTTCGAGAAGCTTGCTTCAATCCATAAATAGATCGTTGTAGCTTACAAACTTGATTTGCTCCATCTTTAGAGATAACTCCCTCTAGCTGTATCATATATACATCCTCCTCTAGTTTCCCATTAAGGAAGGCCGTATTCACGTCTATTTGCCAGATCTCATAATCGTAGTAAGCTGCTATTGCAAGCAAAATTCGAATTGACTTAAGCATTGCTACCAGTAAGAAGGTTTTATCATAGTCAACTCTTTGCCTTTGTTTTAAACCTTTTGCAACCAGTTTGGCCTTATAGGTCTCCACCTTACCATATGTGTCAGTCTTTCTCTTAAAGACCCATTTACATCTTATAGGCTTAATACCTTTTGGTGGATTAACCAAAGTTCATACTTGATTCTCAGACATGAAGTCCATTTCAAATTTCATAGCCTTTTTTCATTTCTCTGAGTCTCTACTACTCATAGCCTCATCGTATGTTATTGGATTATCATCTTTATGATGGGTACCTCATCATCATTATCAATGATGAATTCATAATACATTTCAGGTATTTTAGGCACTCTTCCAGATTTACGAATCTGTTGTGGTGCAGTAGATTTCTCTACTTGGATAGGTTCCTCCATTTAACTTGTAGTATTTTGTGGTTCTTGAATTTCTTCAAGATCTATTTTACTCTCACTGGTCTCTTTAAAGATAAACTCATTTTCTAAGAAGGTAGCATGTTTTGCAACAAACACATTTTAATCAATAGGATGATAGAAGTAATACCCCAAACTTTCTTTAGGGTATCCCACAAATTTGCACTTATCAGATCTTGTCTCAAGCTTATTACTTTCAAATCTTTTAACATAAGTTGGACAACCCCAAGTCTTAACATGCTTAAGACTTGGTTTCTTCCCTGTCCATAACTCATATGGAGTTTTAGAAACACATTTTCAAGGTACCTTATTTAATAGATATGTTGTCGTTTCGAGGGCATAACCCCAGAAGGATACCAGAAGATTAGTAAAACTCATCATGGATTGCACCATGTCTAACAAGGTACGATTTCTCCTTTCAAATACACCATTCAATTGTGGCATACCTGGAGGAGTCCATTGTGAGAGAATACCATTATCTTTAAGATGATCAAGAAACTTATTGCTCAAGTATTCACCTCCTCAATCTGATCAAAGAATTTTAATACTCTTGCTTGTCTACTTCATTTCTAAATTCTTTGAATTTTTCAAATGATTCAGATTTATATTTCATTAAATACACGTATCCAAATCTAGAATGATCATCAGTGAATGTAATGAAGTACGGATACCCTCATCTAGCATATGATGTCATAGGTCCACACACATCAGTGTGTACCAACTGTAAGACCCCGAATTTATGAAATAAAAATTTATTATTTTCTTTATGATTATTTTTCTAAATAGTGAAGTGCTTAATTGTTATAAATGATAGTTAAGGGTGTTATATGCAAATTATCTGATAAATAGTATGTCGGGGAATATTCCTTTTGTCGGGAAATATTCTTTCTGTCGGGGAATATTATATTCGGTATCGTACGACGGCGCCGAAATGACAATTTTGTCAATGATAGTGGGCCCCATAACGAGTTAACTGTCGGATATAGAAAGTGATAGAAATTGGCGGCAAAACTTTAACCGATAACTGTTAAAATACCCGGTGATAAAAAGAACAGTAAAACGCGTTATTCCACAGTAGCACACGGTATTCCACAGTAGCTCACGATGTTGCACAGTGTTTTATATTATTGATTCAATAATTGATAAAGTAGCAATTGCATAGTATCTTGATTCAATAATTGTTAATTAGCATCTGCATAATATATTTTACTATTTATCACGACACTGTAACTTATATCATTTGATAGGATATTTTAGCATTATCGACAATGTCTAGAAATTCTGTCAAGGAAAGGGGTTATTTAATTGCGCGCCATTTTTTATGGAAGGCCCCCTCTTTCCTGGGAATAATCTGGTTGTCAGTATTGCGAGTATATGCTATCTGTGATATTAATGCATTTAACACAATAATACAGAAAAAGGGATTTATTTTGATAATGGAGTTATTTTTTTAATGGTTTTATCTTTTAATAATGGAATTATCTTTTGATAATGGATTAATCTTTTTGAATAAATGGATGGATGATATTAATGGAAGAAAAAATGGATGGATGGTATTAATGGAAGAAAAAATGGATGGATGATATTAATGGAAGAAAAAATGGATGGATGATATTAATGGAAGAAAAAATGGATGGATGATATTAAAAGAATATGGGGAAAAGACCAAAATGCCCTCACCTTGATTTTCCTATAAATAGGGAGAGTTTGCTTAAGAAATTTCCACACCTTTATTGCTTATACTTCCTCTCTCTCTCTAAATTTTTTAAGTTCTCTTAGTGTGTTAGGCTATTGTGAGTATTTGTGAGAATACTAGTATTGTCCAAAGTTAGTAAACTTCATAGAAAGTAACATCCAGTTAACGAAGGTAGGGAATATCATTTCTTTCATACTCATATATAATATCATTTGCTTTCATGTTCGTAAGTGATATTATACTCATAAAGGTTGTTATTCATTCTGTATTAATTTGTGGGGATAACCTGTCCGTGCGGTATGACGCATGCCTGGTGAATATCCTTTTGTATTCATTTCTTATTATTCTGTGGGAATAACCTGTATGTACGAGTGTCGTACCTGGTGAATACCCTTCTGTATTCATTCCTTATTACTCTGTGGGAATAACCTGTATGTACGGAGTCGTACCTGGTGAATATCCCTTTGCATTTATTCCTTATTAATCTGGGGGTATAACCTGTCCGTGCGGATTGACGCATGCCTGGTGAATAACCCGTCGTATTCATTACTTATTAATCTGTTGCGGAAATAATCTGTCTACGCGAATTATCGCATGACAGGTGAAAATCCATTTGCAGTTTCATATATTCTGTTATACTCATATAACTTATCATTTCTTTTGTACTCTTTAAGGGATATCTTTTTCTTTCACATTTCTCCATTTATGATAAGAAATCTTTGTTTGTTTCCAAAACCTTATTTTTAAATGGAGAAAATCCCTAAAAATTAGTAGAATATCCTTAATAGTTTGTGCTTCATCTAATATCTTTTCACTTGAATCTTTCTATTCCATTTTATACGTTATAGTTGAAGCATGAAATAATTTCTTGAATATCATTCTTGAATTTGACTCCACAATTTGGTCATCGTGTTGACAATTTGGTCAATCTTTGATACTGATTAAATTATAAAGCTTTTTTCTTATCCTTAATCTCACTGTATCATTGTCATCATCCTCATCCTCATACTTAAATTGTGGTGATAGTTCTCTTTGGCCCGTAGTGCAAAGATGAACTGGCGTGACATGATTTTGACCAAACTGTGTATTGGTATAATCATGACTTTTGGTGTTACAAACAAAGGCGTATGGTGAAAGTTCTCTTTGGCCCGTAGTGCAAAGATGAACTGGCGTTTGGCGTGATCATGACCAGTGGTGTTACAAATAAATATCTTTGGCACGTAGTGCAAAGAGAGGCTGTTGAAACTGTTGATTGGTGTTACAAATAAATATCTTTGGCATGTAGTACAAAGAGAGGCTGTTGAACATGAATTATTGATTGGTGTTTCAGGGATATAATATTGGTGGTGATCCTTTAACATATAGAAGATGGTAGATATTATAATCTACTTGACTCTTCTAATGGATTGTCCGTTCCGCTGCAGTTGTTATTGAATAATATCTTTAAATCTCTGATTTATTTCGGTTGAAGGCTAAAGATAATTTTATTCTTCATTATCTTAGTCATGATATTTTTTACTGGGCTATTTGTGCTCACCCTTTTCCTTTGTTCTCTTCAGGAAAATAGAGTGTAGCGGGGACTAGCCGGGGAATAGAGTGATGGTCCGAGACAATAGGAGTATCTCAATACATTACTATTAGTGTGTCAATAAATGTATTGAGAATTTAAGATGTATTTGTTTTGTGTTGTCGTATTTTGCTCGACAAATATTAGCTGTAAATGGGAAAATTCGTATTTGTATTTGTATTTTGTGGAATATTTTTGGCGACTCAAAATGGGTTGTGTGGACCTATTTTGGGGGCGTCACAGTTGGTATCAGAGCTTAGGGATATGATCTCTGGCAGAGATCTGGGATTAGAACTAGGAGGGGAGAGACGAGTAAAATCTTTCGCTAGTGTGTCCTACCTAAGCTAAACTTCTCTATTTAACTAGTTGGTCTTGTCGTAGAGACACGATGTGAGATGTCAATTTCTTTAACTAACCTTTTGTTTTGTGGTCGCATTTAAGAATGGTAACCAGGAGATGAGCAATGGAGAAATTATGATAAAGAGGAAATGACATGGGAACTAGAATCTGAAATGAAAGCTAGGTATCCTTATATATCTCTTCGATATGCCAGGTACGTACGTAAATTTCGAGGACGAAATTTCATAAGGAGGGGAGATTGTAAGACCCCGAATTTATGAAATAAAAATTTATTATTTTCTTTATGATTATTTTTCTAAATAGTGAAGTGCTTAATTGTTATAAATGATAGTTAAGGGTGTTATATGCAAATTATCTGATAAATAGTATGTCGGGGAATATTCTTTTTGTCGGGAAATATTCTTTCTGTCGGGGAATATTATATTCGGTATCGTACGACGGCGCCGAAATGACAATTTTGTCAATGATAGTGGGCCCCATAACGAGTTAACTGTCGGATATAGAAAGTGATAGAAATTGGCGGCAAAACTTTAACCGATAACTGTTAAAATACCCGGTGATAAAAAGAACAGTAAAACGCGTTATTCCACAGTAGCACACGGTATTCCACAGTAGCTCACGATGTTGCACAGTGTTTTATATTATTGATTCAATAATTGATAAAGTAGCAATTGCATAGTATCTTGATTCAATAATTGTTAATTAGCATCTGCATAATATATTTTACTATTTATCACGACACTGTAACTTATATCATTTGATAGGATATTTTAGCATTATCGACAATGTCTAGAAATTCTGTCAAGGAAAGGGGTTATTTAATTGCGCGCCATTTTTTATGGAAGGCCCCCTCTTTCCTGGGAATAATCTGGTTGTCAGTATTGCGAGAGAGAGAGAGAGAGAGAAATCTGCAGCAAAAAGGAGGAAGAAAGAAGGAGGAGGTCGCCGGAAAAGAAGAAGAGTCGCCGGAAAAAGAAAATAGAAGAAAGGAAGGAGAAGAATAAGAGTACTCGGGTGAGCCAAGAAGGAAGAAAATCCTCAAGCCAAGCTCCAAGCAAGGCTTAGTAGCATCTATGAGGGATTTACAGAGGTAAATCATTAATTTGAAACCATTTTCATTTGAGTTGGTTAAGGTTTTCAAGATTTTCATGGTTTTAGAGCTTTTATGCTCATGGGTTGGTTTTCTTGCGATTTTTGTTGGTTTTGTTTGTGTTTGATGTTTGTAAATGTTGTTAAGAGGTTATATAAGCCATTGATAACATCAAAGTGGAACAAAAACGCAATAAATTCGTACCTATGCTTAAGGAGGATGAACAACATGAAGAACATGAAGAACTTGGACTTTTGGACGATTTAGAGGACTTTGTAGCTATGATTTCGTGTTTGTTTAATTCGTTTGTTGTTATAATATTGTACTTCCATGGGTTATGAGTTTAACCCAGTTGGAATGGAGTAAAAAGGGATTAAAACGAAGTTTTGGTGATGATTTTTGTGAAGAACACGAAGAACACCAAGAACACGAAAATATAACATGAGTTGATACTTTGGCCTAAGATTTGGCCATGTTAATGTTAATGGATAGCTCTGAATTTTTGATATGTTGTAGCCCTATGTCTTAGGAGTCCATAGAGTCCGGAACGGACCAATTTGAACGTGTATTGAGAGAGTTATGGTGGTTGGAAGCAAGATAGGTCTAGAATACCAAAACAGAGCATTCCGGGAAGCAAAACGGGCTGGGAGCAAAGGCTGGGCGCTCTAGGCGCTTGGCTGGGCGCTGTAGGCGCTGGCCACGGGGTCCAGCTACTGCATGGGAGCGCCAACGGCGCTGGTGTGAGCGCCAACGGCGCTGGTAAGGAAACTGTGCAAAACTGCCCCGACGTCCTTTAGTAAAATGGGCATAACTTTCTCATACGAACTCGGATTGAGATGATTCAAGATGATTCGGAAAGAGAACGAGTAGACCTACAACTTTCGTTCTTTGAGTTTTTCAATTTGAGGTCGGGATCATTTCCCAAATTGACCATTTGTGTGACTGATGTGTTTTTGGAGGCAATCGGAGAGTGTCGGGCATGCGCGTAAGCACGCGTAATGCTCCCGACAATGTTAAATGATGTTCTAAGTTTTATAACATGAATGTTATGATTTATAATGATACTTAACATTAACCAAGGAGTATTAGAAATTGAATGGGCATGTTAGGCGTACGCAAATGCATGTCGCCTAGGCGTTCGAATAATCAAGTTTAGCGTATAGACGTGCAAGCGTCGTAACGTCGTAACTAGTGTGTATAATCTTGTTTAATATTTTGTTTCTAATAATAATGAAACATGATAGTGTGTTATAAACCAATGCATGAGCATGCTAAGCACATACAAAGGAGGCGAATTAGGTGTGTGACGTGTAAACGTCGAAACGCCGTGTAAAGTGTTAATGAACTTGAATAATGTCTCGATTCAAATGAAACGAACATTATAAGATACGGGATGGGGTTAATGTAACCAATAAGTATTGATGGTGATAAGGGTCGTAACGTTTTCAAACGACGCGACGCCGAGTAACGTTTTAGAGTTAATCGCGTTATTAATTTATAATGCGCGAACAATATGAGATAAGAGTTGTTATATTGTAAACTATTATATGAAGCCTTTTTTAGTGGCTAATTGGTATTTTATTGTTAAATAAATTGTGTAGGATATTTGAAGGACGAGCCATCATAATTTGGCAAGGAACGCTTAAAGGCAAGTTCTTTCAGTAACTTGTTAACTTGTTTAAATGTATTGAAGTACATGACATGATTACTAAATCTTTCACTATTATGTGGATTATATGAGAGCATGATCAAAGTGTGCATAATGTGCAATTATGTGACTATATTGTTCTATGTGGAACTTAAATTATTGTAAATATACAATGTGAGATGCATGAAGTATGCTATGAGATACATGATGCATATATATGGATAAATTGCATAAGATTTATAATGCATGAGTAAGATGCATAGTATGAGAATCATGATGCATGGATAAAATGCAAATTTATGTGTTACGTGAAGCATGAAATGTGAAAACTGTCAGTTCTTGCTGAGCCGTCGTGCTCATTCTTGCAAAAATAAAACTTTTGCAGATTTACGATGCAATGCAATTATCTTGATATCGTGATGATAAGGATTAGAGGCGCATGGAAACAGGAAGGTTGCTAAATGTCCCTTTACTATAATTATTTAGTTATGATGACGGTATATGATGTACGTGAATTTGACTATGTAAACCCTGAGTTAGAAATGAAGGTTATCCATTATAGTATTTATGATGTGATTATGTTAGTTACTTGTTATAGTAAATTACAAGGATGTCGATGTTGTATAAAGGACATTTTTATAACGAATGTATTGGTTATTGAATAACCTTGCGAATATTCAGGGATTGGATAAAGTCAGAATCTGAACCTTGCGTTCACACATGAGATATTGTAAAGGATCATGGTATTTATTCAACCTTGGTCATAAGTGTTTTATTTAAGGTCTTCGTGCCTGGGATTAGATGAGGATATGTTGTTATATTATTGTAATTACATATTTTTAGTAAGCCTATGTTGTATGGGTAGTACCGTGACGCACCGGACCTGGGTTCAAGGTAAGACCCGAGTTTCGGGGGCGTTACAGTTGGTATCAGAGCTGATAGGTTATAAACCTTGGGTAAGAGTACCTTAGGCTATAACTGTAGTGAAGGAAGATGATAATGATGAAGATAGATAAAACTCAAATAGAGTTTAATTGATAGTAAATGAATTTAGAAAATTCATAGTAAGAGTTGAGATATATATAAGACGATTCAAAGAAGAATCTCGATGCGTTATAAAAGATGAGAATTGGGAGTTACCTGACTCCAGTGATATAGATGATAAGTATTGATCAATAGAAGAGGTCTATAAGGCGTAAAGGCATAAAATCATATATTATGATTAAAGAGAAGAGTAGAGAAGGTCGTAGGATGAAACGATCGTAGGATAAGGAAGATCGTAATGTAAAACGATTGTAGAGTAAGATCACGATGTGATTGGATTAAGTCATAGAATGACAGATGATCAATTGAATGATTGAAAATTTTAGCTGAATGCTATAGACAGATGGTACTATGAGATAGTACGAGTAAAACTCGAAAAGAGTTATGGGTGATGAAACACGAATTAAAATTCTTGTTAAGCAAGGAGTAAGCTAGGATTGGGGGTGATTTCAATTGAGGACTCATGTTAGTGGCTGAGTTGTACAATTCCTTGTATGGGCGGGGGGATTCGTGCTTGGTTTGAGAACCACTTAGCTTCCTATATCGGTTATAGTGGTTGAGTTGAACAATTCCTTGTATGGGCGGGGAATTTGTGCTTGGTGTAACAACCCCTTAGCCTCCTATATTGATTAGTGGCCGAGTTGATCGATTCCTTGTTATGGGCAGGGGATTGTGATAGGTTCGACAATCACTTAGCTTCCTATATTGATAATCGTTGGAACCTAGTATCGCGCTATCGCTATACGTATGACGAGAAGGTGATTCTTTTCTCATATTTATATTTGATAGTTAGAGAATATTAAGATTAGGTGCGAGTTCTTTAAACTCACACGTATGGTAAGTTCGTGACTCATAATCATATGGTCTGATGGAACCCCTCAGCGAATGGACGATTTTGGTCTGACTAGAATAAGTTTCTAAACCCATATGATTGTGGTAAGTTCCTGAACTCATATTGTGTGGTAAGTTTGATGAACTATATTGGGGTATCGAAAGGTTGTGGATTTAGAACTGTGAATTCTCAAAATGATGAGCATTGATGGAGTTAGAAATAGATAGAATTATTAAATAATGGAGAAATGGGAGAAATTGAAGTTGATGAGGAGACATGGATATTCCAAATCTTCTAGCTATGCTAGACTTCGAAATTTATTGACTTCGTGCTGACATTTACACTTTTGCTCTTCGAAAAATGTATGGGGCCAGATTTCTGGACCAGGGATTTTAAATGTACTATTATTCATATGTCTAAGCTAATAGTTTCGGCTAGACAAAGTTGATTTGAAAATATCAAAATGTATTTTTAAATTGTCATCAATGCATCATGAAACCTGGTGTAGAATGACACATGATGGAGTCATCAATGCAGATTAACCTAGTGTTGGATGTGATCATAGGATCGTCAACCCACTAAGGTATGATGTAGTATGACAAGGTCAGAAAATGACGGAATCCTAACACACTGTTGCAACAGTGCAGTATTATGACGTCATAAAATGATTTTTGTTTTCTCTAAGGTATAAAAAAAAATTTGCATGCCAATTGAGTTAGCTATAATGATTCGATTGATGTCCGAATTATTGATGTAAGTCTAAGCTATTTGATTCGGCTAGACGAATGTTGCAATGTGTTTATGAAATTCAAGCATTATTTGAGAATTTATGCCAAACCAAATTGTTTTGGTGCGGATTCTTGAGTTGGGGGAATAACCCGGAATAGGGGAATATAAGTGTCGGTTATCTGGCACACGGTCAGGATTTAATGTTATGCATACACATGGTGTACGAGAGGTCGATCCCCTCAAGTACAACTGGCGGAGAGCAACCCTTAATATGGATGCTATAAGTGTCGGGTATCCGATGCAGTCAGAGTTAAATGTTATGCATATACATGGGGTATGAGAGGCTGATCCCCTCGAGTACTACTGACGGACTAATTCCTTGACTACGTTCATGGTCTTTATGAGGTAGATTACCTTTTTCATAATTGAAATTGGTAGGAGTAGTAATACCCGTAAACCTCCATGGTCATGGTTTTTATGACCCCTCAGCATAATATGAAAAGTTTTTAAGGAACATTTTATTTCCTATTTGTTCAAGTTACTTCACAATTATTAAACAATTGTTGAAGGTTCCTATTATTTGGGAAACTGATTTTGGGAAGAGTGATTATCCCAAGGAGAAGTAGTCGTAGAATGCGACAATTTTACGTGAATCCTTGAAATAGGACAGTGTAAAGGTTAGATTGAAAACCTAGTTTTGATGGGTAGAATAAGCAAAGATGAATGCATTGAAATTTCGAGGACGAAATTCTTAGAAGAAGGGGTGAATGTAATATCCTGAATGTTTATGAGTTAACAAATCATGATATTAAATTATTATGATGATTGTGGCATACAATGATCCTTAGAAAAGGAAATTGATGGGTTTAAACCATAGGATAATACTCAGAGATTAAATAGGTAATATGAAACCTATGTTATAGTAATACGTTAAAAAATTTTCAACGATAAAATTTCGGAAGAAATTAGACGAAAACCGAGTAAGAGGTTTGATATTTGTGATTCCGAGGACGGAATCCTTATAAGGAGGGAAGGATGTGACAACCCGGATTTTTGAGAATAATTATAATAAGAATTTAATATAGAATAATTCTTATTATGAGTCGCGTTTGAATATATATGTGTTATATATATTTATGTGATTAAATAGATGAGCTTAATATGTATATATATAAATGTGAAATATATACATAGATTCGGAATGAATGAGTTAATAGTTAATTATTGCAACGATCGCGAGTCATGGGTAGCTTGATAATTCGAGCTTATGAATATTATTGAATAAAATAGACTTTTATTGATAATATTATGTGGTAAGTATTTAAAGGTTATATTATAACCTAGATTATGTGTAGACGATAATTAGTAGGTATCAAAGTTTTTGTATTAGCTAATTTGGCGGATTCGAGAAATATCGCTAGAGTACTATTTATTGGATTAAATAAATAGTTAAAGGATAATATTATTGGACGAGTTATTTATTGTAAAGACGCTAACCCAAAATATGGGTGAGATATATGTACGTTGATGTATATGATTATGGGGAGTTAATCGGAAAGAGTAGCGATCGCGAATCGTGAATACCCTTGTAATTTGGGTTTATTAATAGTATTAACGGATTAAATATTATTTTTATGTGACGTGTTTAAAGGCTATTTTATAACCTGGATGATGTCAATGTATGAAGTTTTATGCGTTATTGAATCGTAGGAGTGAATAATTGATTTTGCGAAAGATCGCAAAATTACTATTCACGGGGCACGTTTCCCGAGGCACTATTCACGCCATAAAATTTTTGTGTCTTTTTCGATGTTGAATAATTTCATAAATACGTGTATGCGTACGAATAATTTTTCCAAGTGTCAGAAATTTTATTTGAGCTGATACGTGATTTTATCCGTATCCGAAATGTATTATATGGGTGTTCCGAATAATTGGACAAATCCCTTAATAATTATTTTTATGTGTTCCAATATTTATGGTAATGCCCATTTTAATTTTGGGTAGAGTTATCTGCCAATTTTGGTACAAAAGTGGGAGTTTTCGGATATAATTTTGGTGTTTTTGGGTATTTATTTTGGCTTGTCACCCCAAGAGGGAACCAATCCCTCATTTTGGACCAATCAAATGAGAGCATGAGGAGGAGATTGCCGGCAAGCTCATAGAGCTCCTAACCCATTTCCCAAATTTACTCCTCCACTCTCAATCCCATTCAAACCATTTGATTTCTCTCTTGCACCTCATTCAAACCAAACCATCAGCTGAGAGAGAGAGAGAGAGAGAGAGAGAAATCTGCAGCAAAAAGGAGGAAGAAAGAAGGAGGAGGTCGCCGGAAAAGAAGAAGAGTCGCCGGAAAAAGAAAATAGAAGAAAGGAAGGAGAAGAATAAGAGTACTCGGGTGAGCCAAGAAGGAAGAAAATCCTCAAGCCAAGCTCCAAGCAAGGCTTAGTAGCATCTATGAGGGATTTACAGAGGTAAATCATTAATTTGAAACCATTTTCATTTGAGTTGGTTAAGGTTTTCAAGATTTTCATGGTTTTAGAGCTTTTATGCTCATGGGTTGGTTTTCTTGCGATTTTTGTTGGTTTTGTTTGTGTTTGATGTTTGTAAATGTTGTTAAGAGGTTATATAAGCCATTGATAACATCAAAGTGGAACAAAAACGCAATAAATTCGTACATATGCTTAAGGAGGATGAACAACATGAAGAACATGAAGAACTTGGACTTTTGGACGATTTAGAGGACTTTGTAGCTATGATTTCGTGTTTGTTTAATTCGTTTGTTGTTATAATATTGTACTTCCATGGGTTATGAGTTTAACCCAGTTGGAATGGAGTAAAAAGGGATTAAAACGAAGTTTTGGTGATGATTTTTGTGAAGAACACGAAGAACACCAAGAACACGAAAATATAACATGAGTTGATACTTTGGCCTAAGATTTGGCCATGTTAATGTTAATGGATAGCTCTGAATTTTTGATATGTTGTAGCCCTATGTCTTAGGAGTCCATAGAGTCCGGAACGGACCAATTTGAACGTGTATTGAGAGAGTTATGGTGGTTGGAAGCAAGATAGGTCTAGAACACCAAAACAGAGCATTCCGGGAAGCAAAACGGGCTGGGAGCAAAGGCTGGGCGCTCTAGGCGCTTGGCTGGGCGCTGTAGGCGCTGGCCACGGGGTCCAGCTACTGCATGGGAGCGCCAACGGCGCTGGTGTGAGCGCCAACGGCGCTGGTAAGGAAACTGTGCAAAACTGCTCCGACGTCCTTTAGTAAAATGGGCATAACTTTCTCATACGAACTCGGATTGAGATGATTCAAGATGATTCGGAAAGAGAACGAGTAGACCTACAACTTTCGTTCTTTGAGTTTTTCAATTTGAGGTCGGGATCATTTCCCAAATTGACCATTTGTGTGACTGATGTGTTTTTGGAGGCAATCGGAGAGTGTCGGGCATGCGCGTAAGCACGCGTAATGCTCCCGACAATGTTAAATGATGTTCTAAGTTTTATAACATGAATGTTATGATTTATAATGATACTTAACATTAACCAAGGAGTATTAGAAATTGAATGGGCATGTTAGGCGTACGCAAATGCATGTCGCCTAGGCGTTCGAATAATCAAGTTTAGCGTATAGACGTGCAAGCGTCGTAACGTCGTAACTAGTGTGTATAATCTTGTTTAATATTTTGTTTCTAATAATAATGAAACATGATAGTGTGTTATAAACCAATGCATGAGCATGCTAAGCACATACAAAGGAGGCGAATTAGGTGTGTGACGTGTAAACGTCGAAACGCCGTGTAAAGTGTTAATGAACTTGAATAATGTCTCGATTCAAATGAAACGAACATTATAAGATACGGGATGGGGTTAATGTAACCAATAAGTATTGATGGTGATAAGGGTCGTAACGTTTTCAAACGACGCGACGCCGAGTAACGTTTTAGAGTTAATCGCGTTATTAATTTATAATGCTCTGCGAACAATATGAGATAAGAGTTGTTATATTGTAAACCATTATATGAAGCCTTTTTAGTGGCTAATTGGTATTTTATTGTTAAATAAATTGTGTAGGATATTTGAAGGACGAGCCATCATAATTTGGCAAGGAACGCTTAAAGGCAAGTTCTTTCAGTAACTTGTTAACTTGTTTAAATGTATTGAAGTACATGACATGATTACTAAATCTTTCACTATTATGTGGATTATATGAGAGCATGATCAAAGTGTGCATAATGTGCAATTATGTGACTATATTGTTCTATGTGGAACTTAAATTATTGTAAATATACAATGTGAGATGCATGAAGTATGCTATGAGATACATGATTGCATATATATGGATAAATTGCATAAGATTTATAATGCATGAGTAAGATGCATAGTATGAGAATCATGATGCATGGATAAAATGCAAATTTATGTGTTACGTGAAGCATGAAATGTGAAAACTGTCAGTTCTTGCTGAGCCGTCGTGCTCATTCTTGCAAAAATAAAACTTTTGCAGATTTACGATTGCAATGCAATTATCTTGATATCGTGATGATAAGGATTAGAGGCGCATGGAAACAGGAAGGTTGCTAAATGTCCCTTTACTATAATTATTTAGTTATGATGACGGTATATGATGTACGTGAATTTGACTATGTAAACCTTGAGTTAGAAATGAAGGTTATCCATTATAGTATTTATGATGTGATTATGTTAGTTACTTGTTATAGTAAATTACAAGGATGTCGATGTTGTATAAAGGACATTTTTATAACGAATGTATTGGTTATTGAATAACCTTGCGAATATTCAGGGATTGGATAAAGTCAGAATCTGAACCTTGCGTTCACACATGAGATATTGTAAAGGATCATGGTATTTATTCAACCTTGGTCATAAGTGTTTTATTTAAGGTCTTCGTGCCTGGGATTAGATGAGGATATGTTGTTATATTATTGTAATTACATATTTTTAGTAAGCCTATGTTGTATGGGTAGTACCGTGACGCACCGGACCTGGGTTCAAGGTAAGACCCGAGTTTCGGGGGCGTTACATCTTCTGTTTAGCCACTGCAATATACTCTTTACAGTTTCTATTCCAGTGTCCTGGCTTGTTGCAATAGAAGCAAATTCCTTTGCTGTCAGGATCAACTTTCTTTTTGTCCTTGATTAGTGCCTTTCCTTTTGCCTTCTTATTTCTTCCTCAAAGGCATTATTTGTAACAGTTGCAGGGACTGCCGAATTAAGGACATAAGAAATATTTTCAGCAGTGAGAACAATTCTCAAATTTCTTAATCAATCCATATAATTCGTCCCGGTTAACTTATTAATATCTAATATGTTGCGCAATGATAGTGAGGTAGAAATGGTAAAATTCTGTAAATAAAATTTTTTAATAACAACATTAGCATGCATTCATTTTATTAATCACCAAATTAATTAGGTCTTTATTTAAAATAGTGTCTCTCACTATTTTCATCAAGCTATATAACCCTCCATATATAGTTCGGCAGATCTGGTTAGAAGATCCGCTAGTGAGATCAAGGATCCTATTTCACAAATATAGGCTTGTGTGTGCACAACAAACTATAACTTTATTCAATAAGCAACCAACTTTTGTCAATTATATCTAATGTTACTCCTTGTCTTTTGCCTCTGAGATTATAATGATTTTGTGTGTGCACAACAAATCAAAATTATCTAAGTTAAGTTTGACCTAACATTTTCATATAAGTGAAGAGAAAAATATAGTTCTTGTGTGTGCAAAACAAAACATGTATTGTTCAATTTCCTTATAAACATCAAATGTAACAAAGCAACATCTCTAATACTTAATATAAGTCTTGTGTGTCTATAACAAACTTATATTATGTATTTAATACTCTATCACTTTATCATGCTAGAAGGTTACGACTAACATTCTTAACGTCTTTGGACATTACAACTTAATATTTTATCTTGAGGGATTTGTTATTGTTAGTCTTATCTTGTTTAGCATGCATACAAATATATATATATATATATATATATATATATATAAATACGCGTCATATTAAACATTCATCGCATGTATAATAATATACTAATATATATAGATAACATGCATATATTAAATACCATACACTACTTGAGATGATTATGGACTTGATTATAGTTTGGTTCCCTCAAGCCACCAAGTGAACCAAAAGGTCAAACCTAAGGTGCAAAAATAAATAAATGAATATAATTATTACATTCAAACCCGGGCTCATTTACAAATGAGTCTTCAATGCTTCTGTTCTTCAGCTTTAATTTACCAAGTAATTTTACTAAATCCTATAACAATCTATCTTTTTTTAAAAAACAAAAACAAAAACCTTGATTAGCAGTCAATGGGAATTACATAGGATGGAGGTAGAATTTACATCAGAAAATTAGAAAGATGAGGTACGCATACCTCATTTATAAAAAAAATCATTCATTTAAGTATCCACAAAAAATTTAAATCCAATCACATTGGTCTATAGTACATAATCATTCCCTTGTAATCATACATGCATCACATGTATCAATAAAATATATATATCATGTATTAAGTATTCCGTATATATATATTAATATCATTTAATGGGCAATTTTAGCTTGCATAAAATCTAATTCCAAATTCAAATAAACTCTTTATTTTAATTTTAAACAATTTAAAATTAGAATTAATTTTTAAAATAAAATTGTACAATTTAAATTAAATTCCAAGTGAAAATTAAAATTTAATTTTAATTTTAAACTATTTAAAATCTTGGAGCATAATTAAATCTTAATACAATTAATGTTTCAAAAATCAATATTACAAAACAATAAAATAAAAAAATAATGTCAACTCTTGATCACAAATCTTTAAAAGAAATAATCAAACAAACCTTCAAGTTAAACTTCAAAACCAGAATTATATAGTTTACATATTAAGCATGTTGATTTTCAATTAAAATAACTTTTGGTGTAGTGGTAAGCGTGTCAAAATAATGACCAAGAGGTTAAGGGTTCATAACCCTTTAGCAACTAATTTATATTTCTTTTATAAAGGAGGAGGCCGTGTCAACGCCACATCCGCAGGTCAACAGTTGACCAACAATTTTTTTTTTTATAATAAAAATTTGTTGTGTCAAAATTAATTTTTCAACATAAAAAAATTGATTTTATACAAACAGTTATGCCCAATTAAATTATATCAAATCTATATTAATATATGTATGGAAAGGAAACAATTAATAATTCACATAAGGATGACTCTGATGTTACTGTTAGTACAAAAAATATAATTACACACAATCATATTGATGTAAAACGTGGAAGCATGTCATAAATAGTATTTTAAATTTTTTCTGCAATTCCAAGAATCACCTTTATACGTTATTATTAATTGAAAAATGTTTTAAATCATATCGTATGAAAACAAATTAACTCTTGATTTGATCTCCAAGTTTCAATTCTTTGTTCTTTCGCGCTCCTTCAATTCCACGGATCAAACGTAAACTACTCAGTATGTGTAGCACTCTAAAGGTGATCCACTAAGAGAATATAGATGAAGAATAAGTAATTTAGGTTTATGAAAAACCCTAGGGTGACAAGTCCGTTTTCTCACTATCTCTCCTAAACTATTTGGCTTGAGAGAATAATAATAGTAGTGTTGTCAATCCTAATCTATAATAAGGTCTCTCCTTATATAGACAAATCATCTTTCCTAAACTCTTTAGGACTTAGGATTTTTAATCTAATTCCTAAACTATTTAGGAACTAAATTAACTATAATAATAATAATAAGAATAATATTTTTTATTAATTTATAATTAGTATTTTTTTTAAATACTTTATTATAAATATTAAGCTTTTTAATTTGTTCCACCATGGTACAATTAAATATACTTAATTTATTATTATTTGAGTCAATTACTTATAAATCAATATTTCTCTTTTATGGTGTGACCCTTTAGGTTCAATATTATGTTAGTAGTAGAATAAATAAAATTAGAATTATTCCAATTTTATTTAAACGAATTAAACTCTTTTAATTCTTGTATATAATTAATAAAATTTATTCTACATCATAAGTGACACCTCTCAGCATATCATGACTATCCAGATAATATGAAATCAACGTTTAACCACAAAGAACCTATCAGTAAATAGTTACCGTACAATTAAATCCTTCTACCACACAATGTCACAATCAAATATAAAACATAGAATTATCTGTCAATTTTATTTATTTGATTATATGTATTTTAATTCTCAGAAGCACAACTCTAGTTAATATAAAATTAGACTAATTTTCATTCAACCCTGGGCAGGGATTTTTGAGTTGTCACTGATCGAATCGCATAGGACATTCTCTCTATTTACTGGAAGTGGTAGATCATTTGTTAATCATTTCCCTACCTTCATGTACATTTTGTTATACCCGAACATACCCTTTTATATACCCAAAGAGTCTTAAGGAATATGACAAATTATAACTCAGAATACACAAGGTACTATGATAATCTCAAGTCCAAGGATCCTTGTACTATTATCACGATATGAACTCCTATTCATAAGTATGTAAAACTCCATTAGGTGTTCCTTTAAGCGAGTCACGTTCAGTGATTTTATTCTCTAACAAGCACCTACATATTTGCTTTAGTGTCTCCACACAAATGATTATGAAATCAACCATTCTCTTCAAAAGAGTAAATATAATATATAATAATCTGTCTAGATTCACTAACAGCATATTAGTGATCCTATGATTAAGAACGTTCTAGTTTTGAGCTATTTAGATTTTAGATCTTATCAGCATGATCTCATCATCTAAAAACATTGCTCCAAACTACGGGTTTATCACAACAATTAATTATAACAATTAAACATGGATAAATAAATGCATTTAAATAAATAAAAAAATTTTTTAATAAATGAATAAGATTACAAAGTAAATGTTCTATCACATCAAATGTGATTGGCTTGAGGGCATACTACTTTTATTACTATCGCGCACGACTGTCCCATCTGACAACACCTCGTTGCTCATCACCTCCTTATCATTGGACGACACCGACATATAGAGTCTTATGCTTTCGCCAAGTGTCGCGTGCGTGTAAATCATGTCTTTCACCTCCTCATAAACATAATTTAATCTAATTTCTAATCTTTAATCTCCCTTATAATCACGTTCTCCACATTTGGGTGTTTTACAGCTAGATAAAAGAACCACGTTAATGACGCCGACGTAGTCCCGACCGACCAATATGAAACTTATAGGTGACAAATACTTCATGGAGTGGGCGTAACTCAAGATTCATGATAACAGATCGATGAAATTTAGTTCCAATTTCTCCTCGAGTTCCTGTTTTTCTCCCTCATAATTTCTCCGGCAAATTCCCAAACTACTATAATAGCTTTGTTGTATTCCTTTTCAGATCCAATTTGGAAAAGATCTTCATTTTCTTTTCATTTTCCTTTTCTTTTTGCCAACCACAAAGGAAAAAATTTAGGACAATTAGACAGACGTTTAGTCAATTTAACATAATGTTCCAATTTTATTTTTTTAATTAGTTTAGTGTGGTAATTGAAAAAATTAAAAGTTCAATCGTGTAATGAATAAAGATTCCAACTATAGTGGGTTAATCATTAGTTTTGCCAAAATTTTATTTTTTAAAACTTTCATAAATTTCACAAAATTTTTAGTAAATATAAATAATAATAATAACTGACATATCGATGAAGTATTATATCCAAAATAGGTTAACAAGTTGTATCAAATAGGTAGTGTAATTTACTTCTGTATTGAAGTTAATTTACTTTTATTCTTATATAAATGTCATGTATTTAAAATCAATTTGAAGTAAAGGAGCTATATAAATAATGATTATTAAAAATTTATTTTGTTGTAAGATATTAATTATCACTATTATTATTAATAATTTTTTATTTATTTATAAAAATGCATATTAAAACAGCTTGTGCCTTGCACGAGAGAATTAGACTAGTATTTAGAGAAACTTAAAATCCTAATATTACTTGGAGAGTAATAAAAGTATTAAATGACTAAAATAAACTTACAATATATTAAAATCTAATTACTATTAAATATCCTAAATCACCACTAATAAATAAATTACATCAATTACTCTTACATTAAATATAATAAAATTTTAAAATAATAAATATAAAATATATTTGATTTGCTCTTGATTTGTAATCTCCGTTAGTCATCCTAATTTTTGGCGATGATGTATAAACAATGAAAATTATTAAAGGAAAAAAAAAAGAAATTTTTTTAAAACCCAATACATAATCGGTATTCTGCAAATCGTGTTCATATTCAAACTGACATATACCAATACAAAATACGATCGATACTAGTATTAGTATTATTTTTTTGGTTAGTACGATATTTTTTTACCTATGAACACAATAAGAAAACCCAATTAGTTACTCTTTTCTTATACTAGCTTTTTAACCCGAGGCAATTGTTTGTCTTAATTAATAATTTATAAATATTCGGCTTGTCAATTAAAGTTATGAAAAATATTATAAGAATTCATTGAGTATGATACTAAATATATATTTTGTTAAATTTAAAATGACATTAAGTTTTTTTTATAGTAGTGTGAGATTTTCTTATAAATCATTTTAACAATGATACAATTAACAACCATGAACAATAGAAAATACTAAAAATATTTTACCTTACATATTTTGTTTCTTCTTATGACATTGAGTCAATCAATAAATTAACAACATAAGGAACCATATTAATATCGTCGAAAATTTTACCTAAATGAACACAAACATAGTAAAAACTAGATACAAACCCGCGCGTTGCGGCGGGATTATTCATTTTGTTAATAATAAATGTGTATGTGCAATTAATAAATTAAATTATAATAAGAAGATGGTAGTTTTGTCCCACGGGTTGACAGTAAATTCATGTTTTTATTGTTTTCTGACATGTATGGCTTATGGCTGATTTCCCCAATTTTTAGAAAACAAACATGAATTAGACAATTTTGCAACGTGCACTACATATTATATCTCATGTTGACATAATTACATATATCATGGTAAAATCGAAATTAAAAAATTAAGGTTTCTCGTTAATGTTAGGGTTTGATAGATAAAATGAAAGATGTGAAAATACCTAAATGTGTGCAAAATTAATCTTCTGAGCGGGTTGTGGAGTTCCTCGAGTACACAAAAATCTTTCCACTTTCACTCTTTGAAATTCGATCTTTAGGAGGAGTGAGTGTATTAGAATGGAGTTCCTCCAAGTAAAAGATTATCGTGTTAGCAAAAAAGTAATAAAATTTGTTAGTAGTACGAAAAAGAAGAATAAAAGAAGCAAAGTAATATTATTGTATAGTAGAAAAGTATAATATTATTTTTTAATTTGAATAAAAGAATACTTGTGTTGTGCTAATCACGGATAAATGACAGTAGTAGACTAAAGAAAAGAAATATAGCAGTAGTAGGCTAAAAGAATAAATGTGTTATGCTAATCACAAATAAATAGCAATAGTAGGCTAAAAAAAGAAATATAGTAGTAGTAGGCTAAAAGAATACCTGTATTATACTAATCACGGATAAATAGTAATAGTAGGTTAAAGAAAAAAAATATAGCAGTAGTAGGCTAAAAAAATACCCGTGTTGTGCTAATCATGGATAAATAGCAATAGTAGGCTAAAGAAAAGAAATATAGCAGTAGTAGGCTAAAAGAATTCTTGTGTTGTGATAAAAGAATACTTGTGTTGTGATAATAACGGATAAAAGATTATGTAAACTTTTATAGGTGGAAGTTATAACTTTTTGATATACAACAGTAGTAGGATGAAGAAAACAAATTATGATAATAACGGATTAAATTATGTTTTATTTATTAGTTCTTCTAATTTTAATAGGATTCAAATCTCCAAATTTTAATAAGATTTAAATTACTAAAATTTTAAAATGCAGTTATATAAATTAGTGTATATCTGTGTATATTTTAAATTATTAAAATATTAAAATGCAGTTAAAAGTTTTAAATTTTAAAATTTTAAATCAGTGTATATTTGTGTATATCTTAAATTATTAAAATATTTAAATTAGTGTATATCCACCCTAATTAGTGTATATCCAACCCAATTATTTGTAGATAAAATTTTAAAATGCAGTTACAGATAAAAGATATATATTGTTTGGTATTTGAAGTGCAACCAGTGATGTATATCTGTGTTTATTTTAAAAGTTTTAAATTATTAAAATTTTAAATGCAGTTAAAGATAAAAGATATATATTGTTTAGTTCTGGCTCAAACCAACTCCTCAATGCATCAGTTTATGCACTTTTAGGGAAAATTAAACGAATATTATTTTAAAAATATTAGGTTAAAGAAAACAAAATGTAACAAATATGTATAAAATTAGTTTAGATTTGTAGTGATTTTAGGATATTGAAAAAAATTAAGAATATTATGGAATTTAAATAGTATAGAAATTATATTACCCTAATATTTTTTTTAGTATAAATTGTTTAATTTATTGTGTAAGATTAAAGTAATTAAAAATAATTTTTAAATATGTAGATTAGTTTAATTATAAGGTTAAAGAAATATGCTATGTGTATTTGATAGTAATTGGGCTAAAGATATAGGTATAGTGTATTTGGGATTTATAAAATCAACATATTAATGTGTTTGGATTAGTATATGTTTTATTTAAAAATATTAAGTTGTTATAGTGATTTGATAATATTAGAATTATTAGATATGTAGTGATTTAATAATTAGTAGATAAACGTAGTTGTAGGTATAATATTATTAAAATATTAAAAAAATAGAAAAACCGGAGATATGGTGTGTGTATAATATTATTAAAATATTATAATATTATTAAAATATTAGAAAAACACAAAAACAGGAGATATTCTGGTTCAGCAGAATGTGAATAGTAATTAATGATGTATAGTAGGTGTCAAATATTGGGAATACCACTTGTCAAAAAACGGTGTCAGACAACTGCAATTTAATATATAATAGATACAAACCCGCGCGTTGCGGCGGGATTATTAATTTTGTTAATAATAAATGTGTATGTGCAATTAATAAATTAAATTATAATAAGAAGATGGTAGTTTTGTCCCACGGGTTGACAGTAAATTCATGTTTTTCATTGTTTTCTGACATTTATGGTTTATGGTTGATTTTCCCAATTTTTGGAAACACGATCCTTGCATATAGACAAACATGAATCAGACAATTTTGCAACGTGCACTACATATTATATCTCATGTTGACATAATTATATATATCATGGTAAAATCGAAATTAAAAAACTAAGGTTTTTCGTTAATGTTAGGGTATGAGAGATAAAATGAAAGATGTGAAAATACCTAAATGTGTGCAAAATTAATCTTCCGAGCGGGTTATGGAGTTCCTCGAGTACACAAAAATCTATCCACTTTCACTCTTTGAAATTCGATCTTTGGAAGGAGTGAGTGTATTAGAATTGAGTTCCTCCAAGTAAAAGATTATTGTGT
The DNA here is from genome assembly GCA_034770075.1 of Aralia elata. Classification (NCBI taxonomy): domain Eukaryota; kingdom Viridiplantae; phylum Streptophyta; class Magnoliopsida; order Apiales; family Araliaceae; genus Aralia; species Aralia elata. Next base: position 38,142,132 of record CM068385.1, read on the forward strand.
TAGCAAAAAAATAATAAAATTTGTTAGTAGTACAAAAAAGAAGAATAAAAGAAGCAAAGTAATATTATTGTATAGTAGAAAAGTATAATATTATTTTTTAATTTGAATAAAAGAATACTTGTGTTGTGCTAATCACGGATAAATAACAATAGTAGACTAAAGAAAAGAAATATAGTAGTAGTAGGCTAAAAGAATACATGTGTTGTGGAATCACAGATAAATAGCAGTAGTAGGCTAAAGAAAAGAAATATAGTAGTAGTAGGCTAAAAGAATACCTGTATTGTACTAATCACGGATAAATAGTAATAGTAGGTTAAAGAAAAAAAATATAGCAGTAGTAGGCTAAAAAAATACCTGTGTTGTGCTAATCACGGATAAATAGCAATAGTAGGCTAAAGAAAAGAAATATAACAGTAGTAGGCTAAAAGAATTCTTGTGTTGTGATAAAAAAATACTTGTGTTGTGATAATGACAGATAAAAGGTTATGTAAACTTTTATGAGTAATGCTAGAGACACAAACTATTTTACAAACATTTTACAAACTGGCTGATGTGGCATTGTTGTATTGGTGATAGTTAAAAAAAACACCTCCCCACTACAACACTATCACCAATACAACAGTGTCGCATCAGCAAGTTTGTAAAATGTTTGTAAAATAGTTTGTATCTCTAGCATTATTCAACTTTTATAGGTGGAAGTTATAACTTTTTGATATACAACAGTAGTAGGATGAAGAAAATAAATTGTGATAATAACGGATTAAATTATGTTTTATTTATTGGTTCTCCTAATTTTAATAGGATTCAAATCTCCAAATTTTAATAAGATTTAAATTACTAAAATTTTAAAATGTAGTTATATAAATTAGTGTATATCTGTGTATATTTTAAATTATTAAAATATTAAAATGCAGTTAAAAGTTTTAAATTTTAAAATTTTAAATTAGTGTATATCTGTGTATATCTTAAATTATTAAAATATTTAAATTAGTGTATATCCACCCCAATTAGTGTATATCCACCCCAAATTATTTCTAGATAAAATTTTAAAATGCAGTTACAGATAAAAGAAATATATTGTTTGGTACTTGAAGTGCAACCAATGATGTATATCTGTGTTTATTTTAAAAGTTTTAAATTATTAAAATTTTAAAATGCTGTTAAAGATAAAAGATATATATTGTTTGGTACAACCCTGCGCGTTGCGGATGGATTATTTATTTTGTTAATTATAAATTTATATATGTAATTAATAAATTAAATTATAATAAGAAGATGGTATATATGTAAATTGAAAATTTATCTGATAAATGTATAACAAAACCCCAATTATGAGATAAAAAAAATTCAAAATCAAATTATTGGATAATATCAAATATTTGTGCGTTATAGTTATTTGCAAAAATGGGATAGTAAAAAAAATTATAAATCAAATTATTGGATAATATTAATTTGGAATTGCTGCAATATTGGGATATAATATCACTTTAGATTTGTATTGTGACGCCCTCAAATTCAGACGTCACTGTCTCGAATTTGGTTCATCACGTTCTAACACAATAATGACATAAAACTAATGCAGCGGAAAGGATAGAATAAATTACATTAATTTAATATAATTATTCTCGTCCCAAGGTCTCGCAACCGATACTACAATACTATCCAAAAGTCTTAATTTAAACTGATACATAGTACTAATACATGATCCATGCCTAAGCTTATTACATAACCAAAGTTAAAAAACTTAGACAACATAGTGATTAATCTACTTCCTAAGGGAGAACAAGGCTACTCCGTAGTTTTGCCCTTTCCCTTATCCTTACCTGAAGGTTCACCTCGCTCTGCCTTAACTGAAAGGTTTAAAGAAAGCAAGAATGAGCAACAAATTTGCCCAACAAGTATATACAATGAGGGTGAACAATATGAAGCTCAAATTTCAAGGGTATGACAGTAAAGGATAATTCAAGGATAATAAGGAAAAGCAATTGTTATACATAAGAGTCGCTATGGACTGAAGAATATCAATAGGAATCTTGCATCTAATCATTTCAAGTCCAAGAATATGAACATTAAGTAGTCACTAAAGGACTAAGAACTCTTGCTAGAATTAACAATTTTATACTGAAAATCCAATAAAAACAAGTACACAGGTGATCAGCTTATAGTACCTCAGATTATGCATAACTGTCACATGCTTATGAGTGCGCACATCGGTTCCCCGACAATATATAATTTTCCCTTTTTAAGGGTTGTTCATCTCAGTAGATAAAAGTCCTCACCAAGACAATTGGTTTGGAATCGCTTTCTAACACATGTATAATAGTCTAACCGAAACAATGGTTTAGACAACCTTTATAATCTTATTCAATGATTTAATGAATACCAACACTCGCAATGAGGTTTAAGGGATATTAATCTTAAACCAATCCTTAGAATATGAATGATAGTTTATAAAGCAATAGAGTCATTGTCACATACTTATATGATACATGAATATACAAGTTTACATGCTTGCTCAATAAAGAGAAAGGGTTCGAATACTTGCACAATATACCACATCCTGCTCGAATGTAAATTGAGTAGGGCTAAAGGAAACTTGCACAAAGTAAAGTTTCGAAAAAAGGGAACTTGCCTTTAGCGTAGTCTACGAATTTAAAGCTTAATGACACATTGCAATCCTATTGTATAATAATTATAAATAGGAATTCCATTAGTCATACAATTTCATACATCAAATAATACTACATCATACTTGGATACCAAAAACATTACTACAACTTCTGCTCTACACTTTAGAATAACAATGCAAGCAATCCACAAGACTCAGATTACAAAAAGAATCAACTTGACTATTCTGCAGGAGGGCGCAGCCGCGCCCTGGTTAAGCTTAGGGACGGCGCAGCTGCGCTGTCCCCTAGCCAGACCAGGGTTGAGCTTTTGCCTTCCTGGTTTCAGTCCACTATCTAGCATACCAATACATTAACAATTACTATGTACACATGTTAAAGAGGTTTGCATGCTCACATGATCATTTCAAGTTTATATTACTACTCTATAATTTCTTAGTCTAGAACTTTTGGTAAAATAATATCGGACAAGTTTAAGAATCCATGTGACTTACCATACCAAGTACTTATTCATATACAAAGGTTATAACATCGGAAATACGCATGCTCATGTGTTCATATCATCTATACTTAGTTAACATAGTCCACAACTTGGAAATTTTACCTAAATTCATGCTTGAACGATGCAATGCTATAACGTACTAGAGGGACACACACACACACACATCATGTTTAATGAACTCTTACTATGCATACTCATATGTATATGACTCGTTTACACATTGTTAGCATAGTTCGTCATTCGAGAACTTATTTTAAAACACGTTTGGATATACTATATCATGCTCAACTAGTTGTGTGCACACATTAGTCTTGTTTAAAGGTGCAAGGAGTGTTATCACACATGTTCCAATGTCAGATCACAAGTAGTTTAATATCTCATCACTCCTAGCTTCAAATTCTTAAGTTTCTCTTTCAAAAATCATACTAAGCCAAGCTAAATACGCAAAGCGACTACGAATCATGTTTCATGTTCATGTATACACATAACTGAGTCACATTCATAAGCTAAAAAAAATCAGCACTCAAGGGTTACAAGGTTTGTCAAAGTCCACTTTTAAAACTTTAAGTTTCCTTTTAAAATCATTCCAACCAAGCTAGTATAGCTCATTGCATGCAAAGCTACCAATAGCTAGATTTTAAACTCATTTACATACTTAGTAAAGTCAACTAGCATGTTCAGAATACCAGAGGAAGCAAAAAAAATTTTACTTTTCCAAGCTGACACCCGGCGCAGCTGCGCGGGTTTGTACTACAGAAGTGGCGCAGCTGCGCCACTTCGACTGTGACACCCCCAAATTCGGGTTTCCTAACCTCGAATTCGGTGTTCACGATTCTCAACAACAAACATACTTTCTAACTAAATGCCGAATAATAAACATACATTGTTTATCGAATAGAAATAAAGTCTTACAATTCTGGTCCCAAGGTTCTTTAACCTTAACTTAAAACATACCCTTAATACAATAAGAGTTCACGTAACCAAATAACATTTTAAGATAAACTGCTACATAATCCCTATCAGGCAACTATTCTTGCACCTTCCCTTTTCCTTTGTCCCCTTTAGACGTCTCTGCCCTAGCTGAAATAAAGATTATGATATAGCAAGGGTAAGTAACTAGTTTGCTTAGCAAGTTTATACACAAGGGAGATACATCATGATTAGAAGGAAGTTTCGCTTTCAATGTTCAACGACAGTATAAAATTGTGAAGAAACATGAATTAATAGTCAATAATTGAATATTCGAATAATTGATTGACAGTTACTGAGTGGTTGAAAATAACCATAGACATTTGCCAAGGTTCTCAGCATTTAAACTGGACCTCTTAAAAAGTTTTGGTAATCAAGGGGATCAGCCTTTCATACCCCGTGATTTATGCATAAACACTTAATAACCAGCATTGATATCATGCCTTAATCAAATTTATCCTTTTCTCAGCCAAGAGTTCTTACCATAACGATTTAATAAGAACAGCTTTTAAAATACATTTGATTTCACAAATTTAGACATGCTTGATCTAGCTGATACAAATAGCATAGATCTAGCTCATAAACAGTTCAGGCTTGAAAGAACTTTAACTAAATTCACAATTCAATAATAATAGAATAGGAATTCAATTGCACAAGGTGCGAATCTCAATAATCAGTATAGATGTGAATAATCAACAATAATTATTCACTAACATGCTTCGAAAATAATAACTCGAGTTTGAGTTAGGGAACTTGCCTGTCTGCTCAGCTACAAATAATTCTATCTTTAACTAATTGGCCTTGAAGAACCTAACATTGATAACGTCAATCTACCAATTAGTACTGCGTAGTTGTATATCGATACGCTTACTTATGCTATTTATTTAACAATTAAGCAGATCACATAGCACACATAAACTATCGTAAATCTTATAAGACACTTAATATTATCAATCCCGATAATATTTAATTCACCTCTTGGTATTATTAGTCCACTAATAACACTTTTATTCGTTTACTAATGTTATTAACATCTTAATAATATTTTAATCATCCAATAATACTTTAATCTAATATTATTAATCTCTTAATAATATTTTAATTCTCATATCATTAATAATATTTTAATCTAATATTATTAGCCATTTTAATAATATCTTAATCATTTATTAATGCTTAAAACAAATATTATTACCCATTCAATAATATTTCCATGAAGTTTTAATCTTAATATTTCTTTGTTTACTTAAAAAAATATCGAATTCTTATATTATAAATATCATAGTAATATTTTAATAAGTTATTAGGCGAATAAATAATTTATTCTAATTGTTTTACTCTTTATTAAACAACTCCTTTACTACCCATAAAAGGTCATAAATATTATTTCTTATTAAATATTATCAAAATACCCCTCAATAGTCAGAATATATAATATTAGGAGTATCCAAACTTAAAAATCACATTTTTCTTATTTATGACATCATTTAACCATTTATTTTCTTTTAACCATAACTATAACATTATTATGAAAAATAGCAAATAGGTTCTGAAAATTATTATCCTCTGGATCTGGATAGTATATGATCCAACAATGATCCACCAATTTTCCTGGAATTTTAGAAAATGATTTACTATTTTTAAAGTACTCAAAACCTCCGAATCTTGTTACATTTTTCATAAATCGAGTTTTGCTCAGAACATTCTGAAATTTTCAGGGTACTCTCTGATAATATACATAAACATACTGTAAACATTTCATATGTTTTCAAGGTATACACAGTGAGAAATCCGGGTATGAATATTTAGGAGTCCTTCACGGTAAAAGTCATTACACAAAAACTACACATCGAAACGTGTTCGTTCTTTTTCCTACTTGTAGATAATTCTTAAGGTACCTCTGTGATTTTTCCCAGATTTTTAAAAGATTTATAACTGACCGAAACAACCTTTGGAAAAACGAGGACAGCAAGCTTTTAGGGTTTTAAAGCTTTAAGTTTTATAGCTGGACTATTTTGGGAAAATAGCCCCCAAGGCTTCAAAAATTATTGGATTTGTGTTCTACCACTTGGGTTTACTAGCTAACTTATGTATCTATCACCCTCGTTCGACGGATTACAAATCCAAGTTGTAGATCTCAAGTTATGGGTGATCCAAGTGAAGAAAAGCTAGGGTTTTTACCCTTTAAGAACATAAGTTCCTTTTCTTCCTTTGAATCTCCATTCTAACACTCAAGAGGATTAGATCTATACATGAAGCATGAAGATCTAATGATTCTTGAGTCTTAGAAGAAAATCTCTCAAAAACTATAAAAATAAAACAAAGTAAAAAAGAAGGAAATGGTTTAGGGTTTCACCTTGATCTTGTAGCTACTCTCCTTGATCTACCAAAGTATGTGATGAACTTGAGATGCATGAACTATGCTAATCTCACTCTCTTTTCCTCTCTAAGCTCACAAACTCTCTATAGTTGGTGAATAATAGATGAACCAACCCCTACTAGCATTGGTGAGGGGTCCTATTTATAGGAAAGTAGAGACCATGGGCAAAATAGTCATTAATCATGACTAGGCAAGGGCAATTTGGTCAATTTATCAATAATAGGAAGCTTCCTAGCAACTTCCTCAAGGGTATTCTAATCATTACCCAACTTCTTGTAAGGTTAAAATAGTCTTTTCGCAAAATCTTAATTATCCATTAGTTATTAACCATTCTTCATTGGTTATTAGACATTGGTTATTATCTTGCCATAATTACATTGTTTAAACACAATGGTTATTATCCCGCCATAATTACATTGGTTATTAACCACTTGGATATACAATGGTTATTGCCCCTTCATAATTACCTTGGTTATTAACCACTCTTGGCCATTCTAGTCATTACACACCAATTCCTACACTTGACTCACATATGGTTATTTCTTAACCATAGTTATATCATACCTGCCAACACAAGTATAGACACATCTTATATATCTCCCACCAATTAACCCAAGTTGGTTTAAATAGAACACAACGTTAACTCATTAAATTAAATTAGATTTAATTAATAAGGACGTTCAAAATTCACGGGCATTACATCGACTCAGTGCCAAGTTTGCCCTGTTTCAGCAGGATCCTACAATGTACATGGCTAAACCTTCCTGGATGCAGCTAAATTCAATCACATTGTGTTCTTAGCATACATATGGACTCACATAACAACATAGCATCAACTACCAACTAATTAAGAAGAGAATTTTCATGCATTTCTAAGATTTTGCCAAACTTGAAATTAAAACATACTAAAGCAATATTATTACCTTCTTGAAGCTAATAGCAGATTATCACTCCTAATGGACTAAAACTCAGATTTTGCCACCCAATTTTTGTGAAGTAAGGCTTCCAATTTATAGAGAAGGTATTATCCATGCCAAGCCATTATCCAATTTCGTGAACCAAAGGAAGAAGATAAAAGCTAGTGGTTAATGGAAAGTTGGTGGATTGCACTATTAGCACCACTCCCCCTTTCCTCATTAATCTGAGATTGCATGGTTGATTATAAGGAGAAGAAGAAGAGCTAGGCTTGTAGCCTTTTTGTTCTTCACGTAAATTCTAATTGGGCAAAGAGGGGACTCTCAATTTGGGACAAAGAACTCAGATATACCAACAAGGCTTATTAACACACTTTGATTTAAAATATAACTTAGGTCACGTAGTGTATTAGATAATTAAATGCTACCACATTGTATCAATAAAGTCACATGTACACATATCATATAATCCATGCACATTAATTAAGTAAAATCTAATAAATTACTAACACCCAATATTTAATGTACATTATTATTCCATTATTCCTATAATAGAATATTATTACAATAAACATTTAAGTATTAAAATAATTATTATCTAACAATTATTAGTTTACTTCCATTATTACCTCCTGTAATTAAAATGCACATTTAATAGTCCATATCGCACATCAATATCTCATATAGAATGTTCATGCAATTTAAATGTCGTACATCCCTTTTATATTATTAAATGAATACAGAAACTTTATTATTTCATCACACGGTTACACCTCAAGTAGCATGGCATATAACACTTAAATAATTTAATAGAGATTATTAGTCACACAATAATTAATTATTATTAATAAATTATTTCTTAATAAATCATTCCTTTAATAAATAAAACAAGAAATCACTTTATCACATTACTACCAAGATGACATATCACGTATACTCATATTCGAATTAAATTTTTTTAACTTAAATGGAAAAGTTAATAATAATAATATTCAAAATTCTTGGGTATTACATCCTCCCCCCTTATAAGAATTCCGTCCTCGGAATTGATACAAGGTTACACAAACAAATAGGGATAATCCTTCCTCATCTTACTCTCTAACTCCCACGTAGCCTCCTTGGTGTCGTGGTTCCGCCAAACTACTTTCACGGAAGATATAACTTTATTGCTCAAGGTTTGTTCTTTCCTATATAGTATTTGGACCGGAATTTCCTCATAAGTCAAATTCTTCTCTACTTGAATCGGCTCATAGGAAATCACGTGCTTACGGTCAGGCTTGTACGGACGTAACACGGAGATGTGAAACACGTTGTGGATGTGTTCCAGCTCAGGCGGTAAAGCTACCATATACGCCACTTCGCCCACCCACTTCAACACTTCGAATGACCCTATGAACCTCGGACTCAATTTTCCTTTCTTGTCAAATCTGATTTTTCCTTTCCAGGGAGATACTTTCAAGAATACGAAACTACCGACTTCAAAGTCTCGGTCCTGACGATGCAAATCTGCATATTTCTTTTGGCGATCTTGAGCGGCTACTAATCTGGCTCTTATCGTTGTCACCACATCGGTCGTCTGTTGAACTATTTCCGGCCCCAAGAATCGTCGTTCTCCGACTTCATCCCAATACAATGGTGTTCTGCACTTCCTTCCGTAGAGGGCTTCGTACGGTGGCATACCGATACTCGCGTGATGACTATTATTGTAAGCGAATTCTACTAAGGGTAGATGGTCATCCCAGTTACCCTTAAAATCCATTACGCAAGCTCGAAGCATATCTTCTAGTGTCTGTATGGTTCGTTCACTCTGTCCGTCTGTCTGAGGATGATAAACGGTACTCAACCTTAATTGTGTTCCCATTCTTTCTTGTAAGCTTTTCCAGAAATTTGACGTGAAACGCGGGTCTCGATCGGAAACGATTGACACCGGCACTCCGTGTCGCAAAACTATTTCCTTTACGTACAAGTTTGCTAATTAATTAGGGTTGAAACGAATCTTGATCGGTAGAAAATGAGCTGTCTTCGTTAGTCGATCCACGATAACCCAAATGGCATCAAAACCCTTCTGTGTGACTGGAAGTCCCACCACGAAGTCCATCGTAATGTGCTCCCATTTCCACTCCGGTATTTCCAGCGGTTGAAGTAACCCACTCGGTCTCTGATGTTCTGTCTTGACTCGTTGGCAAGTAAGACATCTACTGACATACTCTGCAACCTCTCGCTTCAGATTGGGCAACCAAAAATGCTGTCGTAGATCCCGGTACATCTTCGTTCCTCCAGGATGAATAGAATATATTGTGCTATGTGCCTCGCGCAAAATTTCCTCCCTTAGTTCAGTAATTGCTGGCACCCACACTCGGTTTTCGAATCTCAAAATACCATCCTTATCCATTCGGAATTTTTCTTCCTCATTTTCCGCAATCCGCTTCTTTATCTTCCCACACTCCTCATCGTTCTCTTGTGCTTCCTTTATTCGATCCAATAACGTCGGACGAGCTTCCATTACAAACAACTTGTCTTTGGTTTGTCTTGGTTCCTTAATCTCTATTTCCAGTTTCTCCAATTCTCTCACTAACTCCTCCTGAGTTGTTAATGTAAACAATTTCTCTCTTCCTTTCCTGCTTAGCGCGTCAGCTACCACGTTGGCTTTTTCCGGGTGATAAAGAATTTCGCAGTCGTAATCCTTGATTAATTCTAACCACCTCCTTTGTCTCATATTTAACTCTTTTTGTGTGAAAATATATTTTAGACTTTTGTGGTCCGTATATATCTCACATTTTTCTCCGTACAAGTAGTGCCTCCAAAGTTTCAACACAAAAACTACTGCCGCTAGCTCCAAGTCATGGGTAGGGTATCGTTTTTCGTAATCCTTCAATTGTCGTGACGCATATGCAATGACCTTGGCGTGTTGCATAAGCACACAACCAAGTCCTTTATGCGACGCATCACTATACACCACAAATCCTCTTGTACCATCTGGTAAGGATAATACAGGTGCCTCGCTCAACCTCTTCTTCAGTTCTTGAAAACTCTCTTCGCATTTGTCCATCCACACGAATTTCACTGTCTTTCTCGTTAGATTGGTTAACGGGGTTGCTATCTTAGAAAAATCTTGGATAGATCTTCGATAGTACCCGGCTAACCCTAAGAAACTTCTTACTTCTGTCGGCGTTCTTGGTTGTTCCCAACCACTAACTGCCTCTACCTTCGCAAGGTCTACTGAAATCCCATTCTTGTCTATCACGTGTCCTAAGAATTGGACCTTCTCTATCCAAAATTCACACTTGGAAAATTTTGCGTACATCTTCTCCTTCCTTAGTGCTTCCAACACCATCCTCAAATGTTCGACGTGTTCTTCTTTGGTCCTTGAGTAGATTAGAATGTCATCGATGAAAACTACTACAAACTTATCCAAGTATGGCTTGAAAACTCGGTTCATCAAGTCCATGAATGCTGCTGGAGCGTTGGTCAAATCGAACGACATCACTAAAAACTCGTAGTGTCCATATCGGGTTCGAAATGCCGTCTTCGGAATGTCTTCTTCCCGTACCTTCAGTTGATGATAACCTGTTCGTAGATCTATCTTAGAGAACCACTTTGCTCCTTTCAATTGATCGAAAAGGTCATCTATTCTCGGTAATGGATATCTATTCTTAATCGTTACTTTGTTCAACTCTCGATAGTCGATACAAAGCCTCATCGATCCATCCTTCTTCTTAACAAATAACACTGGTGCTCCCCATGGAGACACACTCGGCCGGATATAACCCTTATCTAATAATTCCTGTAATTGTATCATTAATTCCTTCATTTTCACCGGTGCCATACGATACGGGGCTTTCGAGATTGGTGTAGTTCCTAGCGCTAAGTCTATTACGAATTCGATTTCTCTGTCTGGTGGAAGGCCAGGCAGATCATCAGGAAACACGTCTTGGAAATCCCTTACTACTGCTATATCTTTCGCTTCTACCCCCTTCTTTTGAGTATCTGCAATATAGGTTAAATAGCCCGCACATCCTTTCTTTAACAATTTCTTGGCCTGCATCATCGTAAGACAACAAGATTGCTTAAGCGATGAGCTACCATAAAACACCACCTTACACCGATTTGAAGTCTGAAGGTTCACACTTTTCTTTTGATAATCGATCATCGCAGCGTGGCTGGATAACCAATCCATTCCTAATATTACGTCAAACTCTCCCAATCTTATCGGAATCAAATCTACACTTAGTTCATGACCTCTAATGCTTGCAAAACAATTTCGGTAAACGAACTCTACGGGAATTACTTCCTTGTTTGCAATCTCTATACTCAAAGGATTCTCTAAACGTTCTAGGGGTAAGTTCAAACGTGTAGCAAAATCTTCAGACACAAAGGAACAGGTAGCACCCGAATCAAATAATACATACGCATTTATATTATTGATTGGTATAATACCTGACACCACATCCTTTGCATCAACTGCGTCTTGGACGGTCATGTTAAAAGTTCGGGCCATCGAGCGATTGGGCTGTGCTGGTCAACCTATCATCAGCTTGTTTCCCCCTTGATTGCCGTTTCCCCCGGTGTTTCCCTTCTTCGGGCAGTCCTTGATCTGGTGTTCAGCCGAGCCGCAACCAAAACATCCTCGGATTTTCTTCGGCTTTGGACAATGGGGTGCAATGTGCCCTTCCTGGCCGCAGTTGAAACAGACATTGCGTCCTTTCCAGCATTCCGCTAGATGATTCTTTCCACATTTAGGACATGCCTCAACCCTCTTCTTAAATCCTCCCTGATAACTTCCTGACTGGTTGCTTCGGTTGTTGTTGTTGTTATTATCCCACTTCCTTTTCCCTAAGTTGCTTCCTCCACTGCTACTTCCCCCACGATTTTCCCCTACAACATTCTTATTCTTTTTTTCCTTGTTGTACTGACTTAACGCCTCACTACCTCCCTCAGCAATTATCGCCTTCTCCAACAGTGTGGCGAACGAATCGATTTGGAGAACTGACACCTTATTGAATAACCAAGGTTTTAGCCCTAACTCAAAGCGTCTAGCCTTCCTTTCTTTGGTGTCGACATAGTGTGTAGCGAATCGTGCGAGTTCGTTGAATCTTGCCGCATACTGAGCTACCGTCATCTCACCTTGCTTCAGTTCCAAGAATTTAACCTCCATCTTATTCTTCATACTCTTCGGGAAGTAATTTTTGAAGAACAGAGTGGTAAACTTATCCCAGGCTATCACTCCTTCACCCGCTCTTTGTTGATTGGCTTCCCACCAGTAATTCGCTTCACCCTTCATCATATACGTGGCGAATATCGTCTTCTGATCTTCCCCCACTCGAGCAATAGCAAATGCCTTTTCCATTTCCTTGATCCAGGTTTGTGCTTCGATGGGATCGGTAGTTCCCCTAAACTCGGGCGGTCCTACACTCTTAAAATCTTTAAAGTTCGTTACTGGTGCAACTTGGGGGTTGGGGTGTACTGGTTCGTTGTTCCTTCCCCGCAGGGCTTCTCCTAACAAATCTACTAGTCGTTGGATGGGGTCCGCCTGGTTCCCTTCGTTATTGACTGACTCATCCAACTCGGCGATTCTACGTCTGGGCAGCATTTTCTGCAACACAAGATTTCACTCTTATTATCTAAGCACATAACTCAAGTGTTTTTCTAATGCAAAAATTTAATAACACAGTGATGAAACAAAAACATTTATATTCATATGCCAAGTTGTTACATCATGTTAATTCCTTGCATACTGCTATAAATGTCACTATTATCCCCCTACTACTACAAAAGGTGGGGAAAACATCACATACTACCCTTAACATTAAAAGGGTTCACAAGACTACTCCGTATCTTACACAATAGATCGGAGTTCACATAACGATGTACATCTAGACATACTGCTACTACTACTAAACTATTAATCACAAGATTTCATCCCAACATTCCGCGCTCCACTGCGCTGATAAATTCCTGCTGCGTGATATGCGCCATCAAATCCCGGCTCACAGTGTATCGTGTATGTCCTTGCTCTGCCAGGTAGTGGTACACACCATCCACCAACCTCTCCATTGTTGTGCGAAAAGCATAACCCATCTTGTTCGTCTTCCTTTTCTTGCATCTCACCTCATCCTCTAGATCATTAGCTCTGTCATCGGCTTCCTCCCACTTTTCCTGAAAGTGGATCCTATCCATCACCTCCATCTCTAACTGTGTGCGAAGGGCTTCCTTCTCTGTCTTCTCGGACAACTCTCTCTGCTCGGACTCCTCCAGCTTTCCCACCAATTCTACGCTCCTAGCTACCGAGTGGTGAAAAAGGGCTCCCATCTGAATGCTGGCTTCCTTGCGATGTGCAAGCTCCACCTCCATCTCCTGCATTCTTAGTTTTTGCTGATCATTCTCCTCCCTCAGCTTCTGGATTTCTGCCTCTTGATCCTGAGCTTCGGTCTCTAATTATAAGATCCATTCCTCGTACTCTCCCAATATGTGATCCTCGATAGGAGTCTCGTCAGGGTCTGTCTCAGGCTCCTCCTCCATGGGTTCTTCCTCAGGGTCAGACTCTATCTCTATTGGTTCTTCAGGGTCAGACTCCACCTCTTCATCTACCATAGGTGCCCCATACACCACGTGTATATCACGTGGCTCCTTCTCGACAATCCAACAATTTCCTCCCACACTTGTCATCCTACAGCCACAAACACAAGACAAAACAACAAACTCCATCAAAAGGTCAAACAAAACATAAGTTCATGGAATGAAAATATATTTCATAATGCCACTAAGTCTCCACGAAAACTCTATATGAGTTTTATCTCCTCCTAGTTCCTAAATTCTTCTAAGGTTATAGTCTAAGGATTCTCGCTCCTAAGGTTTATAACCTAATGCTTTAATACCAACCTGTGATGCCCTCAAATTCAGACGTCACTGTCTCGAATTTGGTTCGTCATGTTCTAACACAATAATGACATAAAACTAATGCAGCGAAAAGGATAGAATAAATTACATTAATTTAATATAATTATTCTCTTCCCAAGGTCTCGCAACCGATACTACAATACTATCCAAAAGTCTTAATTTAAACTGATACATAGTACTAATATATGATCCATGCCTAAGCTTATTACATAACCAAAGTTAGAAAACTTAGACAACATAGTGATTAATCTCCTTCCTAAGGGAGAATAAAGCTACTCCGTAGTTTTGCCCTTTCCCTTATCCTTGCCTGAAGGTTCACCTCGCTCTGCCTTAACTGAAAGGTTTAAAGAAAGCAAGAATGAGCAACAAATTTGCCCAACAAGTATATACAATGAGGGTGAACAATATGAAGCTCAAATTTCAAGGGTATGACAGTAAAGGATAATTCAAGGATAATAAGGAAAAGCAATTGTTATACATAAGAGTCGCTATGGACTGAAGAATATCAATAGGAATCTTGCATCTAATCATTTCAAGTCCAAGAATATGAACATTGAGTAGTCACTAAAGGACTAAGAACTCTTGCTAGAAATAACAATTTTATACTGAAAATCCAATAAAAACAAGTACACAGATGATCAGCCTATAGTACCCCAGATTATGCATAACTGTCATATGCTTATGAGTGCGCACGTCGGTTCCCCGACAATATATAATTTCCCCTTTTTAAGGGTTGTTCATCTCAGTAGATAAAAGTCCTCACCAAGACAATTGGTTTGGAATCGCTTTCTAACACATGTATAATAGTCTAACCGAAACAATGGTTTAGACAACTTTTATAATCTTATTCAATGATTTAATGAATACCAACACTCGCAATGAGGTTTAAGGGATATTAATCTTAAACCAATCCTTAGAATATGAATGATAGTTTATAAAGCAATAGAGTCATTATCACATACTTATATGATACATGAATATACAAGTTTACATGCTTGCTCAATAAAGAGAAAGGGTTCGAATACTTGCACAATATACCACATCCTGCTCGAATGTAAATTGAGTAGGGTTAAAGAAAACTTGCACAAAGTAAAGTTTCGAAAAAAGGGAACTTGCCTTTAGCGTAGTCTACGAATTTAAAGCTTAATGACACGTTGCAATCCTATTGTATAATAATTATAAATAGGAATTCCATTAGTCATACAATTTCATACATCAAATAATACTACATCATACTTGGATACCAAAAACATTACTACAACTGCTGCTCTACACTTTAGAATAACAATGCAAGCAATCCACAAGACTCAGATTACAAAAAGAATCAACTTGACTATTCTGCAGGAAGGCGCAGCCGCGCCCTGGTTAAGCTTAGGGACGGCGCAGCTGCGTTGTCCCCTGGCCAGACCAGGGTTGAGCTTTTGCCTTCCTGGTTTCAGTCCACTATCTAGCATACCGATACATTAACAATTACTATGTACACATGTTAAAGAGGTTTGCATGCTTACATGATCATTTCAAGTTTATATTACTACTCTATAATTTCTTAGTCTAGGACTTTTGGTAAAATAATGTCGGACAAGTTTAAGAATCCATGTGGCTTACCATACCAAGTACTTATTCATATACAAAGGTTATAACATCGGAAATACGCATGCTCATGTGTTCATATCATCTATACTTAGCTAACATAGTCCACAACTTGGAAATTTTACCTAAATTCATGCTTGAACGATGAAATGCTATAACATACTAGAGGGACACACACACACATCATGTTTAATGAACTCTTACTATGCATACTCATATGTATATGACTCGTTTACACATTGTTAGCATAGTTCGTCATTCGAGAACTTATTTTAAAACACGTTTGGATATACTATATCATGCTCAACTAGTTGTGTGCACACATTAGTCTTGTTTAAAGGTGCAAGGAGTGTTATCACACATGTTCCAATGTCAGATCACAAGTAGTTTAATATCTCATCACTCCTAGCTTCAAATTCTTAAGTTTCTCTTTCAAAAATCATACTAAGCCAAGCTAAATACGCAAAGCGACTACGAATCATGTTTCATGTTCATGTATACACATAACTGAGTCACATTCATAAGCTAAAAAAAATCAGCACTCAAGGGTTACAAGGTTTGTCAAAGTCCACTTTTAAAACTTTAAGTTTCCTTTTAAAATCATTCCAACCAAGCTAGTATAGCTCATTGCATGCAAAGCTACCAATAGCTAGATTTTAAACTCATTTACATACTTAGTAAAGTCAACTAACATGTTCAGAATACCAAAGGAAGCAAAAAAAATTTTACTTTTCCAAGCTGACACCCGGCGCAGCTGCGCGGGTTTGTACTACAGAAGTGGCGCAGCTGCGCCACTTCGACTCAGTGCCAAGTTTGCCCTGTTTCAGCAGGATCCTACAATGTACATGGCTAAACCTTCCTGGATGCAGCTAAATTCAATCACATTGTGTTCTTAGCATACATATGGACTCACATAACAACATAGCATCAACTACCAACTAATTAAGAAGAGAATTTTCATGCATTTCTAAGATTTTGCCAAACTTGAAATTAAAACATACTAAAGCAATATTATTACCTTCTTGAAGCTAATAGCAGATTATCACTCCTAATGGACTAAAACTCAGATTTTGCCACCCAATTTTTGTGAAGTAAGGCTTCCAATTTATAGAGAAGGTATTATCCATGCCAAGCCATTATCCAATTTCGTGAACCAAAGGAAGAAGATAAAAGCTAGTGGTTAATGGAAAGTTGGTGGATTGCACTATTAGCACCACTCCCCCTTTCATCATTAATCTGAGATTGCATGGCTGATTATAAGGAAAAGAAGAAGAGCTAGGCTTGTAGCCTTTTTGTTCTTCACGTAAATTCTAATTGGGCAAAGAGGGGACTCTCAATTTGGGACAAAGAACTCAGATATACCAACAAGGCTTATTAACACACTTTGATTTAAAATGTAACTTAGGTCACGTAGTGTATTAGATAATTAAATGCTACCACATTGTATCAATAAAGTCACATGTACACATATCATATAATCCATGCACATTAATTAAGTAAAATCTAATAAATTACTAACACCCAATATTTAATGTATATTATTATTCCATTATTCCTATAATAGAATATTATTACAATAAACATTCAAGTATTAAAATAATTATTATCTAACAATTATTAGTTTACTTCCATTATTACCTCCTGTAATTAAAATGCACATTTAACAGTCCATATCGCACATCAATATCTCATATAGAATGTTCATGCAATTTAAATGTCGTACATCCCTTTTATATTATTAAATGAATACAGAAACTTTATTATTTCATCACACGGTTACACCTCAAGTAGCATGACATATAACACTTAAATAATTTAATAGAGATTATTAGTCACACAATAATTAATTATCATTAATAAATTCTTTCTTAATAAATCATTTCTTTAATAAATAAAACAAGAAATCACTTTATCACATCACTACCAAGATGACATATCACGTATACTCATATTCGAATTAAAAAAATTTAACTTAAATGGAAAAGTTAATAATAATAATATTCAAAATTCTTGGGTATTACATGTATGAGTTACATATTTATGGGATAATGTTACATTTTTTTATGTGAGTATAAAATTAAAAAAGAGTAAAATACACTGACACCCCATGTAGATAATTATAATAACACTTGTCACCCCTCTAGTTTTTCAATTAACAGTCAGTAATAATTTTGCGTTGCGGCGAGATTATTCATTTTGTTGATTATAAGACAAATAATATTTTCTGTTGTTAAACGCCAAAAACTAAACTATCAACATACTCAATTACTCTAATTAGAACAACCCCATTAAAATATATTGTTTAATATATATATATATATATATATATATATATATTATTCATGAATTAAAATTTGATGACATGTAAGGATAAATAAATATGTCACTTTATTTATTTAGTCAACCCTAAAAACTTGTAGGGGTACTAACTGATACTTAAAAATTTAGATGGGAGTTGAGTATTATTATGATTGTCTAAAATGTAAATGTAATTATCATAATTGAAAAACTAATTTATTGAATAATATCAATTTGGAATTGGTGCAATTTTGGGATATAATATCAATTTAGATTTGTTATTCTAACCTTAGCTAATAGATATAATAAAAAAATAGAGAGTAATAATTATAATATAAATATTTCTTGGGTGATTTTATGAGATATTATTTGATATCAGTTCAAAAATTAAATTATTGGATAATATCAGATATTTTTATGTTCAAGTTATCTGCAAAAATGGGATAATAAAAAAAATTCAAAAGTCCAAAGTCCAAACTCAAGCGTTGTGACAGGGTGTTATTTAGTTTGTTGATTATAAATTTGTATTTTATGAAATAACCCTTAGTATGCTTATTTTTTGTTTGATAATCTGAGACTGTAATATTTTTTTTAAGATGGTATTTTTAAATTAAAATTGATTGATTATAGTACTTATAAATAATTAAATATTAATTATGTAATTGTTTAATTACAACGTAATTATTATAAGTCTTTCGCACATGAGAAAAATTAATGTACACAAAAAATTATAAAAATAAGATAGTACTCAATCAATATAACTAAATAAAAATTATCCCAAATTAAAATAATACGATCATAAAATAAGAATATCAGTTTAGATTTTTAGGGTGAGAATGAAGTTAAATATTAGTTTAGATTTTTAGAGTAAGAATAAAATTAAAAAAAATTGGAAAATTTTAGACGTGAAAATTATATGTAAATTAAATTCAATAGTTCAATTTATGATTTTTATGTTAAAATATTGAGAAATTAAATTAGTTGATAATATTAGAATAGTTTAAATTTTAGATTTTTTTTATATTGGTAGTTTTTAAAAGTTGGATATAAATTTATATTATAGATTGTTGTGTGAGCATGTATAATATAAATAATATTATAAATCTATTTGTAATTTGGATTCGTTTTTGGTAGTATTTGTTTAAGGAATTTTTTATTTTGGTAATTGTTAAAATTTTGGTTAGAAATCTATTACATAATGTTGTGTGAGGGGTAATTAATGTTGCATGAGCGGTAGTGTATTTTAGTATGTATAATAATAGGTAATAGATAATAGATAGTAGATAATAAATTGGGGAGCATTAATGAGGCATGATAAGTGTTTTGTAGAATTGACAAATGTCATGATATGGTCATGTTAACTGTGTTTTAGTATAATTAATAGATAGATTGCGTAAAATATTAAGTTTTTTTAACGTCAGTGTGACTACTTAATTTGTTCTATTAAGAAAACAATTAAAAAATTACAATTACAATTATATTATATATATATAAAAGTGGCGTACACATGGATCTTCTGATAAATAAAGCCCAATTACCGGCACCTAACCCTATATGAATAGCTGTTATTTTATCGCTGTTCTACCCCTCTCAAAACTTGTCGCACAGGCGATAATAGCATACAGAACAAATTCTTATAACATTCAACCGGGTCGGATCTTATGGCGGAGCAGGAGGCGGAGGTTATTGGTGCGGCGAGCCCCGCCCCTTTGGATCACAAGCGCAAGCATGAGGATTTGGAGCCGGATACTCCCCAGCCACCGGAACTCAATGCCGATTCGAACGGCAACTCGGAATCGGACTCGATCAAGAAAGCTCAGGAGGAAGACGATTCTGAGACCAAACGACCTCGTTTGGAGGATAAACCTGACTGCCTAGGTATTGCTTCAAAATATCTTTCTGCTTCTGAAGTATTAATGTATCATCTCTTTCTAGCTTCTTTTGTGTTTTTTTCCCCTTCCTTTTTATGTATTATATAGCAAGTAATGTATTATGGATACCTAGATATTTTAGTTCCGAACCCGAAATCTCGAACCCAAAAATATATTTTATTTTCTTAATCTTTAGTATCTTCAATAAGATTTGACTCATATTGAAGATGACTCTAAACTTGGGACACTGAATTTTGGTATTAACAATACCAATAAATGTATGTACTGGAATGTATATACTCGAAAACTTGGCAACATTTTGGGTCATTTTGGAATATACTTTTTTATCTATATTAATATAGACATGTATATAAATATGGACATTTATGCCTACATTGTATTGTACATCCATACAACGTGTGCATAACCCCAAATTATACATTTAAGTGCATGTTCTATGCTGTATTAATATTTTTGTTGCATTTGGATGGTAACAGCTACGGATAATAGATACCAGTTGAGGGCGGATGAGCCCGAGGAGATTGGTGTGCAGCCACCTGTGGATAATACTACTCTTTCTGAGGATGCTCAACAACCGCCTGAAGAAGTTCTGAAGAAGGGGAATGATGAAGAATTGGATGCTGATGGTCACCAGGCGGAGGGCATGCATCATACATATGATGAGAATATTCAATTGGGAAATGCTCAGGAAGAAGCTTCTAATGGGGAACTTCTGGAGCACCATGACGAACTTCAGGACCTCCCTGCAGATGTTCCTCGCTTGGAGGTTGTCTCTTCCACTGAGAATCAAGACCCATCCGAAGATAAAACTATGTCGCGCAAAATGGAGGTCCCAAATACTAAGGTGGTGTCGCTAACCATTTTTTTTTTGGCTAAATTGAATTAAAAAAGGAAACATACAAAATACTTGGGGCATACCCCAGATCATGAATACTAAGTCCATCATAGGACAGGCCCTATGATGGACAAACTATACAAGATATCTCATCAGCACAGAAAACAGTAGCAGCCCAAACAGATATAAAGTTATAAAGCTAAATGTCTAAAGTTAGCTATGGCTTGTTGAAACTTTAAGTTAGAATGCAATTTACATTTGATAATGTGCAAGGTATTATGAGCTATGGTCCTAGCTGGGAGAGATCCATAAGCATGCAGCTGAGCATTTCGTTCATGCCAGATATTATACACAAGAGCAGCTAGTCCGAGATGGAGTAGGGAATTCCGAATACTGCGGCTCGAGGAAGAAAGAAGGAAGTCTGTTATAGTAGCCCAGCTACGGCTGAACCCTCGCCACCCACAAAATCTAAGCACCGAGATGAGGATCTGAAAAGAGAATGGGCACTGGAAAAAAAGATGGTCATAGCTCTCTGTGGATTAAAGGCTAGTAGGGAAAAACTTAGTCAATTGTGAGGCAAGTTTGATTTGGAATTTTCATGTTTTAGAAGAAACCTGGCACTATGCTTCAGCGAGAGTAAATATTAACCCTCAGCAGGCTCAGCATTAAGTCGTAACTCGTAACATTTATTTCTGTAATTTGTCACCGCAGCTTTGCACAATATTTGGCAACCTAGAGCCTTTTAAGTTTGATTACCGTAATCAAGCAGGGAATTCCTTTTGAATCTGTGTCGATATAACATACAACCCCATCTCGAGTAGGCTTTTTCCGCTAATATCTTATATTCTACTTTTTATTTATTTTCAATACAAGTCTTTCTCTTTATTAATGGACAACTGACAATATGATTTATGAAGTCCTAACTTTTTGCTTTGCAAGATAAACACTTAATATACTCTCTCTGCGCCAATCTGAGTGGCATCTTTTAATCGTGATTGTACATGATACATTTAAACGACACATTTACAATTTATATTTATAATTATTAATTCAAAAGTATTCTTTAACATATAAAGTCCATTTTTGAAAATTATAACAATAATAACTAAATGTGATGTCTGCACACCACACACTTTTTGAGTCATGACCCTCGATTTGGGATTGAGGGAGTACTATTTCAAGTTTAGATTGTGTCCAAAAGAGGTGTCCTGTTTTGGAGTGATTTCAATATTCAAGTTTTTGATAATAGAGTAGTTCTAGTGATTCCAAATAAATGCACCAAAAATCTGAGTTGTACATGAAAATTTTAATTTATGTAGTCATTTCTTGTCTTGGTGATGATATAGTCGTGGATTTTTGGGCTCAAAGAAAGACTTAATGGCATATTAGTAATAAATTGAAATTAGAAAACAAATTAGGAATTCACATGGGAAGACTCATTTCCGAATTCGGTTCCCGGTTCCCCACCTGTCCATACATCCTTAGTGGCTTTTAGTATAATAAGTATATACTTAAAATACTAAACATTCTTGCTATGCTAAAAGCGGTTAAGGTTGTATAAAAATAGGTTAGTCTGAAAATGAGTCTTCTGTCCCAAAATGTGATTTCCTTCATTTGTCCTTTTTATTTTGTTTTATTACAATCATACCATTTTGTCTTTTCTATGAACCCTTTTTGTATATCAAAACGAACTGAAGTACCGTAATATATAAGTCCACTTGCTATAGTATCATGTTATAAAATCTATGTTGAGGTCCCAGGATGAATCATTCCCAAGTGTTAAATCCATTCCAGGCAGTTCCCTCCTCAAGGTTGGCCTTTCAACTTTGTAAGAGGATTTAGGAGGAGAGGTTTTTCTTTATTTACTTTAGTTCGAGCTAGGATTAGCTAGGTAGAATGAAACTTATTCTCATAGAAAAAGAGGAAGGTTCTACTTTTCTCTTTCATATATTAGCCAGAGTTGACTGCTTAAAATGCCGTCCTACATTGTATTCAGAAAATTTGTACACTAAAATAGAAAGAGAGGTTCTTACTCTTTGGTATACTAGCTAGGTTGGCTCCTTTACTGTTGTCTGATTTGAGAAATTGAACACCAAACATCATACCTGAACTGAGCCAGTCAACCGTATTTTGATTAGCTCAGTACAAACTGATTTTGATTGGGCACTGGCATCCATATTTTATAACATAAACTATATCTGTTTGGTTGGTTTTGGTCTAACTGACCAACCCAAACAAACGATATATTGAGGTTAACTTGTCATGAGTTACCGATGTATACACTGCTGAGTTATATACCTCAGGAACTTGCATTGAGGTTAGCATGTGATTGAGTTAGTTCATATTGATGCCCGACTATTATTATTCGTTTATTGGTTTTTCTGGTGATGAACATATATCTGAGTAAAAGAAACAAACTTAAGCTACAATTGAGAAAATGAAAGAAAGAATGTGTCATAGCTAATTACTTTTGGGATAATGCATAACTGCTTCTTATGCAAATCCTTATGAGTTGTGACTCAATGTGTTATCATGTTTAGCTTTGATCAACTGAATAACCACATTCTTAATTTTCTCTCAATAGATGATTTTCAAAAGATTGTATGGAAATGGTGCAGGTTGGGGTTCTCATTGGCAAGGCTGGGGATACTATTCGGTACCTTCAATACAGCTCTGGGGCAAAGATTCAAATCACAAGGGATGCTGATGCTGATCCTTATTCTGGCACCAGGCCTGTTGAATTGATAGGAACTTTGGAAAATATAAACAAGGCTGAGAAACTGATCAAGGATGTTATAGCTGAGGTTTATTTCTTTTTTTTGGCCTCAATACCATTCCCTTGCTACCACTCTCTGCCGTCATAGCTTTACTTTTCATTTTTGTTTAATTATATCATGTTTTGCTTCTTCTGAGGATCTCGCAATTGAATCTAAGTTAAATTCAATATTGTGCAGGCTGATGCTGGGGGTTCCCCTTCTCTTGTGGCTAGGGGCTTCAATACAGTTCAAGCAGCTGGAGCTAGAGAACAAATTGAGATACAAGTACCAAATGAGAAGGTGATTATTTCCCCTTCTCTGTTTGCTACTCTATCTCCACTTCATCCTTTTCTTTCCCCTACTTTCTTAGTTTTTTTGTATATTAAAATTCTAGGTTGGCCTAATTATTGGAAAAGGTGGCGAGACAATTAAAAATCTTCAGACGAGATCAGGGGCACGCATTCAGGTAGTTGATACCGTATGATCCTCCTCTCAGATCTAGGTGAAGAGAACATAGAATTAACAGATTTTCAGTACATGTAATAGCTATCCTTATAAGTATTGACATTCACTTGTTATTTAGTTGATACCACAACATCTTCCTGAAGGAGACCAGTCAAAAGAAAGGACAGTGCGAGTAAGTGGTGATAAGAAACAGATTGAGATGGCAAGAGAAATGATAAAGGAAGTTATGGATCAGGTGTGTTTTCACCTTTCACATCTTTGTTAGGATTAACAGTAATGGTTGGGAATTACTACTGCAATTATTATGTTGCTTTTTGTTAATTGTTAGTGAAGGCATCCATGGTATTTTCTTATGCAAAAACATGTGTAACTTTTCTGTGTAATCTGCTTACGCTTCTAGAAAATGTTTTAACCCCGATTTTGTCAATTATGCTTTCTCGAAATTACTCTATGTATGCTCGACACTGCTTTGTTTTTTTGGGCTGATTCTTAGTGCCCTAAAAGTCTATTACAGTATCATGTGAGTATCTCTGTATGGATGACAGACTTGATGTCATGCATGTATTTAGTTTTGAGCAGAAGAAATCATGTCGGTTTAAGCCTTCACCTTTGTTCTTATAATTAGATTCTTTATCATATTTCTCTATAAATTTGTCATTTTAATAAATTCTTTATTTTGTGTAAATTGAAAATGCACGTCTGTAATGTCAAACCCGCTAATATGGATGGTTTATCTCTTTTGACTTGCTACTTCATCCAGTCTTCTAGCATACATGATCTTGAATGTTGTCTCAAATGGTGTATGGATAGGATATGTGTATTTCCTAGTTCAGATTTGTTATATTGTCATGATACTATGTTTTGGTTTAAAAGTTTATTGGTTCTATCTCCTGATAATGATTGGATAATCGTTCTAGCTTTAGATTACTACTACGGTGATCAACAAACTTCTATATTGTCATTGGGAAAAAGAAAGAACCTACAACTTGTTTTTCTAAGCAGACAAGTCCTCATGATCAAAACTTTCAATACTAGGTAATGTCATAGAAAAAGGCCTACATGTAATCAACTCTCACACTTTATTTATGTTATCACGTAGGAGGGAAAGTCAAATTTATATATATATATATATATATATTCAGTTTTATTTGTCTTGTAGAATGGGATTGCAGAAAATCATTATACCAAAGTGCTATTGTTGATTTCCTTAAGTTGATGGTGTTTAGGTCATCCACTTGCTCTTTTATCTGCCATTTTGCCATAATTCCATAGCAATAAATAAATTTAATGGCTATGATATTACTCCTGTAGATGATTACATGGAAGTGTTACAGTATTGTATATTTTGAAGACATCTGTATATCACTAAAACTAATGTATTATATTGGTATACGGTGGAGTGAGAGTTTGATTACTTGATATCGTTCGTAAGAGTCCCGGTTTGATGTTTGAACCGTGCCAAGGTCACTTGAGTTAGGCAGATCTTGTATTCAAATAAGATGTCGGTTGCCATGATTTATTTTTGTTGAAGGTGCCGATTTCGAGTTGGTTGGCTTTAAAATGCAGATTTGGCTTTTGCCTTTCACGTTGGGTCAGCATTGCCCTGTTGGTGTAGCAATAGACAACCTCTATTCACTTTCATCCACTGAAGAGAGGTATTACACAATGAACCTCGCGGTTGCAGGATGTTAATAGTTGGTAAGATTGCTTCAAGACTTCAAGACAAAAAAATAGTAGCAACTAGAATATATGATGCTAACCCTAGTGCTGTATGGCATCCCCTTGTACTGCATGTGATGTGTTGAACCAAAGTCATGCCTGGTGAAGTAATTATGTTTTAACCTTTCAGATAGGATCCCTGTTTCCCATATGTGATGCTGCCTTGAAAATTTGTAGAAATAGTATTTGCTCTTTATATCTGCTGAGGAGGGGAACGAGTGCCTGAAACAAAATGCTTTGAAATCACGAACTTTATAACAATGCAACAAACGTTACGAGTGTTTAGCATAATGCTCCTGTTTTACTGAAGCTTATCATTTCCTTAATGTTGAGTGTCTAGTCCCATGCTGGATACAAGTTAAGATAGGATTTTAAAATGAACTAGGGATGCATGTAAACACTACTAAAAATGCATGCTTTGCAGTCAGGAACTTTATAACAATGCAACAAACATTATGAATGTTTAGCATAATGCTCCTGTTTTACTGAAGCTTATCATTTCCTTAATGTTAGTGTCTAGTTCCATGCTGCTGTATATTACTTCAGATCAGATGTTAAGATGAACTAGGGATGCATGTTTAACACTACTAAAAATGATTAGAAACACTTCCTGTTCATACTTTATGAGGCTTGAAAATGAAGACCAAGTGACTCAAATATCACTCAAACTTATGAGTAGTGCTCCTGGAGTCTGTTTCAGGTATGAATTCGTAATAATTTTCTGACAGTTCTAGCATGATCTGCAATTGTTTGACTTGTTTCTGAGTTCATACCGAGCCTTGATAAAACATGGATGAAGTTTAAATTGAGCTGCATGAGTTTAAATTGAACTTCATGAGTTTTATTGCTTGTGGGAAGTTGTTTGTTTGGGAAAGAAATATAGACGTGGTGTGGAATTGTGAGTATATTAGGTTAAGGGGCTGTTTGATAAAACTGAATAAAAAGTGCTGAATTTATAAGTATATCTGAATGAGCTGAATGAAGAGTTCCTGTCTGAAATTGAACACTGAATGAAACAATCTGTTTGATAATTAATCTGTTTGAAACATTTGAAAAACAATTTTTTTCGATTTTAACCCTATTAAGTGTTTTGAACCAGTTTGTCTAGTAATTACAAATACGTACGTAGGGTCTATTTGATAAAACTAAATGATTTTTTTTTTTCCTGAAAGTCGAGTGTATTTGAATGAGTTTAATAGAGTAGAGCTTTTGTTTCAAACTAAACACTGAATAAAAGAACTTGTTTGATAATTATTTGTTTAGAACATCCGAATGATTGGATTAATTCATTTCAACCATATAAATTATTTTAAACAAGATTTTTTGATAATTTACGATTTTAATGTTGTTACTATAAAGTTTTAATTATCTAGAGTATATTAATTTGAATATGATAACAATCATCTATACAAGATTTATTTCAAATGTAATAAAAAAAATTCAAAATTAATAATCATCCAAATTACATTAATAGCAAAAAAGATGTGAAGTAAAAACAAAATTAAAAAATTTACTACTACATTTGTTCCACAAAAAGAGTATCATTTGCAATATTTGTGAAAATGAATAATATATTTTATTCCATGTATTACAATATATGGTATATACTTAAAAACAACAATTTGTTAGTTTAGTAGTATGATATCATAATAAAATTATGACAAACTTGAAAATATTGTATCATTTTATACTTCTTTCATAGAAGGTCGACTCTTTTTGTGAAATAAATAAATAAATTCTCTTTGTAAAACAGATGGAGTATTATTTTAAATTAAAACATGAGCCAAATAAAAAAAGTAAATTAATTAGTTTTAAAAAGAAATGATGTAAATATAAATAGTATGGGATTGAGGATAAGTTCGTAAGTTTGTCATTAAGTTGCTATACTGATTCAAAAAGCTAGGCGGAGTGCACTGACTGAAAAAACGGTTTTGATACAATTAAGCGTGTTGATAAATGTTTTTTGCATTCCGTTTCTCTGAGCGAAGAATTTTTATTTCTATTAAGTAGTCATTAGGGTGGTGTTATCAAACACCACCTAAGTTCTTTTTTGCTGGTTTCACATTCAGTTCTTGTTACCTAAATTTTTTGAAAATGGGTACATGTTTGGTGGCTATTTTGAAAATGTTCTCATAATACAAAATTCTTAATGAAGAGTAAAGAGAACTATTTTTTTTTTCACAATTTTATGCAAGACTGCATAATCAGGGTTACCACATAACTTTTATTACCTTGTGTTCCGCGTACTGGGGCCTATCGTTCTGAATTGTGGTACGAGAACTAGATACCTTGTGCATTCTACTATAAGGTAGCGTACCTTGTGAATAATACTTTCCATTACATTAACTTTATTATATTTTCTGATAATTTTAGGCCTTTGATCCCACAAACTAAGGAAATCTGGTGTTTCTTGAATGAGGTAGTTTTCAGAAACATTTCCTGAAAAGAAAATGGAAATGCTGTCAAAGCACTTCGCTGAAAAATTTAAAACATCTAAATAGATTTTAAAATGCTATGTAAACATGCCCAAGTAATTGTTGTGTTTCTTTACTCTAGTTCAAGCCTTGTTCTTGAACCACAAATTCGAGTGGTATGGAAGCTTAGATGGAAACAGTGAGGGCTTGATCAGGGCTCAATTGACTTATGAATGTTTAGCTCTCCTTTCCCATTGTGGAAATATTTATTCTCTACCACTTCCGGGTGGGCTGGTTGGGAGAGTGAGGGGTAGCACTATATTTAGAAATTTTATTTGAATAGGGAGAGTGATGATATATGTTGCCAAGTTTTGTAATTGTTAATTGTTTTTCTTACTCATCTAAAAATCTTTGGTAGCTTCTTTTTATAATTTTCCCTTTTTGGTCTTTTACATATTGTCAAATGGCTTATCTGGGCATGATTACTTGAACATAATATTTATTGTTATTTTTATGCTTTTAGCCTTCCCTTGTTCCTCGTTTTTCAGTCGTGCATAGTTTTTATCTCACTAGTTCAATTTCCCATTGTTATCTAACTGCTGCTCCCTTAATTAAAATGACATCCAAGCGCCCCTCCATTTGTTTGATCAGAACAAATGGATATTCGGAACAATCCTTTTTTATCCTTTAAATTTATATTAACCATCTTCCTCTTGAATGAATTTGGTTAGAATGTTGCTAACTTAATTCTTCTTTATGGTTTTATTTGGTTAGACTGTAAGGTCGTCGCCTATTTCTAGTGGTTATAATCAGCAGGCTTGTCGCCCTCGTGGTTCTGCTGCTCCTCAATGGGGATCTCGAGGTCCTCAACCTGCCCAGCAAACTGGCTACGACTATCAGCAGCGAGGGCCCTACCAATCTCAGAATGCACAATATCCCCCGCAGGCATACGGTAATTATCCTTCACAACAACTGGCTCCAAGAAGCAACTATGGCTGGGAGCAAAGGCCGCCTCCAACGACATTGCAGGGGCCGCCTCCGCATGGTGGTTTTGATTACTATGGTGGGCACGGTGGCCATGCAGCTGATGCTTCTAAACCCATTCATACTCATGCACCAGGTCCTTCACCTGCAATGGGTCAACCCCATGCACAGGCAAATTACAACTATGGACAGCCACAAGGTGCAGATTATGGGCAGCCTGCTCCACCTGCACAGAGCTATGGTCATGGTGTTTCGCAGCCATTCTCGTATCCTCAAAGTACTACGTATCCAGGCTATGGTCCTCAGGAGCAATATGGAAAGCCACCATCATATTGCATGCCACCACAGGCACCCCATGCCCAATCTTATGGCCAGCCTAGGGCTACTCAACCAGGAAATATGCCATATCAAGGTCCTGTTTCATCAACACAATCCTATGGTCAGACTGCATCAGCTCAACAATCGTACCCTTATGCATCTAGTGGACAAATGCAGCAAACTTACCCTTCATATGGTTCGACGCCTTCTGCAGATGGGTACAATCACCCACCACCTACTGCGGCATCTGCACCTGGTTATCCTCAGCAAGGTGGGCAGCCCGTTTCTGGATATGGTCAACTTGGTGGACAGCAGGCTCCTGGTTATGCGCAGGTGGGACCAACGGTAGGTTATGGTCAGTATCCATCTTCACAACCATGTTATACCGAACAAGCAGCCCCGAACAATGCAACTTATGGGTATCAAGGAGCGGATTATCCAGCTTATAGTGGTGGCCCTGGTGCGGCTTATGGTGCACCACCCACCGGTCAGCCCACATATTCTCAACCAGCTCCAACCCAGCCGGGCTATGATCAATCAATCCAACAATCAAGTGGTTATGCAACTGCGCCATCTAGTTATGTCTAAAATGTATCGCCCAAGGCTGGTTATCATCATCAGTCATACGCAAGTCATAAGTATGGTTCTCCTAGTTGAGAATTTTGATGATGTTCTTATTAATGGATATGGATTGCTAATTATATTTTTATATTTGTCTGTTCTAGTTGTAGCTTGGAGAATTTAGATATGCTTCATTCGTCTTTAAGATGGCTAGTTTTTTTTATTTTATCATTACAGATGGCTGTATGAATATTCTGAAACAACTTTCATAGATCTTTCAACTCAAGTTTTTTAGCCTATCTGCATGCTTGAATGGAAAATAAAATCCCAAACAGTGTCTCTATTTATAATGACTAAATCATTATGGAAAATAATTTATATGTCGACAAATTTTTGACGAATTTGGATTGCGATTTAGGTGGAAGTTTAAACGATAAGATAGAATAAATTATAGTGATGTCATTTTTAATTCTAACCTATTATATGTATCATTATAAGCTGTTATTATTGTTGAAATAAATTTGCTGTAATACGTAGCAAGATTCAATCAGTATTCATGGGAAAATGTGTTCAAGGTTTGGAAATAGAACCTTGGCTTCTCACAAGGTTATGGAAATTTGGTGCCTTGAAATGTTTTCGAAATATGCCAAGGAGATCGAAACCTTTGATCATCCCGAGATAAAGAGGCGATTCTCAAGCTGAATAAAACAAGGGTTTTGAAAGATAAAAGTAGGAAAACGATATCTCTACATGTGTATTTGATTTTTTCAAATGATCTCCTCTAATATTATGGTGAGACATACTCCACTCATGTGAGAGAAGATTTTGTAGAAATATATCTTGTAGAAATATTAAAAATATATGTGGGAATAATGCTCTCTAAAAGAAGTTTTGTCTATTAATTTTAATTAGGGAACATGTATATTTGATATTTTCTGATTCCTTGTGGAATAACAAAAATACATATGCAAATAGTACTCTCTAAAAGTACTTGTCAATTAATTTTGACTAGGAAAACAACATTCACTACCAGTCTTGAAAAATAAGAAACAAGCTTTGTCCAACTGAATTGAAAAAGTCAAGAAACACCTACAGAAAAGAAGGAAAGATGATCCACGCAAACAAAGCAACCTCATAATGTAATTTCAGAAAATCAAATCATGCAAACCTACTGGAAAGTAGGTGTACAAGAAATCGAAAAAACTGTTTGTCTAATTTTTATACTAGCACAACACGCAAGTATACGCGATCGAATATGCACTATAGAGTAAGCAAGGTATCGTTCCCACGGAGAAACTGCAATTTATACTAACAACTACCAACTTTGTATTAAATCGATTTTATTAAACAATTGGTTAAAATTATGAATTTTAAAAAATAAAATAATTAATTAAGCTACGACTAGTTACCACAAGTTTGAATCAGATAATAGAAACTTAAGATTACAATTTCCCTTAATATTTCACTTGAATTAATGCACTTCCTGTTAAGTTATGGCAATTACGTTGGATTGTTAATCAAGAACTCGTAAGTATTTATAATCATCTCTCGATGCCTTATAAACAAATCAACTTAAATCCACAAAAGATAGAATTAAGTAGAACACCCTAATTAACTAATTCACTATATCTCTATATGAATTACAATTAAAGAGCATTTAAAGCTCAGGTTCTCTTTCAGATTACATACGACATATAGGTATATCTCTATCCTGTACACAAATCATGAATCCTAACACATGTAGAAATCACAATCATATGCTATAATGGTCAGGTCTAAATCTATAATTCATCTCTCAATTTCATATAGATTACCACGGTAATTGTTGATCAGACAATTAAGCAATTAAGCACAAGACATAATAGACAATCCAATTATAATTGACAATAATTAACAAAGAAGCATATCAAATTAAACTACGCATCAAGTTCCATTGTAATCTTAAAAGAAAATTAGTTCATAACTGAATTAAAACCCATCATCTACAATTGTATAAGCATTCAAGAATACAAATTAAAAGATAGAGAAGAGAATAAAAACTATTGAAGCAATCCTTAAATCTCCTCTGCAAGCTTTCAAGTTATCTCCTTCGTGCTCCTTCTTTTGCTTCTATCCTTAATGCCTTCTTCAAAATTATGGTTTTTGTTCTAAGAGTGATAAATGTCTTCTAATGAATTAAACCCATCTATTTATAGTCTTACATTAAAAATCCAATTCCTAATAGAAATTAAGTGTCAAATTACAACCAATTTGCTGAAAAAAAATCAAAAGTTAAACTCAGTCAACTCCTCGCTCCTGCGCGACCCCGCTAGAATTGAACTGGCCATGGGCACTGCCACGCCGTATCAGCAGAGAAACTTTTTCCACTTTCAGAGCGCGCGGCCGCGCCTGATTCCTTCACATTTCCAGCGTTGCCGCGCTGACTTGCAATTTCCAACATTTGTTTGTTTTGATCTGCAACTCTCATCCATGCTCCCAACTCAGTTCCATTGTTCCATTACCTACAAAATTAAACCAAATGCATGAAATGTAACACAAAATACCTAAGATTAACAACAATTCAAATCTAATTATAACCGATTTGTAGGTATGAAACCCACTCATCAAAGACCCCCAAACTTGAACCATTGCTTGTCCCCAAGCAATACACTGATGCAAATGCAGACTACTATCTACTATGCCTACGAATCAAGCAACAAATTAGTATACTCTCCAACACAAGGCCTCAAAGATATCATAAAAGTACTTAAACAGAATATCCAACCAATGCACAGTTTATAACTCTAATCATTCAGTCAATCTATACCTGTCATCACCCATGTTGTGCATGTGTGCTCATCAACTACTCTAACCAACCACAATTCAAAAACCGCCACATAATTAACTTAGAAGGAAAATTTCGGTTCCAACTCAATTAACCCTGTGAACATGACAATTCCAGCTAATTTCAAGCAATCACTAAGTCTAGAGATCCCTAACAAGGTTTAATTCTAACATTATAAATATTTATTATTGCACGAGTGCATCTTACACTCCATCTCATTTTTACACTTGACTGTGCAATGTCTGACTTTCTTAGGCTTTAAAGTTACCCTTGTAACGAGCTTTTGATCAGTGACTCCCAGATCAGTCGGCTTTAGGGCACTAGGTGTTAAGATACCCCTACGGATCTAATCACCAGAGTAACAGAGGCCACAAAACCAAACAAGTCAAGCTTAGCTTATTTATATCTTATTTGTCTGTTTTTCTGTTTTTTAACTATACCCATAGATCCCCCTAAACTTAAATTCTTGCTTAATTTTAGCTTTCACTGATGGTTCACTGATTTTTTCAAATTTTAACCAATAATTTTTCCCCAGAAGCAAATCATGCAACAATTTGAATTAGGTTGATCAAAACAATCGATTATGTGACGCCCCCAAATCCGGGTTAGCTTATTCACGAATTCGGTGCATCACTGTGCAACTCATACATCATTCTAACAATAATTCATTGCGGAATAATAAAAATATTTACATTGATATAATATAAATATTATCGTCCCAAGCCTCGAAACCATAACTGTAACGCCTCCGAAACTCGGGTCTTACCTTGAACCCGATTCCGACGCGTCACGGTACAACCCATGTAACATAGGCTTACTACAAATATGTAATTACAATAATATAACAATATATCCTCATCTAATCCCAGACACGAAGACCTTAAATAAAACACTTATGATCAAGGTTGAATAAATACCATGATCATTTACAAAATCTTTTATGTGAACGCAAGGTTCAGATTCTGACTTTATTCAATCCCTGAATATACACAATGTTATTCAACAACTATACATTTGTTATAAAAATGTCCTTTATACATCATCGTCATCCTTCAAGTTTACTATAACAAGTAACTAACATAACCACATCTTATCTACTATAATGGATAACTTTTATTTTTAACTCAAGATTTACATAGTCAAATTCACGTACATTGTATACCGTCATCACAACTAAATAATTACAGTAAAGGGACATTTAGCAACCTTCATGTTTCCATGCGCCTCTAATCCTTATCATCACGATATCAAGATAATTGCATTACATCATAAATCTGCAAAAGTTTTATTTTTGCAAGAATGAGCACGACGGCTCAGCAAGAACTAACAGTTTTCACATTTCATGTTTCACGTAACACATAAGTTTGCATTTATCCATGCATCATGATTCTCATAATATGCATCTTACTCATGCACTATAAATCTTATGCAATTTATCTATATATATGCATCATGTATCTCATAGCATACTTCATGTATCTCACATTGTATATTTACAATAATTCAAGTTCCACATAGAACAATATAGTCACATAATTGTACATTGGCCACACTTTAATCATGCTCGCAAATAATTCACACAACAATAGAGGATTTAACAATCAATTCATGTACATCAATACATTTAAACAAGTCAACAAGTTACTGAAAGAACTTGCCTTTAAGCGTTCCTTACCAAATTATGATGGCTCGTCCTTCAAATATCCTATACAATTTATTTGACAATAAAATATCAATTAACCACTAAAAAGGCTTCATATAATGGTTTATATTATAATAATTCTTATCTCTTATTGTTCGCGTATTATAGACAATTAACGCGATTAACACTAAAACATTACTCGGCGTCGCGTCGTTTGAAAACGTTATGACCCTCATCATCATCAATCCTTATTGGCTTACAATAATCCTACTTCATATCTCATAATGTTCGTTTCATTTGAATCGAAACACTATTTAAGTTCTTTAATACTTTACACGGCGTTTCGACGTTTACACATCATATGCCTAATTCGCCTCATTTGAATGTGCTTAGCATGCTCATACATTGGGTTATAACACGCTATCTTGTTTCATTAATAATAGAAACAAAATATTAAACAAAGTTATACACACTTGTTATGGCGTTACGACGTTTGCACGTCTGTACGCCACATTTGTCTATTCGAACGCCCAAGTGACACGCGATTGCGTACGCTTGGCACGCCCATTTAAATTTGTCTAATACCCAATGGTTAGTGTTAAATACCATTATAAATCATAATAATCATGTTTTAGAACTTAGAAAATCATAACATAGCGTCGAAAACATTACACATTGAACACGTGCATGTCCAACGCCCTCCGATTGTCTCCAATCGCACAATAGTTCCAAAGATGATCAATTTTAGAATTCATCCAGGTAGTAAATTTCAATTCTAATTAATGGAAGTGGTAGGTCTATCTCTAAGCTTTCTGGATCATCTTGAATCGCCCTAATCCGAGTTCGTATGAGAAAGTTATGGTCATTTTACTAAGAGGTGTTCATGCTTAAAAATTTTAGATTCAGGCAGTCGGCGGGGCCTCCGTGAAAATCACGGAGGCTGCGCCACAAGGGCAGCAAGGCCTCCATGAAAACCACAGAGGCTGCGCCAGTGACCAGCGAGCTTAGCAAGGCTTCCGTGAAATCACGGAGGCTGCGCCAATGCCCAGAATTTGCAGATTTGCCTCCTTCGTGCAATCTGACCTTTCATCACTCCAACCTCCATAACTTCTTCTATACACGTTCAAATTGGCCCGTTCCAGACTCTATGGACTCCTAAGACATAGAGCTATAACATATCAAAAATTTAGAGCTAACCATTAACACTAACATGGCCAAATCTTAGGCCAAAGTATCAACTCATGCTATATTTTCGTGTTCTTGGTGTTCTTCACTCGAATCTTCACCAAATCTTCGTTTTAACTTCTTTTTACTCCATTCCAACTGGGTTAACTTTATAACCCATGGAAGTACACTTCTATAACATCAAACAAATTAAACAAACATCAAATCAAAGCTATATGTCCTCTAAATCATCCAAAAGTCCAAGTTCTTCATGTTCTTCATCCTCCTTAAGCATAGGTACGGATTTATTGCGTTTTTGTTCCACTTTGATGTTATTAATGACTTATATAACCTCTTAACAAAATTTACAAACATCCAACACAAAAAAAAAACAACAAGAATCGACACAAATCCGACCCACAAGCTTAGGAGCTCAAAACTAAGAAAACATGAAAAGCTTAACAAGAAATCGAATGGAAAGGATTTGGTTGGTGTTTACCTTTGTAAATCCTTCCTAGATGTTAAGGAGCTCGGCTAGGCTTTGTTTTGGGGATTCTCCTTGCTTGGATTCTCTTCTTCTTCCACCCGTGCCTTCTTCTTCTTTTTCCTCCTTCCTTTTTCCGGCGACCTTCTTCTCTTTTCCGGCGACCTTCTCCTTCTTTTCTCTTCCTCTTTACTGCAGATTTCTCTCTCTCTCTCTCTCTCTCTCTATCAGCTGAAGCAATTAGGAATGGAATGGGAGGGAATGAATTATTTGGGAGAAGTGGAGGAATTTTGGGAGAAAATGGGAGTGGCTCAAGGTGGCCAAAAATCCTAGGCTTGCTGGCAAACTCCCTCATCTCTCAATTCTAATTAGTCCAAAATAAGGGGTTGGTTCCCTCTTGGAGTAACAAGCCAAAATAAATACCCAAATACACCAAATTATATCCGAAAACTCCCACTTTCGTACCAAAACTGGTAAATAACTGTTGTTCAATTTATATAACGACAATTTACGCGCAAGTATACGCGGTCAACAAGTAATAAAGAGTAAGTAGAGTATCGATCCCACGAGGAATTATTACTAGTCTTTTTCAAGTATTAACCTTTTATCATCTCAATCTTATTTAAACAAATGGTGATTGTTTTTATTGTTTTGCATTAATAAAGATAACAATTAATCCAAGAACTATAGAAAACATTAAGATAATGAAATCAAATATTAACAAATCTAAGATCACAATTTCCCCCAACACTTCACTTGAATATCCTAACTCTCTCTTTTCAACTAGTTAAATCACAAAGATTGTTACCCGAGAAATCATAAGTATGTCTAAGCTTCTCTCGATGGTCAAATACGTATTCCCCATTACGGTGTATAGATATATCTCTATTCTACACACTAGCAAGATTCTCATATCAAGAACAATTAGTAAGGTATATTTCACAAAACCTTATTACCTACTCCATCAATTATCAACTTTCGCAATAGAAATCATTAAGCATGGATTCTCCAATGGATACATGTGGTATTTAGGTATATGTCTATCCTAAATACAATCAAATTATCTATTCATGAGGGTAATAAATAAAACACACGTCACTTAATTTCATAAATTACCCATAGGAATATGTAATTTTCACATGATATCATAACAAGGTCTCAACCTATACTTCCTCTCTCAATTCCATATAAGTTCCCAAGGTAATTACTAGCTAGGTAATTAATATATAAAGCACAAATTATGATATCCAATCACAAATAATTAACCAACATCAAAGAGAGAGCATTCAATTCAAACTATGTATTGGGTTCCATTGAAATCTTAGAAAATTAGTTATAGTTCATGGGAATTACAATAAACATCAAATTTGATCTATACATCATGATGGAATTACAAATTAAGAAGAGAATACTAGAGATAGAATGATAAAACCCCTTAGGAAGATATTCAATGGTTGCTTGATGGGTTGCTTCTTGTTCTCTAGCTTTCTTTCAAGATTTGATACTCCTTGCTTTTCTTGCTCCTTGGACTTTGCTAATAATTGCCTTGTATTGCAGATTTTTCCTCTCTAATTGATGTTATGTGTGGCTCCCGCTCTCTAGATTTGATGTTAGAATGAGTTAGAATGAGTGGGTATGTGTTAGAATGTGAGTTCCAGCCGCCCCCTTGGTGTTTTAAGAGATGGGTATATCAAAACCCTAGCATAGCCCCGAGTTTTTGGTCCAAAAATTGCAAAACCTGCTGTATCCCGCGACGAGCTCGCCCCGACGCCAAAAATGGCCTGGGGAGCTCGCCCCGGCGAGCTCGCGTCTGTAGCCAAAATCAGTTTTGACGTCTGTTGGTAAAATGGCCATAACGTCTTCATCCGAACTCGGATTAAGGCGATTAAGGAGGTTATGGAAAGCTAAGAAGTAGCTTTACAACTTTCATAACTGGAGCTCGTCGAGATAATGGCCGAAGAAAGGCGTAAATTGGCCTGGAAGCAGCTGCTGTGCAAAATGCATGCAAAATCCTATGGTAAAATGACCATAACTCTCTCATACGAACTTCAAATGGGATAATTACAGATGTTCTGGAAAGCTGAGATGAATATCTACAACTTTTGTTCTTTGAGTTCTGAGAGATTCGGATTGCATCATGGGTCAAATTGAGAAACAAGCAACTAGAATGCCAAATTCGAGCCAAAAATGCAACGATCCAAGGGGCCTTTATTTCAATTCCTACAAAACAAAGTAAAAACACATAAAAGCATATAAAAACATATGAAAGTAATACAAAACTACAT
Organism: Aralia elata; assembly: GCA_034770075.1. Taxonomy (NCBI): domain Eukaryota; kingdom Viridiplantae; phylum Streptophyta; class Magnoliopsida; order Apiales; family Araliaceae; genus Aralia; species Aralia elata. The sequence goes on from CM068385.1 coordinate 38,180,652, forward strand.
TACACAATAATAAGATGAAAACACATAAAACCAAACGAAATAACTAAAGACTTACAAATTATCAAGGCTAAAAGTACCCAATTTGTGTGTATAAAACACACTCATCAAATACCCCCAAACTTAAACCTTTGCTTGTCCTCAAGCAAAACACACAAACTATAAAAATTAAACACTTCTAATAAAAACATATCTTGAGCAATGAGTTAATAAGTTTAAACAATGGTCTCAAAGCATAAACACATGAAAACTCAAGGAAACTATCAAAACATTACAAGTCTAGATTTACAATTAGCTAGTTATAGCTTGCTTTAGGTCTCTTCTGTGTGTGTGTGAGTACCCAATAGCACTAAACCAGTCAAGCTCGGATGAAGTTATGCAACCACATTACCTTATGAAATAATCAAAATAAACCACAAAAACTACATGCCTAACACATCACTCAATACAAAGGTATACAAATCGCAATTTCCAAAAATTTGAAATCAAAAGACTCTAGGTAAGTGCATTTTATACTCCATCTTATTCTAAGTCTACTCTTGTGGGTGAGTGCGTTTTACGCTCCATCTCAACTCAACACAAGATTTGATATAAAATAGATGTCTTACTTTTATCTAAATTATAAGAGAGTGCATTTTACGCTCTATCTCCCGTAAGCATGTGTCCATGAGTGAGTGCGTTTTACGCTCCATCTCAACTCACCACATGACCATCAATTCAAACGCAACAAATTTGGACACCTTGCTTCGAGTGATATTTAAACGAGTTCTAGAGTTTATAGATATTTCTCGCAAGCATTCGGTTATAAAAGCCTTCACTAAGCATATAACTAGCTCAATACTCATGGGTAGGTGCAAAAGAGTGAAAAGACGCATAAGCAAAACAATAACCACAATAACGATTAAGCACAAATACTAAGCAACATTTATCCATTTTCCATGAGTTAGAAACTATTCAATCAAGTTCTTATCATAGACCATGAATTGTAGTTCAAATCAAATTAAAACAATGCTCAAGAGACACATCCTAAAAATAATTTTTTTTTAAAAAAGCAAATAAACATTAAAAATGCACAAATAACTAACACATGCTATGTAACTATGATGCCAATGCTATATGATTCACCCCCAAACTCAAAGTGAACAATGTCTTCATTGTTTATAAGATAAAGAAATGAAAACTGAGAACTTCCCTAATTGGCCAAGCATCATGCTCTACCATAGCCTTCTAAACATTTGAGTCTGATGGTGGATAAACTGGAAACAGTTGTAGCTCAAGAACATGCATTGGGGCGGCATTCGGATAATAACCAAGCAATTCCTTACCAAACAATGCTCAATCAGACCAACATTCTTTTAGACAATTCGTTGACTACGTGATGTGCGCTGATTGAAATTCTTCATCAAATATCTCCCCCAAACTCAGTTTCAACAAAAATTGCTAAGTTATTGTAATATTCAATCAAATCATAGCAATGAATAACCCAAAATCCTCCAATTGAGCCAACACAAACTCAATTGGGCAACCAATCTAAATTTATCCAAATTTGATAGTGCATGATTACCCAATACAAATCCAAGTACAATAGTTTAACTAACTAAGAATACCCATCACAATTGAAAAATTTATTTTACTTGTATGCAAAAATTGGAGTGAGTACCTTGCTTTGTGTTGGCAAAAGAAGTTGTTTGTTTAGTACCTTCAATTTGGAGATGAATCCTTTTGAATGCTCAGTGGGTTAAGATGAATCCATGTGGGAGAGGGGAAGAATAAGTTTGGAAGTGTGAATGACAATACAATCCGGCTTGGGCAGAAATAAAATTTTTTTGTTTTGGCTCGCCGGGGCGAGAAAATCCTGCCTTGTGAGCTCGCCAGGGCGGGCTCGCGCCAGGGCGAGAAAGTGTACTATAATTTGCCGCCGGGGCGGGAATTTTGTTCTTCAGGAGCTCGCCGCGGCGCCAACCCCCTGTATCCCAAAACTTGATTTTTCATAATTCAAAGCAATGGCCATCCTCAACACACCCAACCTGATACAATGCAACATACCAAGCATACATTAGACAATTTGAGCGAAGAATGGTCTTAAATAGCAAATCAAAGTCACAAGCTAAACTAACAAAAACACATGCATTGAAATTTAGAAACTTAAAAATTTGAAACTTGCGAAATTGAAATATAACAACTAAACATAAATGATACGAATAGAGATAATGGGTTGCCTCCCATCAAGCGCTTGATTTATAGTCCTTGGCTTGACTAACTTCCTGTTTTTATCCAATTCCCCTTCGATAATTGAGGAACCCACCATCCATCAATAGCCATGTAGCTTTTGGGAGGTTCCCATTGGCGATAGTCATTGAGTTAAAGTCACCTAGCCTACTTTTTGTAGATAAGTTCTCAATTTCAAATGTCAAATAGCTAGGTGCTTCCTCTATTGCGTCTGTGCTAAGATTGGGGCATTGGGGCTTGTCAAGCACAACGGGCTCTTCTTATATCTTCATTTCCTCGGCCCACCATGGTTCCACATTCATACTAACTCCATCGTCACATAGAGCCTCGCCTAAGAAATGACTACCAAGTGGACACGGTATTGCAAAACTGCCCGAATCCTTGAGCTTTGGTGGAGAAGGTGTATGAGGCACTATCAAAATTGGCTCATCATCATTGGAGCTCAAGGCTAGATCTTCCTCGGCCTCTACTTCTTGCTCCTCACATGTCTTCTCCCCCATAGATTTCTCAAAAATTAGCTCGGGCACTCCATCAGTTTCTAGAACCGAGTCATTGGGCCATGCTTCTTGATAGTTATTATTGAAGGCAATGACAAGCTGTCCCACCTGGTTCTCGAGATTTCGAATCGACATCTCGTGTCTTTTTAACATCTCCTCATTCGATGTCATGATCTTGGACACAAGTTCCTCAAATTTTGACATTCCTTCTTCTTGAGTAGGAGCTTGATTCTGAGATTCAAGAGTGTATGATGGGCTTGGAGCATAACATTGATCATCATAATTGTAGCTCCATGTAGTATCCGGGTGATACCCCCAATCTTGGTGATAATCGGGATAATCATAGTTGTTGAGGTAATCACCACCGTATTGTACCGGTCCAAAACTGACGGTGCATTGATGACTCGGATGATTGTAAGCACAATAATCACAAGTAACTGTTAAACCTTGAGTGCTCTCTACTACTAAAGCATCCAACTTCCTCGATAGTGTTTCAAATTGTGCTGACAATGCAGAGAGTGCATTGAGTCCATCAATCCCAGTTTCCCTTGGTTGAGTCATACTCATGTACGACCATTGATCAACAAAGTCATCCATGGTGTACCTTGCAAAGAAGATAACATTAAAACAAAAAAATAAATGATAAAATAAACTAAAAGCAAATTTATATACAAGTTTAAATTAAGACTAATTTGATTATGACTAATATTGGAAAACCACTGGAAAAATAATTCCCCGGCAACGGCGCCAAAAACTTGTTATCCGATTTATATAACGACAATTTACGCACAAGTATACGCGGTCAACAAGTAATAAAGAGTAAGTAGAGTATCGATCCCACGAGAAATTATTACTAGTCTTTTTCAAGTATTAACCTTTTATCATCTCAATCTTATTTAAACAAATGGTGATTGTTTTTATTGTTTTGCATTAATAAAGATAACAATTAATCCAAGAACTATAGAAAGCATTAAGATAATGAAATCAAATATTAACAAATCTAAGATCACAATTTCCCCCAACACTTCACTTGAATATCCTAACTCTCTCTTTTCAACTAGTTAAATCACAAGGATTGTTACCCGAGAAATCACAAGTATGTCTAAGCCTCTCTCGATGGTCAAATACGTATTCCCCATTATGGTGTATAGGTATATCTCTATTCTACACACTAGCAAGATTCTCATATCAAGAACAATTAGTAAGGTGTATATCACAAAACCTCATTAACTACTCCATCAATTACCAACTTTCGCAATAGAAATCATTAAGCATGGATTCTCCAATGGATACATGTGGTATTTAGGTATATGTCTATCCTAAATACAATCAAATTATCCATTCATGAGGGTAATAAATAAAACACATGTCACTTAATTTCATACATTACCCATAGGAATATCTAATTTTCACCTGATATCATAACAAGGTCTCAACCTATACTTCCTCTCTCAATTCGATATAAGTTCCCAAGGTAATTACTAGCTAGGTAATTAATATATAAAGCACAAATTATGATATCCAATCACAAATAATTAACCAACATCAAAGAGAGAACATTCAATTCAAACTATGTATTGGGTTCCATTGAAATCTTAGAAAATTAGTTATAGTTCATGGGAATTACAATAAACATCAAATTTGATCTATACATCATGATGGAATTACAAATTAAGAAGAGAATACTAGAGATAGAATGATAAAACCCCTTAGGAAGATATTCAATGGTTGCTTGATGGGTTGCTTCTTGTTCTCTAGCTTTCCTTCAAGATTTGATACTTCTTGCTCTTCTTGCTCCTTGGACTTTGCTAAAAATTGCCTTGTATTGCAGATTTTTCCTCTCTAATTGATGTTATGTATGCCTCCCACTCTCTAGATTTAATGTTAGAATGAGTGGGTATGTGTTAGAATGTGAGTTCCAGCCACCGTTTTAAGAGATGGGTATATCAAAACCCTAGCATAGCCCCGAGTTTTTGGTCCAAAAATTGCAAAACCTGCTGTATCCCGCGACGAACTCGCCCCGGTGCCAAAAATGGCCTGGGGAGCTCAGCCCGGAGAGCTCGCGTCTGTAGCCAAAATCAGTTTTGACGTCAGTTGGTAAAATGACCATAACTTCTTCGTCCGAACTCGGATTAAGGAGATTAAGGAGGCTATGGAAATCTAAGAAGTAGATCTACAACTTTCATAATTGGATCTCGTCGAGATAATGGCCGGAGAAAGGCGTAAATTGGCCCAGAAGTAGCTGCTGTGCAAAATGCATGCAAAATCCGATGGTAAAATGACCATAACTCTCGCATACGAACTTCAAATGGGATGATTCCGGATGTTCTGGAAAGCTGATATGAATATGCACAACTTTCGTTCTTTGAGTTTTGAGAGATTCAGATTGCATCATGGGTTAAATGGAGAAACAAGCAGCTAGAATGCCAAATTCGAGCCAAAAACGCAACGATCCAAGGGGCCTTTATTTCAATTCCTACAAAACAAAGTAAAAACACATAAAAGCATACAAAAACATATGAAAGTAATACAAAACTACATTACACAATAATAAGATGAAAACACATAAAACCAAACGAAATAGCTAAAGACTTACAAATTTTCAAGGCTAAAAGTACCCAATTTGTGTGTATAAAACACACTCATTAATAACTCTACCCAAAATTAAAATGGGTATTTTCATAAAATATTGGGATGCATAAAAATAATTATTACGGGATTTGTCCATATATTCGGAACATCCATATAATACATTTCGGATACGGATAAAATCACGTATCAGCTCAAATAAAATTTCTGACACTTGAAAAAATTATTCCTTCGCGTACACGTCTTATCAAAATTAATAGAAATTGAAAATGACGTAAAAATATTTGGACGTGAATAGTGTCTCGGGAAACGTGCCCTGTGAATAGTGATTTTGCGATATTTTATAAAATCAATTATTCTCTCCTACGGTTCAATAACACATAAAACTTCATACGTTGACATCATCCAGGTTATAAAATAACCTTTAAACATGTCACATAAAAAAATAATATTTAATCCATTTAATAATATTAACAAACCCAAATTACAAGGGTATTCATGATTCGCGATCGCTGCTCTTCACGATTAACTCCCCATAATCATATACATCATCACACATACATCTCGCCCATAATTCGGGTTAGCGTCTTTAAAATACATAACTCGTTCAATAATATTATCTTCTGACTATTTATTTAATCCAATAAATAGTACTCTAGCGATATTTCTCGAAACCACCAAATTAGCTTATACAAAAACTTTCATACTTACTAATCATCGTTTACACACAATCTAGGTCATAATATAACCTTTAAACGCTTAACACATAATATTATTAATAAAAGTCTATTTTATTCAATAATATTCATAAGCTCGGATTATCCAGCTATCCACGACTCGCGATCGTTACAATAATTAACTATTAACTCATTCATTTTGAATCTATGTATATATTTCACATTTATATATATACATATTAAGCTCACCAATTAAATCGCATAAATATATATAACACATATATATTCAAACACGACTCATAATAAGAATTATTCTATATTAAATTCTTATTATAATTATTCTCGAAAATCCGGGTTGTCACAGATTACGTGCTATCCAGTCAACATGAATTTCAGACAAGTTAAAACTATCCTCATAATTAAAATCACCACCAAGCATCAGTTTTCAAAACTATCCAAGTTAACACCTAATACCGGTCTTATCATCGGCCGAGTTAGATACATACCAAATCATCGCTTAAATTCATGCAATCTATATGCATAACACAACCCAACAGATATAATGCAACTAATCAAAGCAAACTAACACCATATAACTAATAACTCCATATAATTAAATGCAACAGATAAAAATGAAACAAATATTCTCTAACAATCTAAATGCAACACATATGAACGTATGAACACGCCCCCAAACTTATCTAAAACAATGCCCTCATTGTGAATAAAGATATAAAAGATCAGAAAGAAGGACTCCCCAGCATCATCATCCTCATTATCAGGCGAATCCTCAGGCGAATAAGCTGGGGCAGCTCCATATGTTGGGGACTGAATCTTTGCACCGGTGAGTTGAGTGAAAGCGTGATATAATGTTTCTGAAAATTGGGCGTTGAACGCCATCATCTCGTCCACCCGACTATAAATAGCATCCTTTCGTCTGGTCAAACGTCTCTCCACCCGAGCTAACCTTGCTTGAAAAATATCTGCATCTATCACCGAAGCCTCAACGGGCTGCTCCTGAGCCTCTCCTTGTTGCTGTGGTAGGATAAACCCCGCTCCTCTCGTATGAGATACACCACCTGAAAGTAGTATGTGTAACGATTGTAAATATTTTGGATCCTTGTAATTAGGGTTTCCGATTATTATGGAATAAAATGAGATTTTATAAATTATATTGTGTTTTATGTGATTAAAGGTCGATTATTGACCTAATGTGTATAATATGTGATTATGTATATGTGTTGCGGTTTCATAGACGAAATAATTTTTTTTCGAAAAAACCGCTAAAACACTATTCATAAAACACCAAAAATATTTTTTTTGTTTTTCAAATTTTCGAATTTTTGAATTACGGGATATTATTTATTTGAGGATGAGAGACGTAATCTCCAATAAAACTGATGAAAAAAATTTCACGATTTTCGCATGTGTAATGAGTTAGAAAGTCTAACTAGAAGGAAATCAGGTAACCGAACGACTTCGAAAACGAAAACCCTAATTGATTATATGAAAGGGTAAAATAGACTTTTGCTAACTAAAATAGTTACAAAAGCTAACTGGAAAGAAACTAGAAATCAAAATTAAGTTTCGAAGTAACCGAGCCGAGTTGAGCCTAGGGTTTGAAATGGCTTTGCTAGGGTCCAAGATGACTTGGTTAGGGTTGAGCCAAGGGTCGATGATGGCTTGGCTAAGGTTGAGCTAAAGCTTGAGCTTTAGGGATAAACCCTAAAGACTTAAGGCCTAAGCAAGGTGGGAGGAAATGGAGACCAAATGAAATTCAAATTGAAGCATTAAGTAATTTTAAACCAAATGAAGGGTAAAATGGGCCAAAATTGCCAGCCACATAGAGAAGGAGGGGACCAATGGTGAGTCACAAGGCATGACTCACCTTATCTAGACAAGCCTTAAGGCTTAGTTCCTTCCCATTTGATTAAATTTGCCAAACAGAGGAAAAATACGCCATAACGAAGTTATGGCGAAATTTTCAGTAAAAGACGTTAAACGTCAAAAACCTTAGCTTAGTACGACTTTTGTGCTAAGTTAGCGACTAGTTAATATATTCGTAAAAGTACGATTTGTTAGGGCTTTAGTAGCCTATGAAAACGTGAGCCGTAGGCTCAGGAACGAACTCAATCCGACTTCGGATGAGCGAGTTCCGGTAAATTGAACGCTTGACGTCAAAAATGTCGTTTAATGAAAAATTGTGGTCACGAAGGACTTTTGAGCCAATTTTTAGGCTTGTTAGAGAATTATAAAACTTATTCTATTCCGATGAAGTTGTAGATAATGTTGCGAGCTAGAAGTAGGTTCGAGAACGGACTCATTCTGATAACGGATGAGGAAGTTATGGCGTTGCGAAGTGGGTGCGGCAAACTTGAGAAAAATTGAGTTTGAGCATCAAGGGCTGGGAGTAGGTACACCGGCTATACGCTGGATCCCTAACTTCGGGCGTAATGACGCCGCTCAAAGGCAAATTTTGGGCGTAATGACGCCGGCCAAGTATTAAGCCAAAATCAGCTTTGATGTCTTTTACTAAATTGGGCATAACGTTTTCATACGGACTCCGATTTAAATGATTCAAGATGATCCGAAAAGCTAAGGAGTAGCGACTTTCATTCTAAAAGAATTGAGAGATAAGGTCGGGATCAAGGTTAAAATTAAGCTTCTTTAGGGCTATTATGTAATCGGGGGCGAGGCGTGATGGTTTCTTCAGAACGCCGTGACGCCAAGTCATGTTTGGCTAATATTTTTGAGTTCTAAACATTTGACTTTGGAAATATGGTCTAGAGATAATGTAAACCATGAGTGATAATTATACGTGGCTAATTGGTATGTCTATCAATGAATGTGTAGGACTTTCAAGATTAACGCTAAAGTTTTTAAAGACCGCTAAGGCAAGTATTCTAACTCCATTCAATCTTCATTTGAATGATAGTTTAAGTATGTGAATGTATATTCTTCTGAATAATCCTTATGTATGCCTTGGTTTACATAGTGTTTATCGATTGTGCAAACTTCCGACTTATACAAACTCCTTGTGGGTGGTATAAGTGTTCAGCTTTGCTAAAATGCATGAATTGTTCAAGTTTTCAAGTTCTAATATACATGAACTGTTTAAGAAATATGTCAATGCCAATTGTATCGGCTAGACACATGTTAAAATATTTTATTGATTTCATTACAATCCTCTTGAAATGTTATTGGTTTAAGTAGAGCTTTCCAACCAATTATACTTGGTTTGGATTTAAGTCTGAGAATGAACAACCCTAATATGGGGAAAATTTTAGTCGGATATTTTCGGCAAGGCTTCAAGTACCAAAACAAAATGAAAAATGTCGTTTCAGTATGTAGTGTTGATCAACGCAGGGCATAAAGGGCTGATCACCCACCGTGCCCGTAAGTCCAGATGATTTTACAGTTGAATTACTGTTAGACCTTTTCAAAAGTAAAACGAAAGTTCTTGGTCTTTCGACCGCTCAACATGTATAGTCAATATGTCGTTTCAAAAATGTAATCGAATAATCTTGATATCTAAAATGATTCGAAATGCCTTCACAACTATTGTTCAGCTGTTGAAGTATTCTTCAGAGAAAACGTTTAATTCCTACTTATATTGTGATTATTAACTGTTATTACTTGCTGAGCAATTAAATGCTCATTCTTGCTTTGAATTAAATGTTTTCAACTAAGCCGGATCGTGCTGAGGGTTCGGGTAAGGATAAAGGGAAGGAAAAGGTGGAAGGATCGTAGAACGATCTGTTCTGTAATAGATAGGATGTTTGTAATGATATTTTATATATTAATATGTAAGAACACTTTAAAGGTCTTAGAACCTGGGAATTGTAAGACTATGTTTGTACTAAGTAGTAATTACTTCATGGTGTTAGGTTTATTTGGATGTATGCATGTGGATGAATAGTACCGTGGAGTACCGAATACAGGTTTGAAGGTATCCGGATTTGGGGGCATCACAGTATGCCCTTAAGCCAATCACATTGGATGTGATAAGTATTTATTTTGTAATCTTATTCATTTATTAATAAAAGACTTCATTTAATTAAAGGCATTCTTTATCCATGATTAATTAGTTGAATTAAATAAATGTGATAAACCCATAGTTTTTTAGCAATGCTTTTAGAATCATGATGTTGATCATGCTAATGAGATCTAAATTCAACATAGCTCAAAACTAAAATGTTCCTAATCGTTGGATCACTAATGCGGGGTTACTGATTGCGGATAGATTCGTATATACTATGTTTACTCTGTTGAAGAGGATGATTGATCTCATAATCATTTGTGTGGAGACACTAAAAAAAGTATGTAGGTGCTTATTGGAGAATAAGTTCACTGAACATGATTCGCTTAAAGGAACCTAATAGAGTTTTACTTGCCTGACAATGGGAGTTCCTATAGTAATAGTTGTACAAATAATCGTTGGACTTGAGATCATTATAGTACCTTGTGTATTCTGAATTATACTTTGACTTATTTCTTAATACTTTAGAGTATGTCATAAGGTATGTTCAGGTATAATAAAGTGTACATGAAGTTAGGTAAATGATCAACAAAGGATCTACCACTTCCAGTAAAGGGAGAGAATATCCTATGAGATTCGATAAGTGACAACTCAGAAATCCTTGGCCAAGGTGAAATGGAAATTTGAAAGGAGTTTCTAATTTACATTAATCAGAGTTGTGCATTTTAGAATTGAAATGCATATGGTTAAATAAATAAGACTTGTCAGTAATTCCATGTCTTATTTTTAATCGGGACATTGTATGGTAGAAGGATTGAATTATATGGTAACTATTCACGGAATAGGTTCTTTGTATTCTTTGTGATAATCTTTGTGATTGAACGTTGAATTCATATTATTCAGATAGTCATGATACATTATTTATAAGGTGTCACTCATGATGTAGAATAAATATTATTTATTTATATTTGAATTAAAGGAGTTTAATTCATTATAAATAATATTATAATGATTCTAATTTATTTATTCTACTTACGAGCTTAATATTGAACCTAGAGGGTCACACCACAAAAGGGAGAAATATGATTTTAGAAGTGATTGACTTAATGATAATAAATTAAGTGTATTTAATTTATTAGTGGAATAAATTAAATAGCTTAATATTTATAATTAAATATTTGAAGAAATACTAAATTATAACTTAATAAGAGTAGTCATCTTATTATTATTATTATTATTATTATTATTATTAAATTGACTAAATAATAATAATATAGTATTTGGAGAAATACTACTATTTATAATTAAGTATTTGGAGAAATACTAGATTATAAATAAATAAGAGTATTATTATTATTATTATTATTATTATTATTATTATTATTACTATTATAATTCCTAATTAGATTGGGAATTAAATAAAACCCTAATTTCTAAAAGGTTTAAAAAAAATGGTTAGTCTATAAATAAGAGAAGTCTTGTTGTGGGATAGACTAATGCATCGATTGCAACTTGCATCTCTCTTGCAAGTATTCTCAAAACCCTAAGGTGTTAGGATAGAGAGAATTAGGGCTAGCTACCCAAAGGTATATCTTTTATCCTTCCTTAATTAATGATATTGCATAAGGTGATTCCTGGGATTGCAGAAAAATTTTAAATTCTGATTATACCATGTTTTCGCTGCTTTACAATATGATTGTATACTTTGATATTATTTCTGCAAACCAACAGTGGCATTAGAGCCATCCTTATACGAATTATTAATTGTTTTGATTTGATATATATGGTGATATGTGTTTAAAACAATTCAATTGGTATAATTGTTGGTATAAAATCATGTTTTATGAATCAAAGAAGCAAAATCACGATCAGAAAAAACCAAGAAGCCTCAGAGCCGCGACGCTCCATTACTTGAGCTACGATGCTTGATGCTCTCCTTGAGGGCCGCGGCGCTCCATTCGTTGAGCTGCGACACTTGGCTAAGCCGCGCCGTTCTCTCTTTGAGTCACGACGCATGAAGGGCTGTAAGTCCAATTTTTGTACTTTTTTCAGAAATTCTAAATTAGAAATAAAAGAGTTTATTTTTGATTTGGAATTAAATTAAAATAAAGGAGTTTATTTTTATTTGGAATTGGATTCTATATTTTTTCAGAAATTCTAAATTAGAAATAAAGGAGTTTATTTTTGATTTGGAATTGGATTAAAATAAAGAAGTTTATTTTAATTGGAATTGGATTCCGTGTTAATTAAAATAAAGTAGTTTATTTTGATTTGGAATTTGATTAAAAATAAAGGAGTTTATTTTTATTCAAAATTGGACAAATTAAAATAAAGGAGTTTATTTTGATTTAATTTGGATTAAAATAAAGGAGTTTATTTTATTCAAAATTGGATTTTATGTTAACTAAAATTGCCCATTAAATGATATCAATATATATATTGAATGTTTTATTTTCATTGGATGAATATATTAATGTACATGTGATGATATGTATGATTAATCTTTTATTGATACATGTGATGACACATATGATAATAAAGGGGATAATTATGGACCATTGACCAATGCGATTTGATTTAATTTTAATGGATGCTTGAATGAATGTGATTTTTATAATTGGGGTCTGTGTACCTCGCCTATCTAATTTTCTGATGTAAATTTTATCTCCTTCCTATGTACCTCCCCTTCACTGTTGATCAATGTTTCTGTTTTATATAAATAGTTTGTAATCGGATTTTATAGAATTACTCAAGAAATTGGAGCTGAAGAGCAGGAGCATTGAAGACCCATTTGTAATGAAGCCCGGGTTGAATGTAATAGTTATATTCAAATTTTATTCTTGCACCATAGGTTTGACCTTTTGGCTCATGGTGGCTCCAATGAACCAAATTAGAATTAAGTCCATAATCATCCCGGATAGAATATAGTATTCTATAAATGCATGCTAATTATATAGTAAATATATTATTATACATGTTGATATATGTTTAATATGACGCATATTTCTATATATATATATATATATATATATATATTTGCATGCGCGCTAAACAATATGAGACAATTAATAACAAAAACCCTCAAAAGATAATATATTAAGTTGATTGGTTAAAAGACATTGGAGAATGTCGAACGTAACCTTCTAGCATGGTAAAGCGATAGAGTATTGAATATGTAATATGAGTTTGTTGTGCACACACAAGACAAGTATTAAATATTTGAGATGTTGCTTTATTACATTGGATGTTTATAAGGAATTGAACAATACCGTTTTGTTGTGCACACACAAGGACTGTATTTTTCTCTTCACTTATATATAAATGTTGGGTTTGACTTATCTTATATTATTTTAGTTCGGATGTGCATACACTTGACCATTATAATCTAAGAGGCAAAATATAAAAGAGTTACATGGAGATGTAATTGACAATAGTTGTCTACCTTTTGAATAAATATGTAGTTTGTTGTGTACACACAAGGCTATATATTTATTACAATTGGATCCTTTCTCATTAAGCAGATTTTACAAAGTCACAAATACAAGATCTGCCGAACTATATATAAAGAGGGTTATATAGTTTGAAGAAAATAGTGGGAGACACCATTTTAATAAAGACCTAAATTAATCTGGTGATTAATAAAAGAATGCATGCTAATGTTGTTAATTACAAATTTATTTACAGAATTTTACAAATGTTTAATTCACTATCACTGTGGAGCATATTAGATGTTAATAAATTAACCGGACCGAATTATACGGATTGGTTAAGGAATTTGAGAATAGTTCTCAAGGCTGAAATGTTGTCTTATGTCCTTAACACGCCTGTTACTGCAACGGTTGCAGACAATGCCTCTGAGGAAGAGCTTGCTACTTTTAGAAAGTGGCAAGATGATGCACAGGTGGCTCAGTGCATTATGTTGGCATCCATGAGTAATGAGTTACAGCTCAACACGAGAAAATGGATGCGCCTACTATGTTGTTGCACCTTTATGTTTTATATGGTGAGCAAAGTAGGTTAGTTAGATATCAGATATCTAAAGAGCTCTTCCGATCTAGAATAACCGATGACACTACAGTACAGACACATGTCCTTAAGATAATCAATCTGATTGAACAACTAGGACAACTGGGTTTGTCATGGATGGAGAGTTGAGCCAAGATTTGATCTTGCAGTCACTCCCGGACTCATTTTCATAGTTTGTTGTGAATTTTCACATGAACAAGCTAGTTATTAGCCTGCCTGAGTTGCTTAACGTGTTGAAAATTGTTAAGAGACACTTTCCAACCAAAAAAGACCAAGTCTTACTAGTAGATGAAACTTCCAAGAAAAGGAAGTAGACCAAATGATCTTTTGAAAAGAAGAACAATTCAAAGAAGGCAAAGGGAAGGGCAAAAACAAAGGACAATAAGAACAAAACTGATGCAGTTAGCAAAGGAGTTTGCTTCCACTGCAATAAGCCTGGACACTGGAAAAGAAACTGCAAGGAGTATCTTACAGAGGCTAACCAGAAGAAGCTTTGTGAAGCTTCGGTTACAGATACATGTTTGTTTATGATTGAAATAAATCTTTCTGTAAGTCAAGGTTCTACTTGGGTATTGGATACTAGCTATGGTTCACACATGCAATTCATGTGTGACAACCCGAATTTTTAGAAAATATTTAAATAAGGATTAAATGAATTAAATTCTTATTTGGTGATATGTTATGTGATATTGTATTTCATAAGTGAATACGTGTTAAGCAATATGTGATTTCTGTGAATAATAAATATATGATTATTATATATTTGTTATTTTATGAAACAATTTATATATGAGATGAGTAGGTTTATGATAAAAGAAATTATTATAAGTTTATTAAAATAATTTATAGTATTAAATTATTTTAATATAGTAAATTGGTGGTATTAAATATATTTAATGACCTCCATTTTATAGAAAGAATTTTTGTAATATTATTACTTTATTGAGAATAAAGTATGTATGTTTTAATATAGTAAATATATTGTTATATATATATTTGCTATAGTTAAATAAATTGTAAGAAAAACAATTTATAGGAAGAAGAAAAGAAAATAGTTGGATTATTATTTGTTTCTTTTAAAAGAAATAAGTTCATAATTAAAATAATTTATATAATTATTTTAATATGGTGAGATTAAATAATTAATTTATGTATACTAAATTAAAGTATACATTAAATAAGGTGATTTAAGATAATTTGTGTTATTAAACTATTTTAATATGTTGAAATTATTTCATTAAATAAATTATTTTTATTTAATGTATGACTTTCATTTTTATGAAAAATATTTTTGGGTGTAATATTTAATGTGTATTATACGTTACGCGATATATATGGAGGGTTAATTAAAAGTATAATGATATATACGCATTATGTAATATGTATGGGATGTATAAAGTAAGTAATATATATGTTCTATGTATCAAGTATGCTGAGACTTAAGTATATAATGAAGCTGAGTCATCAAGACTCAAGCAGGAGCTGTTAACTTATTACAATGAACAAGGACACCAAGCAATACCATGCCCGTTGAATAATAGAAATATTGGGGAGCCTTAGTCCTTCTCTTCTCCACCCGTTTCCTATCTCTCTCCAATTGACTAAGTTTCCATACTTCTATACAACCAAAGATTCAAGAAGTCACCATATTCTTGATATAAACCCCTCCCCCCACCAAATATTCAAGTAGCTGAACCTAGTAATTGAAATTGAAGAAGTGATAAAGCAACTTTATTGTCAAGGGAGGATTGAAATCAAACATTAAAGCAAGAACACATCCATCAAGAGGTAATACTTATACTCTTGCTATGTTCTACTAATTAGATAGATTCATATGTAAAATTTGTATATATTTATGTGAATTAGTTGTGGAATTAGTTGAGAAATTGAAAGTATATGTTATAAGAAGCATAAGGAAAGATTTCTATGTAGAAATCTGGGCAAACCATATGTAAATAAGTATGGAAACTAAGTTTCTAAAATTATGCCTACTACGTATTTGATAAAAGGTTTCGATGAAAATATTTTGTCAAAATATAAGAAATTGTTGTTGATTTTGTGATGTTACGTACGTGAGTTATAAGTTAACTCTAAGTGTATAGGTACTTTAAACCAAGCTAAAAAGGTAGTATAAAGGTAGTATGAGGAGCATAGGCAATTTGTAAAAAACAGAGCTGAAATTGAACTCTGCCGATGTGGCGCGGCCGCGTCACATCCAAGCTTAAATCGGGCGCTGCCGCGCCCTGTCTCAGAAAAGTCGAAGGAATAGGCACGACGCCGCCGCGCCACTTTCAAGCCTATTTCAAGCCTATTTCCAGCGCGGCCGCGCTGGAACTGTAGAATTCCAAGAATGGTTTGATTAACATAGTGACTTGGATTCACATGTTTAATACCTTTCAAGACTTGATATAACAAACATAAGGAAATCTAAATTACCCTAATTATGAAATGATGGAATCAAGAAAGAAGTTTATTTAAAAAAAAACTTAAATGAAAGTGTAGAAAACAAAACGAAGTTTTGAAACGAAACCAATTTGAAAGTTGATTAAAGATGTATCAATATATACGTAAAGAACGTAAAGAGGTGTTGAGCGTACGCACAAGCGTATCACTTGAACACTCGCATGAACCAAGATGGGCACGTGACGCTCAAGCGTCAAAATGCCGCAACAAGAAGTAAATGACGTAAATGGTGTATTATGTCCGATAACTCAAAAAATTATACGAAATGAAAAAGAGTTAATGTAATTCAAAAATGTGTATTGACTATGTGACTAATTGATACATGTATGTGAACTAATATGTTTAGGAAATACGACAAAACATAATGTAAAGAGGATTTTAACTGACGAATGAAAATTTAATCATGGACGTTCAAGGAACGTATAAATGCATGTCGAGGCAAGTCTTTTAGTTCCTATGTGCTATATGAACTCGATATTGATTACTTGTAAACTGTACTGCAATAAGCATGTTGAATTACGTATGATACGTATATGAACTTCGAAAGTCAAATTATGACTAATTAATTGAGTTAAGAACTCAATCTTTATATTTGATATGTGAAATACAACATGTATGATATATTAGAATGCTTATGATATATAAACTGATCATGAAATTATGTGCTATGTGCGGCATGAAAGCTGTTAGATTTGCTGAGCGGTCGAGCTCAATCTTGCAAAAATAAACTTTTTGCTGCTTAATGATGCAAGCCAATATTACTTGCTATCCGAACAATGAAGATTGGACAACATGCAAAAGAATACACTTTCTTAAATTATAAGTTTATAGTTTTGAAATGTATAAATTGACATCTGTATACAATTTAAAATATTCAATAAAAAGGGAATGTTTGCTTTGAAATAAGATTGTATTGTGGGGATTGCTTTATAATATAAAGTTGTATAAAGACAATATTATATAAGAAAGATTTGGTATTAAAGATGTGTTGTACATACTCATTTTTACTCTGATAAGATGTATCGTAAAATAAATGCGATTATAAAATATAGGAAATCGTAAAGGTTGCGATTCAGGGAACGAAAGAAAGAAGTAAGAAAAGTTTTAATTATCCGCATTTTTAGCTGTTATTTCATCCTTGTATGATGTAAAGCTAAATCAAAATAGTATCTAACGCATAAGGTCAGAATTAAGATTAGTCCTAATTTTAGATTAAGTTGGTCCCGATTTTAGGGGCATTACACCATGCAGGGCCTAAGCAGAAGTAGAAAGCTAAACAAAAGGAAAGTGATCCTGCGTGTGAGGAATGGAGCAAAGGTTGCTGCATTAGCCGTAGGAACTTATAGTTTAGTAGCGCCTACGGGCAAGTCTATTAAGTTAATAAGTTGTTATTATTTTTAGTTCTTATTAGAAATATTATTTTTATTTTTGTTGTTGGACAAGGAAAGTTTTGGTATTATAATAAAGAACAATGGTTGTTTTATTTATAATAATAATGTTTTGTTTAGAACTAGAAAATTACTTGATGGACTTTGTATACTTGACTTACATGAAAATATTTTACAAATTAAACAAACTAATAAAAAAAAAGAGATGATTATTCAAAAGTTGAATATGTGTATTTGATGAAATACAAATCTGAATCATTTAAAAGATTCAAAGGATTCAGAAGAGAAATAAACTAGCAAAGTATTAGGATTCTTCGATCGGATCGAGGAAGGAATACTTGTGCAATAAGTTTCTCGATAATCTCAACATGATATTTTCTCACAATGGACGCTTTCTGATATGCAATAATTGATTGTTGTATCTGAAGGAGAAATAGTATCTTGTTGGACATGGTACGGTTCATGATGGTTTTTTTACCGACATTCCAGTATCCTTCTGGGGTTATGCCCTAGAAACGACTGTATATCTACTAAATAAGGTAACCTCAAAAATCCAGCCCCAAGACTCCATATGAGTTATGGATAGGGTGGAAACCTAGTCTTAAGGATGTTAAGATTAGGGGTTATCCAACTTATGTGAAAAAGTTTCAAAAGGATAAGCTTGAGACAAGATTTGACAAGTGCAGATTTGTGGGATATCGTAAAGTAAGTTTGGGGTATTATTTATATATTCCTACTAAGCAAAAGGTGTTTGTTATGAAACATACTACCTATTTGAGAAAAAGAGTTTATCCTTGAAGGGGCTTGTGGGAGAAAAATAGATCTTAAAGAAGTTCAAAAACCACAAAGTACTATAAGTCAAATAGAGGAACCTGTAGATAGACCTATTGTACCACAATCGAATCGTAAATCTGGAAGAGTACTGAAGATACCTAGGAGGTATGGATTCATCATAGAAGATGATAATGAGGTACGCATCATAAAGGATGATGATCCAGTTACATACAATAAGGCTATGAGTAGTAAACACTCTGAGAAATAGTAGATGACCATGAAATTCGAAATGGACTCCATGTATGAAAACCAAGTATGAACTTTGGTTAACCCTCCAGAAAGGCATAAAGCCTAAATGAGTGTATATGGGTCTTTAAGAGAAAGACTGGAGTAAATGGCAAGGTGGAGACCTATAAGGCCATACTGGTGGCAAAAGGCTTCATATAAAGGCAAGGAGTTGTCTATCATGAAACCTTATCACCGGTGGAAATGCTCAAGCCCATTTGGATTTTACTTGCGATTGCAACTTATTATTACGAAATCTGGCAAATGGACGTGATGACGCACTTCCTCAATAGAGACTTGAGGAGAATGGATGTATGATACAACCAGAGGGATTTGTTTCAAAGGTTGAAGCAAATCGAGTATGAAAGCTACAACGATCTATTTATGGATTGAAGCAAGCTTCTCGAAGATGGAACATTCGTTTTGATGAGACAATCAAAGGAGTTTGATTTTATTAAAAACGAGGATGAACCAAGTATGTACAAGAAGGTCAGTGGGAGCGCAGTGACATTCCTGGTACTATATATTGATATACTACTGATAGGGAATGACACACCTATGCTACAATCAGTAAAGATAAAGTTGTCTAAACATTCTTCCATGAATGATTTGGGAGAAACATCCTATTTATTGGGGATAAAGATATATGTAGATAGATTTAAAAGGATGCTCGACTTGACCTAAGGAACGTACATTCATTTGATGCTAAAAGGTTTAGCATGGCAAACTCTAAGAGAGGTCTCATGTTGATGAGCCATGGAGTGTCTCTCTAAGAAATTGTCCCCAAAGACACCTGAAAAGAGATATCACATGGGTAACTGTCATGTATGCAATGAAATGTACGAGACTTAATGTTACTTATGCACTAAGCGTGACAAGCACATATCAGTCTATTCCAGGAGAAGATCACTGTAAGACAGTGAAGAACATCCTAAAGTACTTATGAAGAACTAATGATGTGTTTTGTATATGGTGGTCTAATACGAAACTAGAGGGCTATAAATAATTAAGTTTTCAAACTGACCAAGACGACAACAAATCCACTTCGGGATATGTTTACCTTGAACGGTGGTGCAATGAGTTGGAAAAGTTTCAAGCAGTAAAGAGTTACTGATTTAGTGACAAAAGACAAAGTATATAGCTGTAAGTGAAGCTGCAAAGTTGATTGTTTGGATGAAAAGTTCATTACAGAACTTGAAATAGTTCTTAAGTTTTATCTGGGATCCAAACATATGTTGTGGTACTTTCATTTGATTAGAGAAATCATGGAAAGAGGAGAAGTCACTATAGAGATAGTAGACTCTTAAGAACAACATTGTAGTTACATTTACTGAAGCTTTATCCAACAATAGGACGATCACACTTAGTGAAGATGGGTATTAGATACCAAGGCGATTGGCTTTAGTGCAAGTGGGAGATTGAAAGTTCTATGCCCTCAAGCCAATCACATTGGATGTGATAAGCATTTACTTTGTAATCTTGTTATTTATTAGACTTTATTTAATTAAAGGCATTCTTTATCCATGTTTAATTAGTTGAACTAAATAAATGTGATAAACCCATATTTTTTGAGCAATACTTTTAGAATCATGATGTTGATCATGCTAATGAGATCTAAATTCAAGATAGCTCAAAACTAAAATGCTCCTAATCGTTGGATCACTAATGTGGGGTTACTGATTGCGGATACATTAGTACATACTATGCTTGCTCTGTCGAAGAGGATGATTGATCTCATAATTATTTGTATGGAGACACTAAAGCAAGTATGTAGGTGCTTATTGGAGAATAAGTTCACCGAACGTGAATCACTTAAAGGAACCATAATGGAGTTTTACTTCCCTGACAATGAAAGTTCCTATAGTGATAGTTGTACAAGTGATTCTTGAACTTGAGATCATCATAGTATCTTGTGTATTCTGAATTATACTTTAACATATTTTTTAGTACTTTAGAGTATGTCATAGGGTATATTTGGGTATAATAAAGTGTACATGGAGGTAGGTAAATGATCAACAAAAGATCTACCACTTCCAGTAAAGGGAGAGAATGTCCTATGCGATTCGATAAGTGACAACTCAGAAATCATTGGCCAAGGTGAAATGGTAATTAGAAAGGAGTTTCTTATTTACATTAATCAGAGTTGTGCATTTTAGAATCGAAATGTATATGGTTAAATAAATAAGACTTCTAAGTAATTCCATGTCTTATGTTTAATCGGGACATTGTATGGTAGAAGGATTGAATTGTACGGTAACTATTCATGGAATAGGTTCTTTGTATTTTTTGTGATAATCTTTGTGATTGAACGTTGAATTCATATTATCCGGATAGTCATGATACATTATTTATAAGGTGTCACTCATGATGTAGAATAAATATTATTTATTTATATTTGAATTAAAGGAGTTTAATTCATTATAAATAATATTAGAATGGTTCTAATTTATTTATTCTACTTACGAGCTTAATATTGAACCTAGAGGGTCACACCACAAAAGGGAGAAATATGATTTTAGAAGTGATTGACTTAATGATAATAAATTAAGTGTATTTAATTTATTAGTGGAATAAATTAAATAGCTTAATATTTATAATTAAATATTTGAAGAAATATTAAATTATAAATTAATAATAGTAGTCATCTTATTATTATTATTATTATTATTATTATTATTATTATTATTATTATTAAATTGGACTAAATAATAATAATATAGCATTTGGAGAAATACTAATATTTATAATTAAGTATTTAGAGAAATACTAGATTATAAATAAATAAGAGAAGTATTATTATTATTATTATTATTATTATTATTATTATTATTATTATTATTATTATTATTATTATTATTATTATTATTATTATTATTATTATTATTATTATTATTGTGAAGCTCCCAAACCCGGGTCCTTTGAACCTCGGACCAGGTGCGTCACGATACATCATATTTATAACTACTGCGGAAGATATAAACATAAATTGTTTATACAATTATCTCTGCTACATATCCCAAGGTCTATAACCTTTATTTTAATACATATTTACCTTTAAATTCACAAAAGGTTTACACCATATCATTTACATCAGATAATTAAATAGTTAACGTGCATAACCATCTAACCTTGTCCTTTGCTTTTGTACTGTCTTTCCTCGAATGTTCGCCTTAAATCTGAAATTTGTTATCATGATATAGCAAGGGTAAGCAACTACTTTGCTCAGCAAGTTTAAGTACAATAAAGATATATCATGATTGAAAGAATGAATAAGCTTTAGAATTTTTTTTAACAATATAATTATTGTGAAAGAGCATGAATCATAATTTCAATAATTGAATGACTGAACCAATAATGCTGGATGTCAATAATGACCATGAACAATTTAACTAAACCTTATTGTAATGAAGGTGATCAGCCTTTCATACCTAATAGACATATGCAACATGCACTATGTGCGAATCAATAATTTAAGGAGGTGGAATAATTATAAAGAATTAAACCACTAGCATACTTGAAACATAACAGCTCAAGTTTGAGTTAAGAGGAACTTGCTCAATATAAACTTGAGTTTTCCACAACCAAATCAAATGATTTCAAATTCTATGAACTACTAACTCATAATATTACAACATATTGAGTCTATACAATTTTTCATCACTACGCACTATGCAGATCTAAGGATCAAAGAGGAAAATGACGGTTTTAGAGTTTTAAAAAATTATTTCTCAAATCCAAGCTTAATCACCCATCAAACCACTAGATCTAACCATGAATCATCATAAATCATGTAAATCTATCATTATCTAGTTTAATCACAACAACCCAACACTAGATCTAAGTTAAATCACAACAAAAATGGATAGAGTTTTGAGTTTTACCTCTTTAGATTTCATTTCCTTTCTTTCTCTTTCATGGCTTGATCTTCCTCCATCCATGGCCAAGCTTTCTGTCTCTCTCTCCCCTTTTCTTTCTCTCGGTCAGATCTTCACTCTCTCTCTCTCTCTCTTCCTACCTTCTTCTCTTGTCCGAAGCCATTTTCTCGCTCTCTCTTAATTTCTTTTTTTTTCTTTTCTTCTCTCTCTTTCTATTCTTCCTTATTCTCTTTCCTCCTTATCTTATCTTATCTATTTAACTAAATTGCAATATTAGAGACCCACTATAATGGTGACACATAAGGGAGTTAGGTGAGAGTGGGTGGAGAGAAATTAACCCACATGCTAAATACTCCATCCTCTCCATCCGTGTAACCCCCTCCCTTTTTCCCAATTTTTTAAAATTATTTTAATTGCCAAATTTTGCTTAATCAAATGACTTCAATGCCCCTCCCAAGTTGGGCTAAGTTTGGGCCATTCCTTTAATTCATTTGGGCTTCCAAATTAAATTATTTGGGCTTGTATTTTAATTGGTTTGACTTACTAATTAAAATAAATTTAGGCTTCCTTAAATAATTAATTGGTTAGGCTTATAAATTAATATTACCCCACATCTTAATTTTATCTTTCCCTAATTATTTAATTAAGGTGTACATCTCACTCCTTTAGAGTTTAATTCCTTACTCTTGAACATTTAATTTCTTAACCCAATTAGTCTTACTTTAATTAGGTTATAAAATTAATTAGTTGATATATATAATATGAATCTCTTAGAGCTAGTATTTATTTTAAATACTATTATTCTCCCATACAATAACCGTTAAGGTTATTTAATTTTTATATCTAATATATAATGATTAGGTTACACTAGTTTCCTTTTACTTGTTTATTATATAATAAACAAATAAAAATAATTACATAATATTCACATTTATTTACATACATATTCTTACAAAATAATTTAATACATTGAGATAATAAAATAAATACCTTAGATTATGTCACTAGTATATAATTAAAATACTAAGACCACTAAATAAAATTAACCCTTTAGGTTATTTAATTCTTATGCCTAATTTATAATATTAGGCTACCAAACTTTCTTCAATTCTCTTTCATTATTAGAATAATTAACTTACTAGAGACCATTAATTGGACTTTTATTTAAAATTGTTTGGGTCACTAGTTTATTAAATCTTTTGCTAAACATTTCAATTGGGCTAAGTTAGTAAGTCTACATATTAATTACCCAAGTCCATAATCGATTAAATGAGTGGGCTTGGTTATTTAACCAATTGGACTAGTCCACTAGTATTTATTTACTACTTAGACTATTAATATAACACTTAAGTTTCTAAGCTCCTCATATTTATAATATTTATAAATATGTTACATATCTTTCCTTTCCATTTCTTACATTAAATAAATTAACGAACTTATTTAATTCACATAACACATATTCACTCATATTCCCATACAAATGGAAATTTATTCAATAAATAAGATATTTCAATTAAAATAATATTTCCTCTTTATTAAAATAATTGAATGCTAGAATTTATTTTAATATCCTTTATTTAAAGTATACACTATTTATGTATACTTAAACTAACTATTTTTTTTCTCTTCTATATATTGTTCCCAACAATTTAATTGTAATAAATATAATAATATACTTACTACATTAAAATCATATATACATTACATCTAATAACGTAATACATGATTTCTTTAATAAAATGGTGGGTATACCTTAAGTATATCTAATGCCACCAATTTAAAATCACGAAGAAGGTAATTTATTAGGTATGTTTACAATCACGAAGAAGGTAAACTACCTCTGCAAGTACGCTAGGTGATTAGCCTATCGTACCCTTACATCGTGCATAACGTATCAATTTTACATAGCGACTATATGCGCGCATAGATTGGATTATTTTATCCAACCGGGGTTATTCACCTCAGACTTAGCATAAGAGTCCGTACCAAAACAATTTGGTTCGGGATAAATTCTCAAAGAGATACTTGAATTTTCATAAACATTTGTCTAGCTGAATCAAATAGCTTAGACATAAACCAATAATTCGAATATCAATCGAAACATGTGTCTAGCCAAATTCAATTGGCAATACATTATCTTTAAAATTCTGAAAATCATTTTATGACGTCATGATACCGCACTGTATATACAACCCGTTTGAGAATTCTGTCATTTTGTGACTTTGTCATACTACATCATACCATAGTGGGCTGACGATACTATGATCACATCCAACACCAGGTTAATCTGTATTGATGACTCCATCATCTGTCATTCTACACCAGGTTCTATGATGCATTGATAACTATTTAAAAATACATTTTGATATTTTAAATCATTTTTGTCTAGCCGAAACAAATAGCGTAGACTCTTCTTTAAACAGTTCCAAACCAATAAAATCATTTTTGGTGTTATCATACCACAACAGGTAACAATGCGTTAGTGGTTCGAAGTCCACTTCTACACACTCGTCACTCTGTTTTGAGGATAACAAAAATTTCATTTTTTTTAAAGGCACATCAGTGCGAATTTAGCTTGATGTCAAAAAATTCGAAGTCTAGCATAGCTAGAAGATTTGGAATACCTATGCTTCCACCATCAACTTCAATTTCTTTAATGATCCATTGCTTAATAATTCTATCTATTTCTATCATCCTTAAAGCTTACTATACTAAAAATCTTCAATTCTTCATCCACAACCATTTCTATACTCCAGTATAGTTCATCAAACATACCACACGTTATGAGTTCAGGAACTTACCACAATCATATGGGTTAGGAACTTATCCTAGTCAGACTAAAATCGTCCATTCGATGAGGGGTTCCACCATATGATTATAAGTCACGAACTTACCATACGTATGAGTTTAAAGAACTCGCACCTAATCTTAATATTCTCTAACTATCAAATATAAATATGAGAAAAGAATCACCTTCTCGTCATACGTATATCGATAGCGCGACACTAATTTCAATGATTATCAATATAGAAAGCTAAGTAGTTGTCGAACCAACTCGACCACTAATCAATATAGGAAGCTGAGCGGTTGTTAAACCATAGACAAATCCCGTCCCATACTAGGACTTGTTCAACTCAACCACTATATTAATATAGGAAGCTAAGTGATTTTCAAACCAAGCACAAATTCCCGTCCCATACCAGGAATCATACAACTCAGCCACTAACATGAGTCCTCAAATGAAATCTCACATAATTCTAACTTTCCCTTTACTCAATACAAATTTCATTTAATTCGTATATCAACATTAATCACTCTTTAATGAGTTTACATAGTACAATTTCATAGTACCACTTTTGTATAACAATTCTGCTATAAAATTTTCAATCATTCGATTGATCATCTATCATCCTATGTCTTAATTAGATCACGTTGTGATCTTTTCTTATAATCGTATTATATTACGATTCTTTTCTATCTCATGATCGTTTTGTTTTATGATCATCTTAACTTTCCCTTTAATCATATTATATTATGATTTTATTTAAGCTTTTCATCTTTACTACTGGAGTCAGGTAACCCCAGATTCTTATCTTTATAACTTTTCAAGATTCTTCTTTGAATCTTATTTATCTTTTTCTTTACTTAATAATGAATTTTCAAAAATTCATCTTTTAACACTTAAACTCTATTTGAGTTTATTCCTTATCCTCATCCCTGCGGTTATAGCCTAAGGTATCCCTACCTAAGGTTTATAACCTACAACTCTGATACCAACCTGTGAAGCCTCCAAACCCGGGTCTCTTGAACCTCGGACCTGGTGCGTCACGATACATCATATTTACAACTACTGCGGAAGATATAAACATAAATTGTTTATACAATTATCTCTGCTATATATCCCAAGGTCTATAACCTTTATTTTAATACATATTGACCTTTAGATTCACAAAAGGTTTACACCATATCATTTACATCAGATAATTAAATAGTTAACGTGCATAACCATCTAATCTTGTCCTTTGCTTTTGTACTGTCTTTCCTCGAACGTTCGCCTTAAATCTAAAATTTGTTATCATGATATAGCAAGGGTGAACAACTACTTTGCTCAGCAAGTTTAAGTACAATAAAGATATATCATGATTGAAAGAATGAATAAGCTTTAGAATTTTTTTTAACAATATAATTATTGTGAAAGAGCATGAATCATAATTTTAATAATTGAATGACTGAACCAATAATGTTGGATGTCAATAATGACCATGAATAATTTAACTAAACCTTATGGTAATGAAGGTGATCAGCCTTTCATACCTGATAGACATATGCAACATGCACTATGTGCGAATCAATAATTTAAGGAGGTAGAATAATTATAAAGAATTAAACCACTAGCATACTTGAAACATAACAACTCAAGTTTGAGTTAAGAGGAACTTGCTCAATATAAACTTGAGTAAGGTTAAGGAGACTTGCATTTCAATATGAAAATGAAGTTAAGATACTTGCACAAGGATAGGAAACTTGCTCAATATAAAAGTTGAGTAAGATGGAACTTGCCTGTACCGTCGATTACTGCTACACAATTTAACTTAATCTCTTATGATAGACCTATCAGTTATAAGATTGATCTTTCAATTAGCATCGCATATATCACTTCTTTATCAGTAAATTATCTAACATTTAACCACATAATCGAATATTAGATAACACCTTAGCACCATACCCATTCATAATTCTAAAGCTAGCACACATCGAGTCTTTAATAGTGTTCAATATAGTATGCTGAGTGGTTTCCTACAAACAACCAACAAACTAGTTTTCGTCTCGTCTACACTATTTTCACAGTGAGTTAGATCGGTTGCTAATTCGTATATACCTCCGCTCCCTGAAGGAATTGTTTAGCCCAGCTACTATACATCAACTATTAAAGAACACGACTGTACTACTACTTTATCGTAAACCTTATGACTTAACACTAAATCTTTCATTTTATAAGTTCTTCTTTATAATCCATTAAGCCTGAATACCTAATCCAGTAAGTTGGATTATCTAAACATACTAATCCAGCAACTTGGATTCAAACTAACATCCAATTCAGCAACCTGAATTCAAACTATCCTACAATTCAGTAAGTTAAATTCACTAATTCAGTAAACCGAATTCATCAATTCAACAACCCATATTCCACAATTCAGCAAACTGGATTCAACAATTCAGCAAGTCGAATACCATAATCCAGCAAGCCAAATACAAGCTAACATACTAATTCAGCGACTTATATTTACCAATTCAGCAAACTGAATACATCTATGCAGTAACCTCATTTTCTGGACAGTCTTACTAAATAATTTGTTTCAACAAAGTTTTGCTCCATAAAATGACTCAATCTCACGAGTTTAACTACAAAACTTCAAGATCTACAACTTTCGTGTTTACATGATCTTCAAATTCCAAACACGCGAGGCTGCACACCTCAAGGAATGCCTAACTTAAAATTGTCTCGCGAGAAAATTTCCTATCAGACCTTAGCTCGCTTAAACAGTCATAACTTCTTCGTTTTTTACAATTTTTGGGTGATTCTAGTGGCCATGCGAAGCTAACTTCCGTATCTACAACTTTGTCCTACTGAAAATTTTCCAATTCCCAACACATCAATACAGGAATCTCACGCAAGGGGGCTGACCCAAATCGCTAGACAGTTTTTGCACAACAATTTAGATTGGTCATAACGTTTTGCTCCGAAGTCGGAATTAGTCCGTTCCGGAGTCTATGGAAAGCTTATACATTGTACAATAACATACCAAAAGTCCAGAATTTTTAGAGCAATCTAGCTAGCCCCGAATTTTTTATTTTTGGGCAGCAGCTCACTAGTTCTTCTCTCCTCTCCGTTTGATTTTCATATTTTGAGTTTTACACAACCAAATCAAATGATTTCAAGTTCTATGAACTCCTAACTCATAATATTACAACATATTGAGTTTATATAATTTTTCATCACTACCCACTATGCGGATCTAAGGATCAAAGAGGAAAATGACGGTTTTAGAGTTTTAAGAAATTATTTCTCAAATCCAAGCTTAATCACCCATCAAACCTCTAGATCCAATGATGAATCATCATAAATCATGTAAATATATCATTATCTAGTTTAATCACAACAACCTAACACTAGATCTAAGTTAAATCACAATAAAAATGGATAGAGTTTTGAGTTTTACCTCTTTGAATTTCATTTCCTTTCTTTCTCTTCCATGGATCTTCTTCCATGGCTTGATCTCCTCCATCCATGACCAAGCTTTCTCTCTCTCCCCCTCTCTTCCTCTCGGTCAGATCTTCACTCTCTCTCTCTCTTCCTTCCTTCTCCTCTTGTCCGAAGCCATTTTCTCTCTCTCTCTCTCTCTTTCTTTCTCTTTCTTTCTTTTTTTTCTTTTCTTCTCTCTCTTTCTATTCTTCCTTATTCTCTTTCCTCCTTATCTTATCTTATCTCTTTAACTAAATTGCAATCTTGGAGACCCACTATAATGATGACACATAAGGGAGTTAGGCGAGAGTGGGTGGAGAGAAATTAACCCACATGCTAAATACTCCCTCCTCTCCATCTGTGTAACCCCCTCCCTTTTTTCCCAATTTTTTTAATTTATTTTAATTACCAAATTTTGTTTAATCAAATGACTTCAATGCCCCTCCCAAGTTGGGCTAAGTTTGGGTCATTCCTTTAATTCATTTGAGCTTCCAAATTAAATTGTTTGGGCTTGTATTTTAATTAGTTTGACCTACTAATTAAAATAAACTTAGGTTTCCTTAAATAATTAATTGGTTAGGCTTATAAATTAATATTATCCCACATCTTAATTTTATCTTTCCCTAATTATTTAATTAGGGTGTACATCTCACTCCTTTAGAGTTTAATTCCTTACTCTTGAACATTTAATTTTTTAACCCAATTAGTCTTACTTTAATTAGGTTATAAAATTAATTAGTTAAGATATATAATATGAATCTCTTAGAGTTAGTATTTATTTTAAATACTATTATTCTCCCATACAATAACCCTTACGGTTATTTAATTTTTATACTTAATATATAATGATTAGGTTACACTAGTTTCCTTTTACTTGTTTATTATATAATAAACAAATAAAAACAATCACATAATTTTCACATTTATTTACATACATATTCTTACAAAATAATTTAATACATTGAGATAATAAAATAAATCCCTTAGATTAGGTCACTAGTCTATAATTAAAATACTAATACCACTAAATAAAATTAACCCTTTAGGTTATTTAATTCTTATGCCTAATTTATAATATTAGGCTACCAAACTTTCTTCAATTCTCTTTCGTTATTAAAATAATTAACTTACTAGAGACCATTAATTGGACTTTCATTTAAAATTGTTTGGGTCACTAGTTTATTAAATCTTTTGCTAAACATTCTAATTGGGCTAAGTTAGTAAGTCTACATATTAATTACCCAAGTCCATAATCAATTAAATGAGTGAGCTTGGTTATTTAACCAATTGGACTAGTCCACTAGTATTTATTTACTACTTGGACTATTAATATAACACTTAAGTTTCTAAGCTCCTCATATTTATAATATTTATAAATATGTTACATATCTTTCTTTTTCATTTCTTACATTAAATAAATTAACTAACTTATTTAATTCACATAACACATATTCACTCATATTCCCATACAAATGGAAATTTATTCAATAAATAAGATATTTCAATTAAAATAATATTTCCTCTTTATTAAAATAATTGAATGCTAGAATTTATTTTAATATCCTTTATTTAAAGTATACACTATTTATGTATACTTAAACTAACTATTTTTTTTCTCTTCTATATATTGTTCCCAACAATTTAATTGTAATAAATATAATAATATACTTACTACATTAAAATCATATATACATTACATCTAATAACGTAATACATGATTTCTTTAATAAAATGGTGGGTATACCTTAAGTATATCTAATGCCACCAATTTAAAATAATTTATAGATTATTTAACTTATACCGAGGGATTAATTTTTACCCATCTCCCTTCTTTTAAACAAATTGCCCTTATAATTTATTTACATATAATAAATATATAGTAATAATCTATTTATTAAGCATAAAAGTCACATATTGCATAGTTCGTATTCCCGTATGCAACACAATATCATATAACATATCATTTAATAAGAATTTTATTTATTTAAATTTTTAATCTAGTATATTTCAAAAATTTGAAACGTCACAGTCTTTCAAATATTAAACCATTTAGGTTCTTTTCAAAAAGAATTTAATCATTTCTTTATTTCCATTCTAGGTTTTATCTTTTAACTTTTATTTAATCATTCAAGATCTTATTAATAAATCTTATGAATTTTTCGGGTTGTCACAATTATAATTCCTAATTAGATTGAGAATTAAATAAAACTCTAATTTCTAAAAAGTTTAGAAAAAAAAGGTTTGTCTATAAATAAGAGAAGTCTTATTGTGGGATAGACTAATTGAAAGTAGTATGCATACAAGCCAATCATATTTGTAACTTTTTTCATTTATTAATAAAATAATTGATTTATTAAAGACATTTTACTTTTATCTACATGGTGTTGTTATTTTATATGAGATAAACCCATAGTTTTGAACAATGCTTTTAGAATCATGATGATGATCATGCTAATGAGATCTAAATTCTTAGAAAGCTTAAAATTAAAATCGTTTCTAATCGTTGGATTACTAAAAAGAGGATTAGTGAATCCGGATAGATTAATACATACTTTGCTTGCTCTTAAGAAGATGATGATTGATCTCATAATCATTTGTGTGGAGACACTAAAGCAAGTATGTAGGTGCTTATTGGAGAATAAGTTCACTTAACGTGACTCGCTAAAGGAATACCTAATGGAGTTTTTGTAACGCCCCAAAATCCGGGTCTACCTTTAAACCCGGGTTCAGTGCGTCACGGTACTACCCATCTAACACAATAATATTGACATAAATATAATTACTATATTATTACAATATGTCTTACATTAATCCCAGGTTCTATAACCATTACATCATTCATTGTCATAATATTAATAAATATTACATCATTCTTAAGAATAAATCCTTCATAATATAAACTATTACATATATGGATTATAGAATCCTATGCGTTAACTTTTCCTTTGCCCTTGTCCCGACGGGAACCTTCGGCAACCTCTGGCTTAACTGAAAATATTTATTTAAAAACAAGGATGAACATTCAATTGCTCAGCAAGTATAACAGTTGAATAACAGCAAAATCAGGAATCATATCATAACAATTCAACAACTGAACAATAGTTGTGAAACATGCTGAATAAGTAAGAATAATACTTTGCTTTTGTTTGAAGAAATTTTCGAAACAACATACTGAATGGTCATAAGACCTTGAATTTTCTTTTTCATTCATAAAAGGTTTCACCATATTTCTACCGCAAACCGATGTACTTACGAGCACTTCTAGGTGATTAGTCTATAGTACTCTATATTGATCCACACTCTACTTGTAAACGACTATATGTGTTTGGTTTAGGCACTTGCAGCCTTGCTAGAGTATTTGACTAAAAACTTTCCCTATTATTAGGATTTTTTCCATTACATAATACATTTGAATCCTAACCGAAATAATTCAGTTGGATAGCTCTACTTAACATCAATAATATTTCAAAGATTTATAATGCAATCGATAAAATATTTAAACATTTGTCTAGCCGAGTCAAATGGCATCGACAGTCCTCATAAGCAGTTCATAAATAATAGAACTCGAAAGCTTTTACAGTTTATGCATAGCATATCTTGAACACTTGTGAAAGTTTAAGCATACTTGCATTCAATAAAAAATTTGAATGAAGTTAGGATACTCACTCAAATATAAAAATTAAGTAAGTTTAGGATACTTGCCATAAGCGTCTTCTAGAAAATAATGCTAATTCGCCTTTCAAATGGCCTACACAATTAAGTTCATATGCACGTACCAATTAGCCACATAGTTGACATCAAATATTAGTTTATGCTCACTCTAGATTCTTAGTTCATAGGGTTTGCGTTGGATACTTTAGTTAACGCCCACCAAATCCCTTTACATCTACTACTACAAGATTAATCTAGACAGTACAACCCGTCTGCTTTGAATTAAGTTTTTCTTTATAAGTCAGATAGGAGAACCCGTCTGCTTTAGGCTAAGTTCATATTTAGGTTAAAACTCTTAACCCTGCACCTTTGCTGCACCCTTGGCGCGCCCCGCGCCAAACCAGCGAGCCCCGCACTACCCTGGCAGAAAATTTTCCCTTGCCAAATTCTTTAATTTTCATACCTTGTCCATTTTTACATAATTACTTTGTGACTTCATTTCTTGCTCACCCAATATCGGAATGAGTTCGTTCTTGAGCCTATGGATCAACTTTTCTACGTTATACAAAATCCTAGAAAATCAAGATTTTTCGGAAGTGATTATTTCCCGCTATCTTGGCACGAAAGTCGTATTAACCTAGCATTTTCGTCGGTTGGCGTCTTTTACTAAAAATTTTGCCATAACTTCGTTATAACACATTTTAATTTCGTTCCACTTGGAACGTTTTCGTAACTCACATGAGTACATTTCCTTCTTTCCAAATTTTAATATTAATAAATGAATGATGGTTTTAAACTTGTCCATCAACAACATTTGCTACGATTTTCATACTTTTTTGGTTCTGGTTCTTCATTAACATTATGTTATCGCTTAGCATGCATTTACCAGGTAAATATTAGTCCTCTAATATCCATCATCCTTACATCACCAAGATCCTTCAATGATCT
Source organism: Aralia elata (assembly GCA_034770075.1). Classification (NCBI taxonomy): domain Eukaryota; kingdom Viridiplantae; phylum Streptophyta; class Magnoliopsida; order Apiales; family Araliaceae; genus Aralia; species Aralia elata. The sequence goes on from CM068385.1 coordinate 38,214,274, forward strand.
ATCATATAACCAACATCCACCAACAATGCACTTATATTTATATCCACCATACCCTTGCTAACTTAACCATCTAGCACTTTAAATTAACCTAGGTTGAGTTTAAATGATCATCCATGACTTTTGGGGTGTTAGGCATTTAATTTCTCAACCACTTGCAAGACTTAATGCCCAAGCTTCCCAAGGAAGCTTGGTTGGCTGGGTATCCCCCCTTGGGGCCCTTTTTCACTTGCTTGGGTCACCCATTAGCCCATTCATTTGCTCCATGGTTGACCCATCTTGACCCACTTGGATTTTCTTTTAGTTTGGACTTGATTTATTAATAGTTTGGGCTAATCTTTGGGCCTCCTAACCATTTTACTTGGGCCTTGATTAAAAAATATCTTGGGCCTCCTACATTACTTCCATTGGGCTCCCGAAAACAAAGCCCGAAGGATTAAAGATTAAAACATTGACTTTTATTGACTTTCGATGGATTTTTCATAATCCGATCCACAGTCGAAAAACTGCGATATTACACTTCGTGACCTCATATAAATGCTATGGCATCTTTTGAAATTTTAAAAAATGTGAAAGGTGGTAAGTGCAAAATATTCGATAATTTTGATTCCTTTATATTTAGTTTTATTACATGTTTTATGTGTATATGAATTTATTAAGGTATTTATTGATTTCAGGAGGAATTGGAGCTAAAATGAGAAAAAGAGGAAAAAGGAATCAAAATGGGCGCGCAAGGAGCAAAAGAAGAAAAACGGACAGACTTTGTGGGTCGCGGCGCGCGATAGGTGGGCTGCAGCGCTGGGATCTTGGGCCGTGGCGCTCAAAGGCTGAGTCGCGGTGCGCGAGGACTTCCGCGGGCGCGTGGGCCGCGTGGCCAGTCGGCGATTTTTTTCCAGCTTTGTATTTTTGAGGAATTTGACTCTAATTTGGATTGTTATTTTCTTAGGGTTTTAAGACTTTGTTCTAGGAGTGTAAATATATGTTCTTAGTGAAGTTTTAGGGGTTTTAGATGCTCACAATTACAAACCCTAGATTTAGGGGCAAGATTGAAGACATGTCAAGCTAAGTTCTTTATTCTCAGTTCTAAGGGATGTTGAACCTTATTTATAATTAATGGTTTAATTGAGTATTCATTATTTATTTCTTCTCATATGGAATTCATTCTTGATAATCTGATTTAATTGTTGAATGCTATTTGGCTTAATTGATTTGATTTCTGCAGAATTGAATTGGTTAGCTAATATCATCTGCTAGATTAAAGGATAATATTACGTGTAATTGATAATGTTCCTAATCACAAGTAGTAATTAGTAATACATGATTGTGGACAAACTTTTGAGTATTACTAAGATTATCAGAAGACATGTTAAATAATCCGAGCTTGTGTGATTATTGCTTGGAATAGTCTAATTTCCTAGTTCTTAATGTTGTTATTATATTAAATCTAGAGAACTTGTTCTAGGTTGTATGATAGTTAGAATCTTGTGAAGAGCTTGTTTCATTGCGTGATAATCTAAGAGAAATTTCGGATAGCAGAACTTATTGTTATCTAGGACTATTAGTTTCATCGAAGGATAAATATTGTAAAACTTGATTATTTCATTATTGTAAAAAGGTGATACTGAACTGAAGAATTGAAATCCCTAATTCATTGGTTATTCTTATTAATTATTTTCTGTTACATTAGTTACTTTAATTTAATTCAAAACCCCCCAATTTAGATTCAGTAGTATTAGAAAATATTAGGATAAATATAAAGCAATTCACTCTCTGTGGGATAGACCCTTGCTTATTGCTATACTAATTCTTGTGTTAGTAGAGTAGGAGTAAGGATTTAATTTTGGAGTGTTAACGACAGCTCCCAAAATGCGTTTTTAGCGTGAATAGTGCTATTTCGTCTTTTTCTCAATTTTTTTTTATTTTTTGTATGAAACCCTAGTTCGTTAATTCTAACATATAAACACTGTCTAGGTCATAATATGACCTTTAACACATAACACAGAGTAATATTCATCAAAAATTTAATTTATTCCATAAAACCCTAATTACAAGCGAATCAAGATTCTCGGTCATTACATTCTCCCCCCTTATAAGGATTTTGTCCCTAGAATCAAAATACAGGGTTACATAAAAAGATGGGGATAATTTTCCTTCATCTATTCTTTGAGTTCCCACGTTGCTTCTTCGGCATTGTGATTCCTCCATACTACTTTTATAGAAGGTATAACCTTATTTCTTAAGACTTGCTCTTTCCTATCAATTATCTGAATCAGAGTTTCTTCATATGTTAAGTCTTTTTCTACTTGAATTGGGTCATATTCAATTACATGTTTGTTGTCTTGCTTATATGGTCGCAAAACTGATACATGAACACATTATGTATGTGCTCTAACTCAGGAGGTAGGGCTACCTCGTAAGCCACCTCTCCTACCCTTCGCAATATTTTGAACGACCCTATAAATCATGGACTTAGCTTCCCTTTCTTCCCAAATCGTATCTTCCCTTTCCAGGGAGACACCTTTAGAAATACGTACAACTTGACTTCAAAATCTCTTTTCTGACGATGTTGATCCACATACTTCTTCTGTCGATCTTGAGCCGTTACTAGGCATGCGCGTATTAATTTAACAATTTTCCCAGTCTGCTGCAACAATTCTGGTCCCAACAGTCGACGTTCCCCTACCTCATCCCAACACAGTGGCGTTATGCACTTTCGGCCATATAACGCTTAATATGGCGGCATGCTAATACTTGCGTGATAGCTATTATTATAAACAAATTCTACTAAAGTTAGGTGGTCGTCCCAACTCCCCTTAAAATCCATCACACAGGCCCGTAACATATCTTCTGGGGTCTGAATTGTCCGTTCGCTCTACCCATCTGTCGGAGGATGATACGATGTGATCAACCTCAACTGCGTACCCATTTGCTCTTGCAAACTCTTCCAGAAGTTCGACGTGAATCGCGGATCTCGATCCGACACAATCGAAATTCGTACCCCATGTCTTGAAACTATTTCCTTATCATAGAGTTTAGCTAATTGATCTAAATTGAATCTAATCTTAATTGGCAGAAAATGTGCCGACTTCGTTAAACGATCCACTATAACCCATATAACGTCGTATCCCTTTTGTGTTGTTGGAAGTCCTACCACGAAATCCATCGTGATATGCTCCTATTTCCACTCCGAAATTTTTAATGATTGTAACAATCCACTCGGTCTCTAATGTCCGGCCTTGACTTTCTGACAAGTCAGGCATCTGTTGACGTACTCCGAGACTTCCCTCTTCATGTTTGGCCACCATAAATGTTGTCGGAGGTCTGGATACATCTTGGTACTACCGAGATATATCGAGTACCTCGAGCAATGGGCCTCATGCAAAATTTCTTCTTTTAGCTCCGGTACTAGCAGAACCCAAATTCTTCCTTCAAACCTTATTACTCCATCATTGTCGAGTTTATACTTACCCTCTTCCCCCCCTAAAATTCTCGTCCTTATCCCTTTGCACTCTTATCCTTGAGCTGTGCTTCCTCTACTTTGTCCAATAAGGTTGGACGAGTCTCCATTGAAAATAACCTTTCCCCTGTTTCCTTTGGAAACCTAACTTCTATTTCCATCTTAGCCATCTCTATTATTAGCTCATCTTGAGCTGTTAACATCGACAACTTTTCCCGACCATTCCTACTTAAGGCATCGGCCACTACATTCGCCTTCCCCGGGTGATATAGAATCTCACAATCATAGTCTTTGATCAATTCTAACCACCTCCTCTACCTCATGTTCAACTCCTTCTATATGAAGATATACTTTAGACTTTTGTGGTCTGTATATATCTCGCATTTTTTTTCGTAGAGATAATGCCTCTATATCTTCAAAGCAAACACCACTGCTGCCAATTCCAAATCATGAGTAGGGTAACCCCTCTCATACTCCTTTAGTTGTCATGATGCGTACACAATGACTTTACCGTGTTGCGTAAGCATGCATCCAAGTCCCCTATGCGATGCATCACAATAAATTACAAAATTATCTATGTCAGCTGGTAAAGATAACACTAGCGCTTCACTTAATCTCTTCTTGAATTCCTGAACAACCTCTTCCTCATCGCATTTTCTTCCCCCGTCCATATATATTTTACTGTCTTCCTCGTCAAATTTATCAATGAGGTAGCTATCTTCTAAAAATCCTGAATGAATCTCTGATAGTAACCCGTTAACCTAAGAAACTACGCACTTCCGTCGGTGTCTTTGGTTGTTCCCAATTAAGGCTGCTTCCACCTTTCCTGGATCTACGAATATATCGTCTTTGTCGATCACATGCCCCAAAAATTGAACCCTCTCTTGCCAAAATTCACACTTGCTGAATTTCGCGTACAACTTCTCCTTTCTTAGTGTTTCCAACACTATTCTTAAATGTTTCGCATGATCCTCCTGCGTCTTTGAATAAACCAGGATATCATCTATGAACACTACTACAAATTTATCCAGATACTGCTTGAACACCCTGTTCATCAGATCCATAAATACGGCTGGCGCATTCCTCAACCTAAATGAGATCACCAGAAACTCGTAATGGCTGTAACGAGTCCTGGATGCTGTCTTCGGTACATCCTCTCCTCTAACCTTTAACTGATGATACCCCGTTCTTAAATCTATCTTAGAAAATTATTTTGTCCCTTTCAACTGATCCAATAGCTCGTCGATCCTGGGCAACGTATACTTATTCTTAATCGTTACCTTGTTCAACTCCCTATAGTCGATACAAAGCCTTAACGATCCGTCTTTCTTTTAAACAAATAACACTGGTGCTCCCCATGGAGACACACTCGGTTGGATATATTTCTTATCTAAATTTTTTTTGTAATTGTATCATCAATTCCTTCATTTCTACTGGCGCCATCCTATATGGAGCCCTCGAAACCGGTGCCATCCTTGACACGACGTCTATCGCAAATTCTATCTCTCTATCTGGAGGAAGACCTGGTAACTCGTCTGGAAATACGTCTGCAAAGTCTTGTACGATCGGTATCTGTCCTATTTCCGCTCCCACTTGCTGGGTATCAATAACATGGCACAAAAAACCTTCGCACCCCTTTCTTAATAGCTTCTGCGCGTTGCGATCATCAACGTCAGAACAACGTGAAATGTCTTGGCAAATTTTTCACTACCATAAGAATACTACCTTTAGAACTCGCTTTGAAGGCCTTAAGATTTACCACCTCATTTTTCTGACAGTCTATTATCGCCCCGTGGTATAAGACAACCAATCAATCTCCATATTACGTTCACAATTCTCCCTAGCTTTGATCGGAATTAAATCTAACCTATAACTTATGTACTCTAATTTTGACGCAACAAATTCCTGATGCAACGTGTTTTAACAAGGATTACTTCCTTATTTGCCAACCATCCAGAATGCTTAAAGGGTGAGAACTCTAGTTTCTCTAAAGGTAATCTTAAAACGGTCTAGCAAAAATCACAAGATAATAAGAAGAACAAAGTCGCACGCCGAATTAAACAATACATATGCATTACACACACCATATCCATTGACACTATGGGATGATACCTGAAACTACGTCTCTAGATGCCAACGACATCATGAGTGGCACCGTCATATTGTAAGGTCCGGGTAATTTGGTCTTACTCGATGGCCCTACTTCGAATCTCCTCCATCAATTCCTCTTCCTTGCGTGTCCACATTGGTTGATGGTGGAGCGAACCATGAGCCCAAATTTCATTGAAACCTGTCCGGTATAGTTATGAAGAAATAAAAATAACATGACTGACATCCTCCCTCTACTATTAAACTCTGAAAATCCGCAATTTCCATACGGCTCTGCATTGCCTTTGTGAAAAGGAAAGTCAATTCTCGAAGTAAATCTCCACTTAGAATCTTTTCCAAGAAATAACCCCCTCTGCCGACCCTATTCTGGTTCGAGCGCCCTCCCACCAGAAAATTGGCCTCACCCCTTCAGTAAATACGGTAACAAAAACAGTTTTCTTTTCTGCTCCTATAACCCCGAACTCCGACAATAAAGAAACATGCCTTTTCCACTTCCTTTCACACCATGAACTGAGGCCCTTCTAATCGGCTCCATTGGTATCCCTTAAACTCGGAGCGGGATTCGCAAGACACACTCTTACAGAGTCCCCTTAAAAGTTTGGCTATAAAGCGTAAAACCGAAGGGGAAAAACTACGAGGTGCTGATGCCTACCGGTAGGGGCTTTGTTTAAGGCTCCTACTCGTCTCCAGAATCTACTAAAAACAACAGACTCAGCGTTTGCATTCTACGTTGAGGTTTCTCGGCTTGAACGTCCCCCACTCCTGACAACTCTAGTGTCGCTCATTTTCATTAGTGGGATTATTTCCTTCTTCTGCATAATTCATTTGCTCTTCATCTCTTCAATATCTCTGCGGCTACAACTTATCTGTTCTGTCTCTTACACTTCATCGCATAACCCCACAAGATTCTACACATTCCGTTATTACTATCTACACTTAAATAGGCCCCCATTATTCGTCACGCCGCCTACATTTTAACGGCGTACACCATTCTTATGGCGTAAAATACTCCGACTTCTCACATACACATCAACAAAGCAACATTTACACTACAATATTTTTCATATATAAATATTATAATATATGCTTCTCTAATTCAATACACATCTTTACTAGATAAAAGCTTCAGCCTGTATATACAAATACTATCCCTCTTAGTTCATATCTCACAAACAAGCGATGGGTATTATATACCTAGAACTACTATTTTTCTCCACAAAGCTTAACTACAGCTGTCTTGAGCGGACCTCATAACAAAAGTCGATGATCCCGCTAACTAATTAATCACATAGTCTTGAGGATTATCGAGCTCGATTCATTACACATATATATACGTTATATAATTTATACTATCATCTAATTAGGATAAACTAGTCCATCGAGCCTAAATAGTGTCGCATATTGAACTCGTTATCTTCTATTAGTCCATGGTAACTAGGCTCCTACGATGTGATGGTATGCTTGGAGTCTGGCCCTCCTCTGTAAGATAGTAAGGTCACCCTATACTAGAGGAAGTTCGAGCCCAATTACACGAAGACCTGAATGCATAATTCGGATATCATCGATCCTTACCTTCTTGGACCCTCACCATCCTTCTTCTACGGTACATAGATCTTGACATCTTCTCCGACCAGGGATCCTAATCACATCTAATCGCTTAGCCTCCTAGTAAGACTGCTATCTCTTGGAGTCTCCTGCAGCGATACTCTTGCCTCTAGAGGCTTGAGTATTCCTAGCCCTACAGCTCGACATTCTTGTCGAGCACCTCTTAGTGAACAGATTATGCAAAGTCTGCGTGGTGCTAGTTCCTCCTTTTCTCTGAAGGTAACATACCTTCGATGATGTATCATCTTTTCTTTTTTTTTTTTTTTTTCTTTTTTTTTTTTTTTAATCCCCTCCTCCTCCTCATCATGCTCTATGGATCCTCCTCCACAGGTACAAACTTCCACTGCTGGCCGTCTCCTAACAAAATCGACAGGCTGCCGCGTCCATCAGACGCCTTAAATCACAGCTAGTTGGTAGTGTCGAAACCCTCCTCGGGTTCCTCCAATGCTCGGATGGATCCTCGTTAGATTCGAAGGTCCATGTCCCGGGTCACTATTAGCAAGAAGCTTCGACCTCGAATGTCGGTTCGGGGTATTTGGCTCAGGTACTAGAAGTGATCTGCTCCTCACTCATAATGTGGATATTCCCTAAACACGATTTCTTCAGACATCCTACAAATAAAAATTATTAATAGATCTTGATTAGCCACATAACAACAAAGTATATTTATTATTATCACATAACAAATATGTTTTATTTTTAAGTTTACTTTTATTATTATTCTTTGATGAATTTCCTTAATTCATCCATTCAAACTTTATTTGAGTTCATCTTTTGACTGACATCTCTAATTAACTCTTCTAAGGTCATATTCATAAGGTATGTCTGCCACCTAAGGTTTATAACCTACAGCTCTGATACCAACTTGTAACGACCCCAAATCCTGGTCTACCTTTAAACCTGGGTTCAGTGTATCACGGTACTACCCATCTAACACAATAAATGTAATTACTATATTATTACAATATGTCTTACTCTAATCCCATGTTCTATAACCATTACATCATTCATTGTCATAATATTAATAAATATTACATCATTCTTAAGAATAAATCCTTCATAATATAAACTATGCTTATAATATAACGGAATTATAGGATTCCTATGCGTTAACTTTTCCTTTGCCCCTTGTCCCGACGGAAAACCTTTCGACAACCCTCTAGCTTAACTGAAAACATTTATTTTAAAAACAAGGATGAGTATTCAATTGCCAAGCAAAGTATAAACAGTTGAATAACAACAAAATAAGGAATGATATCATAACAATTCAACAACTCTGAACAATAGTTTGTGAAACATGTTGAATAAGTAAGAATAATAACTTTGCTTTTGTTTGAAGAAATTTTTGAAACAACATATCTGAAATGGTCATAAGGACCTTTAATTTTCTTTTTTCATTCATAAAAGGTTTCACCGTATTTCTACCGCAAATTCCGATTGTACTTACGAGCACTTCCTAGGTGATCAGCCGTATAGTACTCTATGTTGATCAACACTCTACTTGTAAACGACTATATTGCGTTTGGTTTAGGCACTTGCAGCCTTTGCCGAGTATTCGACTAAAAACTTTCCTTGTTATCTAGGGTTTTTCATTACATACATACATTTGAATTCCTAACCGAAATAATTCAGTTAGATAGCTCTACTTAACATCAATAATATTTCAAAGATTTATAATGCAATCGATAACAATATTTTAAACATTTGGTCTAGCCGAGTCGAAAATGACATCGACATTCCTCATAAGCAGTTCATGAATAATAGAACTTGGAAAGGCTCTTTAACAGTTTAGTGCGACAGCATATATTGAACACTTGTGAAAGTTTAGGCATACTTGCATTCAATAAGAAATTTGAATGAAGTTAGGATACCTC